>WBMZ01006157.1:0-432225 GCA_013400975.1 Atrichornis clamosus | reverse complement strand
CTCCAACACTTAGCCAGATGCAAAATGCCCAAAGCCAGATGCCAGATGCCCAAAGCATGTTGGGCAGTCCCAGGAAAGAACATGGTCCCTTGAGAGCAGCCATCAAAAAGCCCTGTGGGACTTTTCAACCCCTCACATCCCATAAGGCTAATGAGCTCCTCGCAGGCTTTGACAGCAGGAGAGAGATAGTCTTAGACAGACTCCAGAATGAGGAACATCCACCAAGATAACATAAAATCAGAAGGTGAAAGAAGTATCTATGAAGCCAATGCTGCCAAGGGCCTGAGCTCAGAACTGCAGCCATCCCTCTCAAAAGACACCTGCACTCCCCCTGACCTGATGCTGTCAGCTAAATCCACACCAGAAACACTTTCCAGGTAGGCACCAGCACAGCATGGAGAGAGAGGCGCAGCTTTACTCCTATCACTTTACCAATCCACAATATTTTCTCAGAACACAGCGTATCAGTTCCACAGCTTTGTGACAAACATTTAAGATGGAAAAAGGTTTCTGCATAGAAAAACTATAGGACTTTACAGCCTTTTCATCCACTGTGTACTCACATATGTATTGGCACAGAAATAGAAATAAATGTGTTTCGTACATATGAATGAAAAAGTATCAGTCACAGTTACTGTTCAAGTAGGCAGCTCTGACAATTTATGATGGCATCTCATTGATCAGTAATAGAATTCTATATCTGATTTATGCCACACCTAGAGATGAATCATAATTTGTTAGTAATAAAGAGCAAAACTTGTTTTGGCATGGAGAGAAAGCCAACGGAAAAGTCAATTCAGTGCTACTGAATATTTTATGACATTTCTCAGAAACATGCAGAGCTTATATTTTACTTCTTTCTGAAAGGAGTGCTAAGGTACTGATTCATTTGTAATGCAGTAAAATTAAACTAAATGAGTCTCCTTGGTGTTAAAGTGATGCTGCTGGGTAATAGCTAAAGCCATCAGAAAAGCCCAGGTACATTACTTTCATAATCTTTTCTTTTTTCCAGTGAATCAATTTATTAATCCTAAGTCTGTAAACAAACATGGCAATGTTATCATTTCTGTGATACACATTTATGGGTATTGATGTATTTTGTTACATTGCTCTATAGTTATTTTGATCTTTTAAAATCTTAAGTACCTCTAGTTTTCCCTCTGTAAAATAGTCATGCCCATTGGAGAGAACTGTTAGCAGTAGGAAGGGACATATTTAGGATCAATACATTTGATAATCAAGTATTAAAATGAAGGCACAAAGCTTTCCTGCCTGGAAACAATGCCTGGGTTTTTGCAGTGGGTACAGAAACACCTGTATGAGGAAACACTAAGTCACAAGTGCTTACAAAAACAAATATATATGAAGGAAAAATCACCATCAGAGTCAACCAAACTCCTCACTATTACCAGGTGGGATTTTCTCCACCCTCCACCCCTTTCCAGGCAATATTTTGTAACAAAAGCTTTTACTGGAAACAAGCACCAGAAAATTTGCTACTTTCTTTCAAGGACTGGAGTAAAATCAACTTAATATTTCTTTTTCTATCTGCATACTTAGAAGGTGTTACTAACCTTCACATCCTCTGAGAAAAGATGCCTGGGTTTAATAACTTAAGTCTTTCAGCAAAGCTTTTTCTAACTGTGTAATATATACAATCATTCTTACTCTATCCTGTGATTTCCAAATCGAGTGATGAGGGCACCATCCCTCCAAGCTACAAAGACCATTTGACCAACTACCAGCAACCAACAGACAACCAAGCAAATTCCTCACTATCATGAGTTTCCCGGGTGGGGGAAAAAAAAGAGCCAGTGGGAAGAAACTTTCATTTCTATCAGTTCGATCTTTTCTACAACATGCCTCTGTAGATTTCCTGTGTATAATTAAAACGTTCTCCCTTTAGGTTCACTTTCTCTTCTGAGGCAAAGATCTTTATCACTCTAAACATAAGAACTACTGTGAACATATGTACATTATTTCCACTTTAAAATGTGTAAGAAGGCTTCAAAAGCTTTTTATTTGTTATAGCTGCTGTGCACTACATATTTGATAAACACATCACAAGCAGTTTTTCCAACTCAGTAAAGCTATTTAAGGTCAAAGTAGAGAAAATGGCTACCATTCTTTTCAATTCTCAAAGACTGTGCAGCCACCATGGTCCCCAACTTCTTCTCATACATATTGCCAACAGCAAGGACGAAATTAGTTTTTGCAGTGTACAAATGGCCTGGCAATAGAAAATGCCATATAAAGCACTTGCTTGGTTGGTGAGGCCATGGTTTTGACAAGAATTACCTACATTCACAACCATAAATACATTAGAATAACAGACACTTCCATCACAAATTTACAAAAATATCCTTTTCTACCTCAGAAGTAAATTGACTTCAAGTGATAATTGGTTGTACTCATTTGTGGTGCCTCATAGAGTAATCAGGTGTGATCAAACAGCCATGGGAAACACAAAACAACAATCCTTCTGAGCTCAAGTATAAGCATTGAAGTAAACATACTGTAAATAATTTTGCTCCCCTTGTCTCAGAGAGTGAAGTTCATTTCCCATTTAATCAGTCTGGAAAGTAGTGTTTTTCAATGTCTTTCCAATTTTTGAGATGTTGTATACTCACCACTTACCAGAATGCCCTTCTGGAAGAAGAAAGCAGTTTTAATGTCATCTATTTTAAATGCAGTTATTATGAAACATAGATCTTACTAGTACTCGCAGGATACTGTCCCTCATCCTCTTCGTGGAAATAATCGGCCACCGTCCCCAAAGAGATGTCAGGTGACACAGATGGAACTTCATCACCTGTATGGTGATGGATAAATCATTACTATTTCATCAGCTGAGCTGCAATACAGTACTCACAAGTACTTCAATCATTCTACACTGCAAGCTTCATTCCTTCGTTTACTTTTCAAAGAAAGATACAGATTAGGTTCTTCTCATAATTCAACCCCACCTAACCTTACCTTACTAACAGAGCAAGGATATCACCAAAACAGATTATTTGAAGAGGAGAATGGATTACAGTGATAATGAACATTCTGGCAACTGCGGTTCATGTGATGCAAGATCTAATTGTACCTGTACACCATGCAGACAGGGATTCTAGAGCAATGAGTGAAGTTATTTGTATTCCCCTTTACTGAAATATATTCTGGGATTTAGCCCAAAAATCTAGACTATGCATGCAAGCAGAGTCAGGAACTGTTGTAATGCGAATCAACTGAAATACACAGCACACACTTTGGGGAATGTGGGGAATGTTTCTGATCCTAGTTCCTTAGCAAGAGAATGTTAGGATTTACCTTTCATGATGCTAAGTACATGTCAAAACAAGCATAACGTGTCATGAGTCTACCACGAGTGAAAAGTAATTTTATAATCCTAATGCTTCTGGGTTTGGTTTTTTTTTTTTTTTTTAATTTCATTATATATTGAGGATAGTGATGCAAAATACTGGCACCCTGCACTGGTAAGTTATTGGAGATTTGATAAAAAGCCTGTAGTCACACAGTAAATTTTACTGTACTTAGAGAATGACTTATATTTGTATTCCTTAGGTTCAATGGGAGCTAGTCTTTCAGACCTCTGATAATTTCAGTCACACAAGCAACAACAAAGATGAAATAAAATGCATAGAAAAGAATATAGCATTTGTATCTGGCAGGGCTCCACAAAATTACAATTTGGCTTTACCACCTAAAGGAAGAAGTTAGTAATAGCATTTTAATTTGACATTTCTACCTCTCTGTGCATTCTGTGATATGCTGTAGCAAGATGTCCTAAAAAAACCTCCTGTATTTATAAAAAGAGAAATCACTTGTATGGTAAAGTCCTCCTTGTTCTTATTACTTAATGTCAATTCATCTTTTTAGAGAACAGATAAGAATGTTATCCTTATCTCTACAGATCCATCCATACCTTCAGCCTCATCAAGCTCTCTATGTTCACTGCTAGATATGTTTTTGAGCATTTAATGAAGTATTTTAATTAGAATAAGAGCAAGTTTTTAGAAACATCCTGAGAATGTTTATGTGGGAAACTATGCTGGTGTGTGGCTGCTTCATAATCACGTACAATCAAAAAAAATCCTTAGAAATTCAGAATGCTTCTGTTTTATTTCAAAGACACACATTCACTTTTTTTTTTAATCTACAGAATACAAATTAGAGACGGTCCTTCTCAATCCCTGACAGCATCTTTAACTACCAATGTAATCCTTCACTCAGTTATATTAAAGGGGATACAGTGGCAACTTACTGTCCTTACCAGAATCTTTTCCAAGAATTCCTTTTTCACCTCCTCCAGAAGTATGTTCTGGCAGCTGTGAGACTGGAGTGGGACTTCCATAATACGAGGGGCTGGATCTCCTGATGGAGGTATCCATGGGAGTTGTCTCATGAGTTGATCCACTACCCACATTGTCATCATCCGCTCCTGAGGTTGAGGACTCTCCGCTGGTGTGACGTGTGCCATCTCCGTTGTAACGTGAGCCGTCTGCATTGTCAATTACTGTGGAAACAGGGAATTGAGCAGCTAATGTCAAGGAGCTACACAGCTATAATCAAGAGAAACACTTTTGAATTAATATCAGTTCATTCATTTTTGCCCTCCTGTCTAACCTAGATAATACATCACTAAAATATGTCTAATGTATGCATGTTAATTTATATATTTGTCACATATGTAGGGCCTACCTTGCATCACTTATTTTCGTCAAACTGCTAGATTTTAACACAAAATCTTGCCATTTGTAAAGTCAATCAGAATTTTAGAATTGAAACAAATTTACTATGAGCATTTTTTTTCCACTTCCAGATGCTTTTCTAACAAACAGTTCAAATGAGATGTAGAAAGTTTGCTGTCTTAAGCAAATTTCTATGTATCAAAGAGATACTAGCAGCTCTGAGGTGCCAAAAATGTCAAATACTTATATGAAAATGTTTGGCACACTGAGACAAACCAAGCTCCATAGGATTTAGGGGAAGACAAGTAACTCATTGCTTTAATTTCTATGGAACATCTCTTAACTTCTTTTTCTTATGTTTGGCTTGGTTTTTTCATATTAGTGATTGTTTATGTGAAAAAAAGATAAGCAAATACTAAAAATTAAGCAAGTGAATGTCTTTCTAATCAGTACAGTACCTATTTCATCCTGATTACTGAGTAAAGAGGTATCTATTTTTTCAACTGGCTCACATGTTTTGTCCCTTGTTTCTGTAAAATAAGGAAAAGAGAAACTATTAGTTTGAATAAATGGATAAAAAAGCTACATGTATATTATTAATTGTACATAATCACAAAACATGAGCTTCAGATGAGAACAACTGAAAATAAATTTCCAGACAAATGTTGTTCACTGATGTACCAACACTCCCTTTTCGCTCCTTCCCAGGTGGGGCACTTTGAGATCGTTCTGTCGGCTAAGAGTGAGACTCTGAACTTCCATAACCATTCCAGGAAATGGCTGCAAACAATGCAGTTAAAACAGCCTTATGACCCAGTTTCAATGCAGGCAGACCCACTGCCATAGTGGCAGTGGCAACTCTAGTCCTTTTTAACTGGAGAGACTCCATCCTCTCCATGGAGGGCTCTGCACCGGCAGCGTGTGCCCTGCTCCAGTGAGCACTGCTCGTTCCTATGGGCTGAAATGCCTGCTGGAAGGCAGTAATACTTGGGAGCAGTTATAAAGTTCTGGTGGGGATGGACATCACTGTAGCAGCAGAATAGTCATCTGTGAGTGACAGCTATGAGATGGCAACTCACATGATACTATGCCAATGCAAAGATTTTTAATTGTATCACCACTAAGAACAAAATTTAAAAATATCACTGCCACTCAAATCATCAATGAACTTTTCCTACAGCTTTCTATGAGAACTGTCTGCTTCTACTATGAACGTCAGAATCTACTGAAATTTAAGATACTTGAAGTTAGTTTACATTTTATCTTCAAATACTGTGTTTAGCATCTGTCATGGACTACCTATATTTTCCTAATATCTTACTAAAATATTTCCAAGTATTATTAAAAAGTTCAAAACATTAGACGAAAGCGGTCTGCTTCTGACCCACACTGCTGTCTACCTGCCTAAGGTCTGAATGGAGATTTGTCTGAGCAAATCCTGAATGACCCTGCAAACAGGAGAGCAGCAGCCACATCCATGGGCCTGGGATGGCCACTGCGGGCCCTGGAGCTGCTGCAGGTGGCAGCCACTCCTAGTGTTCCTTACCAGGAATAACTGCTCTTGGCTATGAAGCTCACGTGTGCATGAGCAGAAGCACTGAGTGCCATGGCTGAGAACAGTTATCTCTTTCAGATTCACTGAAATGTGTTTCTTCTCAGCTGAAAACCAGGTTATGTTTATTATATAAACCCTCATTCCATACTTTAAATAGGAGATTACATATGTTATTTTTAGTTAATCTATTCTAAAATACATCATAAAATCATCTCCATACCTGTTGCATTGTAACAGTATGCATCGTACCGACCAGTTGTATTTGCTGAAAGTTTGTAAATGCCAGTGTGATTTGCTGCACAAAGATGATAGGGATTGATTCGTGGGATAACAATATGCCCCACTACAAAACCATACCTGTGAAGAACAGAGGTAAATACACCATATTACTTACTATAGCACATGAAGAAGCTACGAAGAAGCCATTATTTTTTTTAAGTGCATGCATTTATGCATATTGTTTTGTTACTTTTTTGTTTCTCTTTCATTTGGGTGTTCCTTTCTCACATGTAGCTACATCAGTCTCTCCTTACTCGACACTGTCTTGTGTGTAATTTCTAGAGCTAAACCCATTTTAACTTAATGAGTACCTTATTAGCTAGGGTGATCAGTTCCAGTGCAAGGGAGTGAAAAGTGAGGGAGGCAAGTGCACTCTTTGTTCAGTGTGAGTTTGTATTACCCAGCTCTAAAGACTGGATCATTTTTTCTTTAGGGATTCACATTTTCATTGCTTTGACATAAGATACTGCTCAGTGACATTTCACGCAGAAATGTTGGGGGCTCAATTCATGGTATCTGAGCAAATTTAAAGAATGATTGTAACCTACATCATTTTCTGCAAAAACTGACAGCTTAGTAAAATGTTCAAATACGACACTCATTCATCTACAAATTCTTACTATATCTTTCTGTTGAACAATGTGATTATTGTGCACAGAGCTCACATAATTCAGTGAGGACTGTGGTTACATAATGCACAATACATTATTACTATTTTGCAATCCTGTAACACCTGATTGATTCCAATGTATTCAGCTGGGAGATGAGATAGAACAGGAACAAGAACTGGGGTTTGGTTTGAATTTTGTTTTACTTCTTTAGAGGTATGATTTATCAGGGAGGAGTAAATGTCATAGCTTTGCAGTTTTTTATCTATGAACATCATTCAAGTTTCATGTCTAATGTGCAGATACTTGCAATTCTGAAACTCTCTTGTAGGAGGAATTATAAATTACTTTACTCACACTCCCAACTGAGCTTACAATGCTGACATTTTACAAACCATTATTGACCTACTTGTGTTATGTTGATTCATTTTATTCCCTCACCATCCTCATGTATTTTGATGATTATATGCAGTATATTTTAATCACTGTTTTACGATAAATCACTCTCCTACTCAAGTGTGATAAGAGTTCAGGCTTACTGACAAGGACTACTTCTAGCACAGGATCAACAAAAGAAAGTAATAGAGTGAGAGGGTTGGCCAGAAGGATGGGAGGAAGGAATCCTATCCACATGGCTTACATGTTCAAATCTGTCCTCTGGTAAACTGTTAATTAGGGAAAATTTTAACATTAATGAAAAACTACAGCTTCTCACTAAAGAGAAACCAACAAAAAAACAACAAAAACACCTCTTCTTCTTTCAGTTACTTTTGTATTTTAACTTCAGAAAATACTTTTCATATTTTAGAATACTCATAATTGCTAGCACTAGAAACCTCTGCCCATAGGCATTAGCTAGGATTTGATCTCTACACATTGTGTAGTGCTGGGCAGTTCAGAATGCTGTATATGTTCATGTGCTAATGTAAGAGAAAGAACATGCCTACTATGTTATGAAGGACTTTCCCCTCAGAGTAAAGAACTGTTTCTAGTCTTTATGTGGTACAATTTTAAATTACACTCCCACTTCTCATGGAAGAATCCTCCAACAATTCTCTCTCCACTGTTCCCTGACACTACTGTTCATGTATTCCACCTCTACAATACTGGTGAAAATAAACATGCCAGAACAGAAAAGAGAACAGAAGGCTCCCAGGTGACTTTAGAGCAGCCTTTCAGTGCTTTAAAGGGGGATTCTAAGAAAGATGAGGACAAACTTTTTAGCAGGGCCTGTTGTGACAGGACTAGGGGTAGTGATTTTAAACTGAGAGTAGATTTAGATTAGACATAAGGAAGAAGCTTTTTTGCAGTGAGTGCACTGAAACAATGGCACAGGCTGCCCAGAGAGGCATAGATGTTCCAGCCCTGGAAACGGTCAGAGTCAGGCTGGATGAGGCTCTGAGAAATCTGATCTAGTTCAGGACCACAGAATCACAGAATCTTCTGAGTTGGAAGGGACCCACAAGGATCATCGAGTCCGACTGCTGGCCGTACACAGGACCATCCACAAGAGTCACACCACGTGCCTGAGAGTGTTGTCCAAACACTTCTTGAACTCTGTCAGGCTGGTGCTGTGATCACTCCCCTGGGAAGCCTGTTCAGTGCTCAACAAGCAGCGAAGAAACTTTTTCTAACCTAAACCTCTATCCAACCTAAACCTTGCCTGACACAATTTCAGGCCATTCCCTTGGGTCCTGATCAGAGTAGGGGGTGGACTAAATGACCTTTAAAGGTCCTTTCCAACCTGAATTATTCCATGATTCAATGATTTGATTTAAAAAAAAATACACTGAAACCAACAAAAAATCCCCTTCCAATTTACAAGTTCCGAGTTCAATCTCTTTTCTGCATATGAGTATTTAGGAGGACCTACATAGTAAGATTATTGGGTATTTTGCAAAGCAAGATCACATCATCATCTAGTCTGATGTATTTACAGACCATAGGACTGTCTCGACTCGATTACTGTTTGAACAGACGGCATCCCTAGGGGAAAATATTTCATCTTGATGACATTTTTGTGTGACAAAGAATCTACTACAACCCTTGTGAGGTGTTTCATCCAATAAATATTATCCTTACAGATTTTGTCATATTAGTATTCACTTAATTGCTTGAAGGAAATGTTTTCTGTAAGTTCTAGTCTCTTGGTCTAGTTATTTTTTGAGAAACTGAAGAGTCTGTATTATTTTGCATTTGTTGCCCTATACATCATTAACTACAGAGGATAATTAATCCACCTGACGACAAGTGTTTAGGTTTTTTTATAATTACTGTGACTGTCTTCTGAAACTTCTCCAATCACAAATTATAAGAATGCACTAATACTGTGGCCAGTTTTTCACTGGGATGTCAAGAGTTCATCCCTCACAGCACCTCTTGCTCTTTATACTGTTCCTTGACAAGACAGAGTTCCGTATACTGCGAATACCATCTTCAGTCTTTGACCTCACATCAGGTCCCTACTTTTCAAACACTTATCTTACTGATTATTCAGTGATACAGTATGATCTGAACATCTTCCTAACTAGTTTATTATATTGTCAATCTTTTGTAACCTTTAAATTTTATCTGTGAGAGGTTATGATTTTTTTAAAGATAATTGGTAAAAACTATAAGCATCAAGGACTTATTTATTACTGAACCCAGAGAAAACACACACATGCACAAAGATGTTTTGTTCATCACAGAATAAAACTTATTTAACTAATCTTAACAGCTATAGGAAGTCAAATGTAATTATTACACTAGTAGTGTCATGATATATTATATTTTCAAGAATTTCTTTACCTGCAAGTTTCAAATCCAAGCTCATGAGCTTTCTTCAACTGCTCTAGTGTTGCCAAGGTACTACTGAGAGCTCTGCAGAGTTCCACTGCTTCTGATCGTGTGAGACTGTAGCGACCATTCTTCTCAACATGAAAAACTCCTCCATATCTGCAGCTTACATTGAATTCTGTTGTCAAAGGAAAACAAAAAATAAATGTTAAAAATTTAGACCTAATGCTTCACCGAAGACCTGGAAATTATTTATTTTGAAATATCGTGCTTTCAAAGAAAACCAGCAACAAGTAACAGCTACCAGTTCATTCAGAAAAAGCACTATCACTTTCAATCCCCTTTTTCATACTTCCCCTCTTTGGGCTGAGGCACAAGTCAAATCTCCAGCCTTTCTAAAAACAGCAATACAACATGTTTTTGTGAGGTATCTCACCCTTTTAATATACCACTCACACTAATGTGCAGAAGAAAGAGTTAATAATAATATCAATATACATAAGAATAATCATGTGCATGAAAAGAAACGGGGAAAGACCAGGACACTTCAAAGCAATGTGAATTTACTTTGCTTCTGCCCCACCTTTCCCTCAAGAGGAAAAATGCAGTTGCAACTCCAGACTACAATGACAACTGCAAAGCACACTTAATAGGAGTAGCTATTATTCCCAGTGCAGAGAAGAGCATGACTCATTTTTATCTTAATTTTAATGGAAGTTCCATGTGCAAGAAAGGGAAAAATAGACTAGTCTTCTCCAAGCATTAAAAGGGTGTGTCTGTACTGTCTATTTGAAAGAAAAAATGACATATAATAACTGTTTTTCTAAAGGACACAAAATGCAATTCATGCCCATTTGCATTGACACATTCTATATGAATAATGAGCAACTTTACTAACGCAATTTTTGCTTGACAGCCTATTTTCTTCTATAGCCTAGATGTGAAAGAAAATGACAGTAATCAAGGCATGCACTCTTTCCTCGATTACTTTTGCTCATTGATAAACTGATGTTATTCTGTGTACAGGGTATCTACTCAGGGCGAACTGCAGGAATGTTTCTTTCCACAGCTCACAGGAAACACTCAAGGAGATAAAAAACCAGATTGGATCCAGACTGATCCAGACATGTGTGATGCATGAGAGGACAACCACTGTTCACAGCATAGGTAGGAGTCCAATAGCATTGATATCTGCTTGCCCAAAGGAGCTCAAAAGCAGTGCATATAATCTTGAATGCTTTTACCACAGGCAACAGAATTAATCATTATGGTTACTTGGATAGCCTTTCCACAAAAAGAATGTAAAAAATACCTCTTCTCACACTATCCCCCCCCCCCCAGTATTTTGGCTGACAAAAACATTTAATTTAGACAAAATCAATATATATTGCAGAGCTGCTTAATGGTCTTGCTGATTACAATTCTTAATATTTTTATCATATGTTATTTAAATATCGAGAACACATAATTTTTATTTTTGTAAAATTTTTGCAAGACTAATTCGTTTTTTCAAAATGCCCTTTTGTTTGACGCAGCTGTTTTCTTTGTCCGTGAAAAATAGTTCTGTTGAAATTTCTCTGATGACAGACACGTCATAGGAGTTTTGAAGGAGAGAATGAGGAACCTAAGGCGAGGAAGAGGACACTAAGAAATACGTTTTTCTTTCCTGCGGGACTCAATGTCCTGCAAGAGGCGTGAGTTTCAGCAAGTTCCCACACGTGATTCTGAAATTGTGGCAGTGCTCCCACAAGTGCCAGATGAAGATGTGCACAGCACTGATCCTGGGAAGAGCTGAGGGACTAGAGGCCTTCTGTAGCCACACTCCGCTGAACGGCACCACGTGCTCAGAAGTCATCGCCACACGCACACAGTGTCACAGATGCAGTCAACAGACTACGGGGTGCAGATCCCAGTAGGTGTTTCCTCATGATAACACAATGAACAGCTGCTCTGCATAGAGGGATGTGATCCTTCTGTCACGCCCAGACTACTGCTATGGGATGGAGCTGTTCTCACACCTGCCATGCAAGTGACTTCTACTTTGGCTCCAAATATTTCATATTCAAAGCCTGACATTATCTTGGAAGTTGTCCAGTCAGTAGCTGTATTAAGCTAGACAAGCTGTATTAAGCTTCTCTTCACTTTTCCCTTCTTCCCTCTCTTCCCTGTAGAACAAAGCAGGCTTAAAACATACTCTCTGAAGCCCAAGACTTAATATTAAATCTGGGGATCAGATCACAAAGTTCTATTTGATTACTTAAAAGTAACAAGCCCCGTGATTCTGGAGCTAGATTTGCTTGTAGCATCAACATCTGTCCTGATAACTTCACGCTAATTTCTGAAGAACTTCTGCTGTAAAAGCAAATACCACATACACTTGCTTTGGGTTCCATTTGATCACAGTTAATCCTAGATTCACTGAATTATAAAGTGAAGTCCACTTTTGGTTAGAGTGAGTTGATTTAGCTGTCATCAAATCTCAGCCTATTCCTGGTTTTAAACACTGCAGTATATGCTCCATTACCACCCTGAGAATCAGTCATAGTCAGAATTCCACCTAGAGAGTCAATTACTCAGACTTCAACTGTTTAAAAAAATAGGTTTACTTACACAAATAGGCTTAATGGAACTACGTGTAGGCTACGTGCCTACACGTGTGTACATTTTCCATGGAAATGCTCAGCCTGAGTACATCCCGCACACCCAGACACTGCTGGGAAGTTATCAGGCTTGTTGCACGTGTGCTGCCCAAACTGCATGCACACACAGGAGGAAAGCCAAAGCTCCCAGGAAGCCTTGCTCTTGCAGCATGAGGGATCACGTGGGTGTCCAGGAAACCCCAGGCAAAAGTGTGGCAATCCAGTTCTCAAAACTGGGTTTGAGGCCATCCAATTTGTTGGCACTGTGCCCCAAAGTAATGCTGAGACAGCATGTTTGTTTTTACTTTGATGATATCTTCTACGCCTACTATTCAAAATGTACCACTGCTGCAGTATAGACACTCTGCTCATAAAGAATTGAGCATGGAAGAAGGACTACAGCAGTGCCTAAAACTCACATGATATTTCACAGTCTAAGCCAATTGCGTAAAGTCAGCATCTACTCTTTGAAGACAGTAATTACCACATTTTAAAGATGACAAAATACAGATGCAGAGCATACTACACAGAGCTGTCAGGGAACACAGCATTTTTACTTTATAGTCTCAGATTTTAATGTTCGGACAATGGGGACCTTTAACTGAATTAATATTTCTAATCACATCAATAAAAAACATATCAAAAATAAATGATGGGATCTAAACTAAACTAATACCTTAAACTCTTTTTTCCATGCTTAGTCTTATAGACTAATTTTGAGTTAAGGAAGAAACATGACTGTCAAATTCAAATCTAAACACATAGTTCACCTTTTCCCATAGTGCAGGAAGGTCAAATTTATTCATTCTATGTTGATGTTACTTATCTGGCTTTAACACAGTTATGCAAAAGAAGGATTTTTATTCTGTTTCAAGAGCCAAGGCAACACAGAACTCATATTGCGTGACAAACTCTTACCGATCCTTTAACCATATTGAAGCTTCAAAGGAGCTGATTCAGAGTGGACTCACAGTGAAGTCACAAAAAGCATGTAAACCTTCTCTCCTGCCCCCAATTAGAGACGTCTGGCTTTGGGGGCCAGACAGGCCTTTCCCTCTTCTTCCATCCACATGATTTGCTACAGCTGCTTAACAATAGATCTTTAAAGAGGCAAATAGTATGAACTATGTCTGAATTGTCATAATCATTAATCTCATCCAGACCATGAGATTGGGTGACACAGACCAAAGCCAGGGAAAGCCCCTAAGTCTGTGCTGGGTTTTATGAGCATGGAGAACATAAACTTCCACACAGGCCACTTCTCCGCATCTTTCCTTGGATTTCTGGTGCCCTGTCTCAAGCAGCTGCATGCAAACCTTTCTCTGCTATTGCCATTCACATATATAAACCAGGTTCAATTAATACTTGTCAGCCAAAATCACTAACTTCAGTTCCCCAGACAATTTGCTAGCTAGAGCCCACTGATGCGACAGAATCGACTTACACAGACTAAAGAGCATTTTCCTGTCAGGGAAGTGTGAGTTACACCCTAATAATTAATACGAGAGGCTTGTTAGAAACTGTCACAGTAAGAAACCAGGTGCAATTTCCATTTCCACCCTGATTCTGCAACCCTTATGCATAATGAGTAACACTGACTCACGCTAAATCTTCCCATTGGAATTGATTTCCCATAAAAATTTTTGGTGGTACTGTATGGATGCTTCATGCACTCCTCCCTGTTTTCATTGTTCTCAAGACACCTCCTGAGGGTTTCATTCTCAAGGTGGATGCTGTCTTGTATTTAAAAAAAAAAAAAAAAAGGAAGTTCTTTTAACAACTGCAAAGATACATCAAAGCAAATGAAGTGGAAGATTTGCAAAAACCCTGCCCACTTAAACAAAAAGGTGTAGAAGACTTGTACATGTTACCAGACTTAAGAGACTTCTTGGTAAAACCACACGCTGAATTGCGTGGCAACCAGGAAACGTTGGGGTGCTGTTTTCATGGGGATTTTTCTCTTCAGTTTGCGGTTCAAGATGAGTGATAGGTCACCAGGATGCGATAAACTGGGACTGACAACAGGGACAAACTAGAGGTTTGGCAGTGCACAGTTTTCATTCTGTTTGTTTTAATAGAATACAGGATTTACATTTGTTGTAAGAATGCAGTTCTAAAATTATTAAGCTGATTTCTAGCTCTAGGCAGACATACATGGGTAAATGTTGCCTTATAATCACAGATTATTGAATCTTATACTGACACTTCTGAACAGGAACAACCATCAGCTTAGCAATGATAACTATAATTTGAATATTATCACCTGCTTTTAGTGCATGCTAGTAATGAAGCAGCAAAAAGTGACACACTGGAAACAGATTAAAATACATTTAAAAGAAAATCCTAGTAACTACAATTTCTCTCCAGGCAAATCTGTATATTGGGCCATATGAGTGCTTAAATCTGAGGAGGTCTGGACAGTTCAGATCTTGTTTCTCAGTTCAGGCCTATACTCAGTTACACCTGGTTTTATAATTGTTTCTCACGAAAACTACTCCATGGCTAAATAAGAATGCATATTTTACTTCTGACTTGAGGAAACGACCTCTTAACACAAAATTCCTTATGGGGTGGATTCATTAAACACTTTAGTTTCCAAGACATTTTGTCACCATATATATACTAAGTTAGCCTGATTACTGCCATTTTGACATCTGTGAGAACCTAAATGAACAACAAATATCATTTAGTGGTTACCTAATACACTACAATACACGTGGGCCTGGAAGGCATTATTTGCTGAGTATTCCACCTTTTTTTTGGAATCTATTAGTAAAAAACTTCACTCAAGCAATTTGCAGCCCAGGCAACTGTCACGGGATACAGAGGCTTTTACCTTTATGTCAGGAGTTGGACTAAAGCCCAAGTCAGTGATGAAAACCACTGGATAGCTGTTTGCTAGGTTATGTAAAATGATTCATTAATCCCAGCCACAGTCACTAATAGACACGTGTCGACATCATTAAAACACACCTATACTCGAATCCCTCGGGGCTTGATGAGGAAAGGAAAATTGTGCTGGGAAAATAGGACTCAAAACTGGGATGACTACACACTGATCACAAATTTAGAAGTCAAATCTGCAAGATCCACATGAATTAAGCAAGAATGTGTCTATGCAGCTGTAGTCCTTTACCATCCCAAAAAAAGCACCGAGGACCAACCAACAGGTATAATCATTCAGTGTGGCTGTTTCTGTGTTCTCCCAGTTATGATATTCTTGTTCTGCTAACCACCATGCTCTAAAGAAAGGAGAGAAACAAATCTGGAAACAGGCCACCTACACCATAAGCGAGGGTTTTCCAAACAGTCACAGCGAAAGTAAGTCTTTACAGATTCTTGGGAGTTGTCAGATGAAATACTTTCCTTGGAGTACTGCCAGGCTGTGAAAGCTACAATGATTTAGAGACAATACATTTCTGCATTTAGTGGGAATAAACCATATTTTTGGTTTGCAAAGTATCCCTTGTGGATACTTAAATAAAGCAAAATAAGGGGGTTGTTTTTCAGTTTGAAACTGTCTTTAATTCTGATTTTAAAATAATTAATTTGCACAAAATAAAGTAAAATAATTTAAGTAAGCTAAGTTTAAATGCTTACATGGTTGCACTACCTGTAGAGGATTTAAGGAACCCAGACCAAAGTTTTCCCCTAGAATTTTTTAAAATGTCATATTTTCATTTCAGTTTGGCATAGAAAAATGTTCTAAACCTTGAAAATTTTAGTGGGAGAGAAAAAACCCAATTATATCCCTAATAGATAGCTGATATTTGGGGGTGGGGGGAAATTTCTCTGCATTCCTGGCTTTTGAAAGGCAGTAAAGTCCAGGAAGAAACTTGAAAAGGAATTTACCTGCAGGTTTGAAAGGAGTTCCTGCTATAAATAGAGACAACATATTCTTAGTAGTTGGGTGTGGTGACAAGAAAGTGAAGATGACTCTCCATAGATCCAAAGGTGTAAAGTCAGAACTTCCTTTGAAGTTGTGCCTAAGCTGTTCCTACTACCCAGTTATATTTGGGTACCTAGTAATTCAGTCTGAAAAAGCAAATAAGAGTGCAGCTTTCTCACTTTCCTGTGTGCTGCTAACTGCAGGAAAAGTAATGAGATAGCCATGCTAACCTTGAGGTCCAAGTGGGCTGAATGGATCTCTGCAGTGATATAGAAGTCTGGCTGGAGGTATTCACAGAGGCAGGAGAGGGATACACTGCAGTAGGAGGTTCTCCTTTCTCCAACATTAACAAGTATTCCTTACATTGCTTCTGGAAGTGCACACTGGAAATGGGATGTGGGATAAAGCTCAAGCTGTTGATTTTCTTCTAAATTGTTGTTCCTAATGAATCTGCCTGCTGATCATCAAAGTCATTGTCTCTGTGTCTCTTTACTGATGGGCAAAAATCTTCAGTCTCTTAATTAATAGCTCTCCTGGCTACTAATTTTAAAAAACAGGTGTAGGGGTGGTGCTATTAATAAATCAAGCACTCACAGAGTCACTCAAAATGCAAGTAAGTACAAGAAATATGCTTCATCCCTCAGCAGTTGCTGTAGGAAGAAAAGAAGTCTGCTAATGCATCTTCCAAACATGCTTTATCTTCTTGGCAACTGTTGCTCTGGTAAACATCCTGAGTGAGCCTATACTGTGTCATCACTTATGATAAACTTCCTTGCTGCTGACATTAATATTACTCTTTTTGTAATAGTTTCACCCAATGGGGAGTTGAAAGTTTTCAGGCTCCACTAGATTATGGTACAGCTGCGCAGCACCTCGGGGGAAGAATTGCAGGCAGTGAAATCATAGTCTGCAATTAGTTATCTGATATACTCCCCTCAAAATGATGAAAACATAATCATCCTTGTCGATACGAGGAGAGCTTCAGGCTGTGCAGTGAGTAATCTAACCCCAAAGGCTGAGTGGCAAGGGAACCGAAGAGAATCAGTTGGGATCAGTTCCATGCAATCCAGGTGAAGAAACATACATGAAAAAAAGCTGGAGAATAATAGCTGGAGTGTGATTCTCACTGTTTGACTGATTTAGTTATTTGGGATAAAAGCAGTT
Organism: Atrichornis clamosus; assembly: GCA_013400975.1. NCBI lineage: Eukaryota > Metazoa > Chordata > Aves > Passeriformes > Menuridae > Atrichornis > Atrichornis clamosus. Next base: position 414,616 of record WBMZ01006157.1, on the reverse strand, counting down.
GACATACAGAGTTGCTCAGCAGACAGATCCCCAGCCTGGAGCTCAAAGGGCCTTATTCCTATTCCTATTCCCTGCTCTGTCACTTATCCAGTGAAAGAAAGCAACCTTAGGAATCTTCTCGGAAGCTCTGAAAGCCAGCCAATTAAAACAAAGATAACATTACTCTGGTAGGCATACTAAAAAGAGGAAGGCTGCTCAGCATATGCCTCACAATGTAAGGCGTGATCTACAGAAGTCAAAGTTCTTATGCTACCTGAAATCAGTGCAAGCTTCTGATGATGGAAGAGACCATTGTCACATCCACTGCTTCCTTTGGGTTTTCCTTAATACAAGAAGGGCAGGGATCCCATAGCCTTAACCAGACTGCGTAGGCCAGCAGGAAACTTCTGGAATTTTTGGTGGCAAGATGCTTCCTTTTTCTGGACTCAGTACGACTCTACCCATCCATATACCCAGGTTTCAAGAATCTTGAGATTTATACTGAAAATGCTGATTAGCAAATAGCTTTGCTAAGATGTATGCAGCTTATTCATATCCTGCACTACACGTGCAGTTATATTTCTTTAATAATTCCTACAGTCTTAGTTTTGAATCTTTTAGTACTGGTTTAGCGCTGGGGGTCTTCAACCTGGAGAAGAGAAGGCATCAAGGAGGCCTCATTGCAGCCTTGCAGTACTTAAAGGGGGTTTTGAAAAAAGAGAGGGATGGGTTTTTACACAGGCAGATAGTGACAGGACAAGGGGGAGCAGTTTAAAGTAAAAGATTTAGACTAGAAGTTAGGAACAAGTTCTTTGCTGTGAGGGTGTGAGGCACCAGAACTGGTTGCCCAGAGAAGCTCTGGATAGCTCATCCCTGGGAGTGTTCAAGATGAGGTTGGATGGAGCCCTGAGCAACCTCATTTAGAGGCTGGCATCTGTGTCCATGGCAGGGGGTTGGAACGAGATGGTCTTTACAGTCCCCCTCAACCCAAATCATTCTGTGATTCTATGATGTCTCTTAGAAACTACAGGGGTAGTTGACACTGTGAGGAACCACTTCTCCAGGTGATCTGCTACCAATAATTGTGCATAGATCCCATTTGCTGCTCTTGAACACTCTAAAACCATGTCTTAGACACACCTTGCTAATTCACCTGACTCAAAACTATTTGCTCTGGAAGGAGGGGAGATATTGGGATATTTCCCAATATAGAAATCAATTCAAGATACCAAACCAGTAAGTTAAAAAGCAAAAGACAGGCTTACATTAGTCATGTTGCCATGACTATCACTGTGGATATACTTGTATCATATCAAGGGTAGGAAAAAAGGTGTTAATACATTTGCTGTGAGTCAACGGTAGTATGATTGTGACTGGTGTTGATAAAATGGCATGACCTGAGCACTGTGAGTAATAAAGTCAGACAGAAGACCAATACTGTTCAGAAATTCAGTGCAGGTCTGCAAAAAAATGGTTGTGTGGGTGTTTCAAAAATCAGGAAAATACTTACTCATAAGGAGAATTTTGTCACATGGATTGTTCAGCTGAGGCAAGGATTGCGTAGCCAGACTCAGTGATGGATTGCCAAACAGTCACTGACTGAAGAGAGTTTCCTGTTTTTTACAGTAACAGTTTTCAGAGAATTCTCTGGTCCTTTGTGCTCTTGTTCACTTCTGATTCAGTAGAATAATAGTTGCACAAGGACTTGGTTTTATACAATTAATAATAAAGCTTCTTTCAGCTGACACAGCCTTGTACGTGAAATCATACCTGCTTTCTGAAATTGAAGCAAAAGAGGCACTAATCTTGTTGATGTGACACCAGGCTGGGACTTTGGAGAAGATGTTCTATTTACAGATACTTTGGTTTCTCTCTGTTTCCCTACCTGTGAGGAGGTGATAAAATCACTGACTTCCAGTGGGTTAAAAAAATCACCAATCATTATTTTCTGCTGTCAGCATGGTTGTCAGTCTGCTTCTTTCTCACTAGTGGGGAACATTTTTATTCTGTTAAATACTATTATAACTAGACTTCAAATTTTTAGTTCTGTGATAATTTAAACACATTCAGGCTGATTCCAGCTGTGTTGAATGTGTTGATGAAACCCACCAGATAAGGCAGTAACTCCCTCTTGACCAAATGTTGTAACATTTATGTGAACTCCATGCAATGCAAGAAAAAACCCCACTATATAGAACAAAATTTCATCAGAGACACCATCTATTTCTGAAGTAATACATTTAGAAAGCCTAAGATGTCAAATGTCAAGAAGAATTCAAGTCCTTCGGTAGTCAGAGGAATCCAGCAGATGACAAACAGAAGGAATACACCTCAGACATGTGCTGGTGTTGAGATGTTTGAGTGTTTAAGGTGCTGAAGGGTATACTGAGGAGAGACCACTGTGTTTTGTTACTAATGTCCACCTTGAGCTTGAGACGTGGATGTGTATCAAGTAGATGCTATCAATAAATACTTTGGTAGGTTATTAATGGATATAAGCCTTGCTGGGCCCAAGACTTTCAATGCTGTGGCTGTGCTACATTTTTTAAATGGGCTTGTGACAACATAGAAGAAATTGAAGAAAATAACATTGTCTGTATTTTATTTTGAAGGGCACCCTAGTCAGGCAGAGGGAGTTTTTTGTAATTTTTCCTCCTTTGCTCAGCAAAAGAACTTAATTAAAGAATGTATCCATTTGCAAATGCAAAATTTTGGATAGAAATTCTACTGATCTTTTAGGGCACTGTTGCAACAGTTTACCAGTCTTGCACTGTTCATTATGTAATATATTGTTTATGCTGTACCAATTTACAATAGGTCTGGTCCTCACTAGCACATATATAAGTAATAGGAGTTGCTAAGAAATATAAAAGAAAAAGAAATAAGATTTCCAGCTCCAGAAAGAAACACAAACTGCTTGTTATATGAACTATCTGGATTAAAACAAATTCTCATCAAAGCATTAAGAGAAAGCAAATTCAGATTTAGTCATTGGTCTTGACAATCTCCCCACCACAGGATATGTCTTCTCCTGGAAAACTAGACAATTGGGCTTTTCTCTAATCCACATGAACCCACAGAGACAGAAAATGCTGCCTAGCACTTATGCCTAGAGAGGCCCTGAAAAAACACCTGAATAATTGTGCTGATATTACCCTTTCACGATGCTCTAAGATTGCCCCTGTTTCACTGTTTAAAAAAAACCATTAATGCTGTGCTCTGTTCACTGTGAACACAAACAGTATCACTACTAGATAATGTGTGAGACTTGGCAGGTCAAGAATATGTTGAAAAAACAAAGCAAAACTACTGTAATCTTTTCCCACCCAGAAAGCAGCCAGAAAATCAAGCCATAAGGGGTGGGGGTGGGGGGGGGGAAGGAAAAGAAAAAAAAAGGGACAAACAGAACTGATTTTGTAGAAATGTCAGGAGACACAAAAATCATCATACGCACTCAGGGAAGAGCTCTTCAACATTTTACACCACAACAATGAGCAAATGGATCCAGAGTTTTCTGAGGCAAGCCACAAAAGCCAGAAAGACACTTCTCTCTGGGCCGTCATCATGGGAATGTGTCTCACATGCCCTAAATGTCTGCCTGTTACTACTTTTAATACAAGAATTGCTAACTGGAAAACTGCCTGTCTAAAACCTTAGCTGTGCCCATTCAGTGATGAACTGGAACCACCACATCTCTCTTCTCAGTAGGCTATGAAATTATTTTGTTACATTCTGGAAAAGAGGAGTTTAAATATTTAGAGCTCAGTATGCAATCTCAAGAAGAGTATTTTTATTTTGTGTGCTAGAAGAGATTTTGCTCCTTACAAGAAGACAAAGTTACTCTGACGAGAGCAGTGGAAGAGTTGTATTTTGCTAATGCTGATCTTCCAAAGTCACTGGATGCTCCAACCCTATTAGCCTTTTCCAGAGCATCAAGCCTTTATGTACAAATAGCTTCAAAATCTCCAGAAGACAGTTGATATTTATCACTAGGAAGTATTGGTTCAAACAGGTGAGAAACTTGACTAAATTTAAGACATCATTCTTCAGTTAACTATTAAATAAATTTCAAATTTTTTTTAACCAAAAAGAGTGTTAAGTTTGACAGTAGGGCAAAAGATGTAAGTCAGTTCTCACTTGTCAAACTGCTTCCAATCTCCCTAATCATAAAAAGATAAGTGTCAAATAAGAACTCTAAGGAAACTCTACTTTGCCTTTGCTGTTGTCTAACAGGAAACAATTGCTACTGAACTGAAAATAGCTGCCAGTCTTCAGTGTGTATCTAGATAGCAAACACTCAAGTAAACAGGATAAAACTCTCAGAGCAATAAAGTTTTATCTGATTTTTACAGCACTGCTACTGGCAAAATTGAATTAAGCAAAATACATATTACTTCACTTCCACATTCTAAGTGTTCCTATATGTCAAATTTATGCATAAACAATATACAGAAACAGAGAACAAAACCCTGCATTTATAAATGTGAAGACTCATTAGTAAAAGAAGCTTTTTTTCCTACACTTACACACCTGAGTAAATGATGGAAAAGGGAAAGGACATGTAAATTAATGAAGAACACTTAATCAAGCAGGAGGAGGAAGAATAGGGAAGTGAGTGAAAGATACATTCAGGCCACACCCTCAGTGTCTTCATTATTAATGAATCATATTTCTTTATAATTGACAAATAATACTTTCCCTTGAACCTGCCCAGTTCACTACTCCATCTTCCTTGTGCAGAAGCTTTATCCAAAGCAGCAGGATGGAGCTGGGAAGACGTGGCTGCCCTCAGCAGTGACATACTGTCTTTCTCCCTTGTCTCCTCATTCTGTGACAGGGACACTCCAGCTCGTCTGTAAGATGTGAGCTGGCCGATGGCAAAGCGTAGGTAAATCACTACCACCACCACCACCCCTACAGCAGAGCTACTGCGTTTACATGCTGCAGAAGGAGCATCTTCCAGCTTGCTTAGTCTGGTTTGAGTGGGCATGTGGGCTCCGTGTGCTCCCTGAAAACAGCCACAGCCGTGCTGCTCTGGCACGCATTATCCCGATCCCTTGCTGCTAAGCCTTCCTGACGGCAAGCTAGGTTCTCTCAGAGAGGCTGCCAACTCAAGGCTGCTGCTCGACCTTTACACCCCGGTTTGGACAGCAGCTTGCTTTCCGTCTGGGCGCTCACTCACATCTGCTCACAGGGCTCTGGATGGCCACGGAACATCCACTGAGCTTCAGTGAACCTCGCACTTCTGTATGGGAAATCTGAGAGAAACTATTCATTACAACTGCCCACACACACCACACCCTGCTTCTTTACAGACACCTATCCATTTACAAAAATAACAATAAAAAAGCCCCCTAGGGAAATGTACTTCTCAGAACCTGTTTTGCTAACATGCTGTCACTGTGAGACATACATAATTAACAAAAGCTATGCCAGAGCATTTTTTTTCTTTTTTTTACTATTATATGTTCTCTCAGAGGCAGCATCTTATTTATGAAAGCAGGAATTTAGTAAAACAGACATTAACTGTGTAGTTGAGGTTTGCAGACTAATGCCCTTTTCCTAGGCAGCTGTCAGTCTGTACCCTGGCAATCTCTTTTATAACTGTCTCACACTGCTTTTGGAACAGTATCATTAGCAGAAAGAGAGATGGAAGTTTTAACACAGCTGCTGCATGTCTGGCTTTATTTCCTTTATTTTTTTTTTTTTAAAGACACTACACAGTCTCTTAGGGCTTCCAGCTACTCAGCTAGATCAGTCATCAACAAAAAAGAGAAAAAAAGTGAAGCAATGTACTTTTCAAACTTCAAATATAAGTAAAATTTGGGTATTTTCTGTGATTTTTACTTTGAATTGGCAGACCATACTTGTGCTTCCATGTTAGCAACTGTTAAAACTGTAGATTATTCTTCAACTCCTTTTGGTGTTTAAAAAAATTATTATTTTTATTTTGCGGGGTTTTTTTGTTTCACAATATGAGAACTGAAGGTTATTGTACCAAAATAAGATTGCTACATTATATAATCTTGCCAGCGTTGCCATGTAGAGGAACTGGAAAGTCCCAAAGCCATTGCTTACAAAAAAAAGAGTTCAATTATGTTCTTAATTGAAGGCACAGACTCAAAAAATGACTGCAGGTTTCGTCAGGCAGGAAACAGTCACGGAGGTTTGAATTTTAAATTTCAATTAGCTGAACTTTCAGTCTGACTGGAAAGATTCTCCAAGGAAAACCCCTCTTTTTCTCCGTTGCCATTTCACATCACTGCCTGCAAACTCATTCACACGATGAGCGGCTCAGTCGTCCCTCGGGCGGGGGCAGCTCCAGCAGCCGCGGCGAGGGAGGGAAATCACAGCCAGCTGCTACTGATATTACTGCTGAGGCTCGGTGGGGAGGCTTCTGACTGACGGGGAGGAAACTGATAAACACTCCGCACTGAGACAGTCTTCGCTGCCACTACTATCAGCAGCACCCAGTGGTCACTGATAATGACAGCGTCTGATAGCTTTGAAATTATTATTACCTCTCTGGGAGTGAGAGGTGACTGTGTGTTACGAGATGATGGGCTTCTGGAAAATGACCAGCAGCTACACCGAACTGGCTTCACGCCTACAATCATGGATAGCACACAGGGAACAGTCCAAACCACCGGGGATATCACAGAGAAACCCTGACAGGTCAAAGCAAGGAACAAAACAGGCTGTGAATGTGTTTGACTTGGTAGCAACTTGGAAGTTTGAATTTCTCTATTCTAAGAATTCAGTTTAATGCTGACAAACAAAATCAGCATGCTCTCAGATACCAGCTGATGCCAAAACATTATGTGTTTTGAACACCATTAATTGTTCAATGTTGCATTGTTTTCAAAGTAGGCAAGATTTATGTGGTGGGTCATGTTTATTTCATGATTAGCCTCTCTGTGAAGTTTTATTTCACAAACAGCTGTGTACATTTAGCCTTGGTGCTGAAAAAAGCCATTTTAGAGGAGAGTTTTACAGAACTCCTTCCCCTGCTCTCTCACATAGAGAAAAAAAGACCAAAACCAAACAGTTATTTGTAAATAAGAGAATACATGTCATATGAAGGGGAGAATTATCATCTTATATATTGACTGTATTTTCAAACACTTATCCCCTAGTTCTGGAACAAAAATGTGAGGCAAGAAGACCAGAAAGAAGATGGAGAAGCTTTGTTCTTTGACTGCTTTATCCTCTCCTTACAAAAGAACTCACGTTGTTTTTTCTCTGCTTCTTTACAACATATTTTACCATCAGCCAGCTACATTCAGAACTAATATTATCACATCTTTTCAACAAGTATTTTAGCACTGATGAGCTCATGATTCTCTCTGGTGTTTATCTGTCTATCAGCATCTCATGATATCTCATCCTGCTGGCACATTCTTGATACAGTAGAACCTCATGCATGTGTAGGTGATAGATGAATAACTGCAATATTCATACTGTCTTCAAGTCAGGTCTATGAAAGTCATGGGAACTGTTCTGGAAAGAAAGATACACCACATATGGATGAACATTTTGTTTAACCTTGGCTAGAGCTACCAGTGGTTTTAAAAGCATTTACTTTTAAAAGTTCTTCCTCAATTGTATGATGCTATCTGTCCTCATTAAGCCTTTCTCTTACTTCCTGTTTTCAAGGTAATGGCTTTTTCATTGTGGTGAACACCAGTAACTAAAGAATCTTCAAAGGATTCTCCAAAGACTGCAAGACAATCCTCTGCCATGGTTTGTTGGCTCAGTGTGTGCGAGTATTACAAGGGCAGCTGTGTAACCCTTCCACCAAACAATGATGGAAAGTTCAAGTGACGGTAATAAAGAAGTCCAGGTACTTTGTAGCTTTGGGAAAACAGCCAAGATACACACCGTAAGGACTGAGTGAAAATAAACTAGCGCAAAGAGCTTCTTCAAACTGCTTTATTTACAAATTTACATGATAGATACATAAACCAAGGGGCAGGCAGGTCCCTTCCTTTGTGACTGACCAACAGCTACCGTAGCCCTGGCTCAGAGCCTTACCTTGTAATGGGACCCTGGCAACCTTTCCAGTGCTAACAGCTGAGCTCCTTCCTCCCACTGGTAGGCTCATTCTCCCTCTTTCCACTTCATCTTTACCACCACTACTTATGTTCCAGTTTCTCCCAGTTTTGGGGTCAAATTCCAGGATTCACTTTGTGAATCAGGGAAAACTTTGAGAAAAGTATTTCTACCAATACATAATGCTGACCGGAGGAAACCTCCTCCAAAAACATCATTAACCAAGATGTCAGCATCTATACCCTCCAGGATACAGACTCCTTAGACAAGTCATATCAACACCATAAGTAAACCTTGTTCACATATCAGTGACAGCATAGTCACAACACCACAGAACTCAAGATGAAGAAGTTTTTCAGCTTTCTCCATGTCTCATTTTTCCCTCTGTAATCACATTAACAGTAATTCCAGGTCCTCTTTAATTTCATAAAATTCTGTACTAAAAGAATCAAAATTCCAATTCAGGAGTTTCCCAACAGTAATAGCCATTAGTCTGTCATACACAGTAAAATCACTGGCTAAAAAAAGAAAACACTACCAACTGCTGTTCTGAAATCATTCATTACTGACTACAAAGTCACACTGGAATGTACTTTATACCAACTAGAATATATTGTAGCTATAGTCTAATACCTTGCTAAGCCATTCAAGAAACTTCCCTGGGGGGCATATGTGAAGTCTGACATACTTTTTGTAACTATACTGAAGGCTCGATTATGGGGCTTTCTGTTACGTGTCCTATGAAAACACATTAGTCCCAGAGTCAGTGCAGACCCTGCTTCTCTAGGACACTCCAGGCAGCTCACAGAAGTAAAAATCAGTCAAGCAGTTATAATACTTATACAGCGCACAGACTTGGACCAAGTCAAGGACTTAAGCACATCTTAGACATACTTTATTTGCCTACAGTGGTCCTATCCTTTCTCTTAAGGCTTTGTCCATATACCCGATCTTAGCAAGTGCATTCCGGTACGATGCACAGACAGTTTTAGAAAGAAAAGCAACGGGGGGGCTTCAGCGATTACAGATGCGCTGCGAAGTTGTTCCCTCTGACACACCCATTCACAGCCTGGCAGTGCTGCAACCATTACAGAACTATCCCCTGCTGCTCAAACAAATGAGATATATATTTACTATTCATACACACACAGCCCTTGGGTGACAATGGCCATGAAAAATGCATTTTGTTAGACTTCTGGAACTGATGAGTAGAAAAATAATGTAGAAGCACAACTGTTATCCCTAACCACAAACTGCCTCGAGGCAGTTGCCGTCACAGTGAGAGTCTGTTAAAAGCATGATCATTTCCCTAAAACATGGTTGAGCCTGCACCACGTGAAATTTCATGAGCTTTTTGTCACTTTGGACATACAATTTTTTTTTTCTCTGTATTAACATTACATTTTTAAATACAAATACTTGAAGCAGATAACCAAGCTACAGGATGTTAATAAACAACTTATTCTTGTGGTCACTTCTAACCCGCTTTGTTCCAAAATCTCATCAGTGAGCCCCAAAGAAACCTTAGTAAGTCCGAACAAGCATGCTCAGCAAAAAAGCTCTCCAAATTTCAGTCAGAGATCACTGCAGTTTTTCTTCTATTCAGCAAGGCTGTGCCCAACTGCAGTATGTATTAAGTGTAGGTTCAGCTCATGTAACTCCAGAATGCAGCTGGATGTTAGGGAGGGCTTCCCCCACTTCCCCCCCACCCTCCTTTTCGCTGCAGTCTGAAACGGAGCTGGGAGAGCAAACTACATCTGTAACAGCAGTAACACTGTCGAACTCAGCTTTACCAGAGCCATTCTGAATTCCCTAATGTAGTTCCGTTCTTATTTTAAACTTCATTTTTTAATGATTTACAATTCACTTTTTATAGATCTGGAATGGCCCTTTACAAGCAATACACAGCTTTCTGTAATTGTACAGACCAGCACAACTGAGATTACATTTCTGAAACATCACTGATAACACTTAAAATAATAAAAAGTATATAGATGCAAGCAAGCTGTTAGCTATCTAGCAGAAGAGCACTTGCTGTCTGAAGCATAAACTTAACAATCATAAGTGTTTTCATTCATAAAAAGCATACCTGTTTCTGTTAGACAGAGCTTCAGCAAACATAATCCAAAAGTTGCCCATAAGGAGAAGTTGGCCATTGTTTTCTTGGAACTGTTTTGCAAAATCCAAAGATCCTTGCAAGCTGCAGAAAGAAGAAAAGCCCCGACGCCTGTTAAGCCTGCAGTCAATGAGTCTGAAGTTTGCTGCACTTTTTATTCTGATTCAAAGGAACTAAGTAATGACATAACTGGGAGGGGGAGTTCCATCAAAAGGCACACCCATATTGCAACAAAGGTTACCCAGCCGAAGAAGGGGGGTGGGAGGAGAGCTAGTACTGACTAAGCAGGCACACTCGAGTTTTAAAGAGGCACTAAACCTCTTACACAAGTCCCGTCAAAAGTTGTACTTATTGTGCTTGTAGGAAAACATGAGCAGTCTCTCCTGAGTTAGCTCAGAAATGCACTGTTTATTATGAGCTTTCCCTCCTGCATTTTAAAATCTCTTCATCATTGCAAACCAAGTGAACATAAAGCACTGGAGTTTCTGAACCCCAGCAAGGCATGTATAACAGTCTAAATGCTTCTCAAAAGTATTTTGCTTCTTTAGTCCCATCTCACCATTTTCTCTTTCTGCAGTTCAATTTAGAGCAAGTAAAATGCCTGCTCTGCAATGAAGCTTTCTGCAATGTTTTTGTTCACTGCTGGAGGAGTACCTCATGCAGAAGGTAAATTGAGGTTCAGTTCCCCGCAGCCTGTTCTATCCTTGACTTCTCTGCACAGACTGCTCTGACAAGAGCAGTAAATAATGCCAGTGTCAGCAGTGTTACTGAGGACTAAGGCTGATATTTTATTGTATTGATGGTGGGAGGAATGGAAGGAATTATTCCCCCTATTCCCGATTCACAAAGCAGAGACGTAGAATGAAATGGTATGAGATCTTTGACATCAGACAAGGTCTCAGTTTCTGAGGGACATGTGTTCATTGCAGTGTGTGGTTTTGTTTGACTCTTCATGAAACCCCTGGTGAAAACCTCAAGGGCTCTGTAGATAAGACAAAGGCTTGTCTCTTGTGTGCCTTAGTGGCTTCCCATGGTGTCTCCATGCACTGGCCTCTCTTGAGAGCTGCAGAATTGCAACAGTGGTTTGTGTGCCGTGGAATGAGGGGTTGGTCAGGGATCACTGAAGACAGCACATCTCACCTTAACAACCAACATGTGGCAATGTCTGACAGCCAGAAATGCCCTGATTTCAGTTTCACTTGTCAGATCTGAAATGAATAGTCCTATATCAGATTACCATTTTGTCTATCTTCCCCCTTGAAAGAATTTTCTCATTAATTTAATCTCTCATAACACAAACAATGGAAAAATACAGACATGCCTTTCCAGCCGCAGGCACAAGAAGGTCACACAAAGAGGTTTTCAGAACTTTGCCTTTTCCTTTTGACTTAGACATGGCTGGCTAGCCTTTCTTCAATCAGCCAAATTTTTAGCAACAGGTTCCAACAGGCTTTTCCTACAGGTCTAGAATGTCTGATGGGACAAATTTAAAGTGAAAAATCTTTCCTTAAAACACAAAGAATCTTTTTATTAAGAAACTAGCAACTTTGACATTACAGATTGTTTTGGTTTGAGCCTGGCCAGAGGCCAGGAACTCCCCAGGCTCATGGACTTCCCCCCTTCTCACGGCCAGACAGAGCAGAGGGAAGAAAAAAATTCAAAGTATCCACGAGGTTTGTGATTAAAAAAACTTGAGAGAAAAATATCATGGGCAAAACAGGCAAACTACTTGAAAATATGAAACTACATTTATTATATTACCAGAAAAGACGAAAAATTGAGAAGCAATACCAGCTGTGGGAAAAAAGCACCTGCTTTCCCCCCACCTCACTTCCCCCTCCCTGCTTCCCTCCTACCCAAACAACGCAGGGAAACAGAGAATTAGGGGTTTTTTTAAGGTTAGGCCAGGTCTTCATATTCTCAAAGATTGGAGTCTTCCCCTGCTGAATGGTGGGGTCCCCTTTTGGAAAGTAAAGTCCAAAGTCCATCCTACGGGCAATAATGGCCCTCAAACTGCTGTGGTGTGGGCCACTTCTACGCAGGCTGCAGACTTTAAGCATCCCCCTGCTCCAGCGTCTCTAAAGGGGGCTCTGCATTCCCGTGCTCCTTCATGGGCTACAAGGGGGACATCCCGTCTCACCATGGTCTCACCACCAGCTGCAGAAGAATCTCGACTCCGGCCCTGCTGTATCTGCTTCCGACCGGGCCTGGGTGCTTCTCCAAGTTGGTCTTTTAGCTCACATCCTCCCCCTCCCTGGCTGCAATGTTTAGCTGCGCAACCAGAATTGTTTTGAAGTCCTTCTTAAATCTGTTATCACAGAGGCGTTACCACTTCTAATTGGCCTGCGGCATGTCCATCTTTGCAGCCAGACAGACACTGGCCCTGCAGGACATGGTGGTGGAGCTTCTAGCAGCTTCTCACAGAAGCCACTCCTGCAGCCCCCCCGTTACCAAAAACCAGGTCTAGCAAAACCACATTTTCTTTTGTGAATATACTACTTTTTTTGGGTTTTTTTAAGAAATGGCTTTAAAAGCAATTTAAAAGCAATCTCCTACCTTACTGTCTCTCTTAGTGGAAAGGGAAATAGTTCTGTAAAATCCTGTTCATTTATATCTATAAATGTTTTGGCATCAAAATAAATGAATGAAGTCTAGTGGGATTTTAAATGCTGGTGCACAGTTAATGGATGTTTTAAATTTGCTAAGCATATCTTTTTCTTCAATTGCTAAATTACTTTTAAAATTCACATCCTACGGATGAAACAGAAGAATTGAATATTTAATTAAAATTCAGGTAATTTTGAGCCTTATTTTTGATGAACATAAATTGCCTCTGTGCTAATATCCTGTATTCATAATTATATAGAATTAAAAAAATTAAGATAAGTTTTCTTTGGCACAAGTAAAGGGAGAATAAAGTCCATTTCAGGGATGTGGGCAAATGTTACAGAGGCGAAGTCTTATTTTACCAAGAGTGGAAATTCCTAGTCTCTTCATGGTCTAAAGTTTTTAATTTTATCTCTGCTGACATCTGATTATGAATAGGTTGTTTTCTACGTACCAAAATACTATTTGTCATTCATCTCAGTCTTTTCAGTACTTCCGCATGTGTTTGGCAGGGGTGGGTGGTATTCCACTTTGGAAAGACTCTCTCTTGCTTGTTGCCCTGTAAAACTGGGCTAAGATTAGACACATTTTAGACCAGGGTCATGGAGGTGCTAGTACCTAAAGCAAAAGAGAGATCTGTACAAGAAAAGTAATTGACCACAGTATGTAGCTTCATGTGATAAATCTCAAGAACAGTTATTGAACGGTATGTATGTAACATGTAAGTTTGGCCATGCCACATGCCATCTGCCTGCTTACATGCCAGCCTAGGACATACATGTGCATTCCAACAAGGAAATGACACAAAAATATTTCCTTCTTTCCCACCCAAACATGGCCAACATACGTTGGTCTGAGGTAGGCAGCAGTCCAGATTTAACCTGGCTGCAGGGCCTAGTGGTGCCGGGAAAATTTAGTCAGAGGAGAGGCACTGCTCTGGAAAAAGTGTTGGTTTGGGGTTTTGTTTTTTGATTTTGTTTTGGTTTTGTTTTGGGGGTTTCTTTGTGAAAAATACATAACCTCTCCTTTAGTTTGGGAAAATTTTAGTACATAGGAAGAGAAAAATCCTATAGCAAATATTCAGCTGAAGAAATGCAGCAGAGCATATTTGAGCTTTTGGAATTTGCTCACTTTCTTGGCAACAAGCAGCTAAATTACTGGCACCAAAAACTTGTAAAATAATTACTGAATTAAGTTTTCAAAAGAGAATGAAACAGCAATACTAAAAAGGATAAAACCCCATAATTTTAAAGGGTGGTTTGCTGTGATGTCTTTGACACAGTGAATGTGGAATCTGTGATGGCACAATATAGTACAGGAACACCAAAATAACTAATTTGTTATTTTATCACATATGTGAACTATAGCCCGGACTAATTAATTTTGATAAAAATCCTATTAGGGAGTGCATATGTTGGAGCCCTAGAAAAGGAACATGCATACCTTACAGTGATATAAAAAGACGTTTTTAGCAAGAATTCCCGTAGAGGATGGCATTCTGGTCTAACTGAACTGAAAAAATGAAATTCCACTAAACTCAGTGGGGTGGTCTCTCCCTATAATGAATATTTGGATTTTGTTTTGCAGACAGACAAGAAAATGAACATACCAGAATGAACCTCTACTTATGATGGAAAAAAGGTATCAATGGAGATTACTTTCACTATCAAATAGAAACAATTCAAAGAAGGGTAGAATGGAATTTTGTTTCTGTGAAAATAGCTGGAATTTGTCTTATGAAAAGCAGAAATGTCTGAAAAATGAAGCTCCTAATTTGATTTTTTTTCTATTATCAGCAGAATTTTTAAATTAAAAAAATTATTTTCTGGATATATTTTGGTACTTCAAGCTTGTTACAGGGAGTTGAAGAACAGCTGGTCTTGGTGAATAGAAAAAGCACAAATCTCATTAGGTAACTGGTCATGGCTGCGTATATTTTGTATAGACCACGGGTGATCTGTGAGACTGACTGGCTGAAAATCAGATTTAGGGGAGCAGGGAGGATTTTATACCCACTTAACTGTAATGTCAATAAAATATGCTATTTTTAATAAGATTTCCTCCATGTCCCTAGACTGCAATCTTGTTTCCTGCGTTTCAGACTGGATTCAATTTCTGACTAGATTTAATTTCCATTATCAATCCTGAAAACAAGTTTTGTAATGGCAACAGTTGTAAATGCTCCAGTGTGGCAAATCTTGAGCTGCACACTTTTCTTGGGCTCTGAGTGCTGGTGGGAAGGCATAAGAAGAGCCTGTGCTGGTTTGAGCAAGAAAAGCTGCTCTTTTGGCTGGAGGGCAAAGCACTCCCTTGGGAAGTTGAGCGCCCGGTTCTGCTCCCATCAACCTTTTGTTCCTCGATGTAATTTACAGCCTGTGTCCTGCAGAGAGTTAGGAAGATGAACAATGGCTCCTAGTTGTTTACTTCTGAAAAAGGCAGCAACCCAGATTGGCACCTACCGTGTGGATTCATCAGCCTGTTTTACTGGTTTGCCCCAGATCCCTAAACAACTCACTAATCCAACACAGGCAAAAATCTTAACAGCAGGAATGGCTCAAGTAGGCTTTAAGGAATTCTATGTCAGACCATGTGGCCCCATCATTTTTCTTTTTGCCAGAGCCACCCCAGTGCTCGTAGTCCCTGGGGGACTCACATGTCCCAGGAGGGCACAGGCAGCAAATCACGGTCCCTGTCCCCAGGGACAGCTTTGACACCACTATCCCCACTCGGTTACCAGGTTGCTGTTGGAGATGGAGCAGGAAACCTGCACCCAGCAGGGCCACCAGCTGTCCCAGCGTGCAGCAGAGACACAGAACGCAGTAGTGACTGACTGAGTCACCAGCAGCTGTGCAGGGCTGGGGGGAAGACACGGGAAACTGAGGGCAGAGGGGAAGACACGTTCTCTGTAGGTGATTTCTGTCTGCCTCTGCCTCTCCTTCCCCTGGTTGGCCTGCCCAGCACACACCATGCAAGAAGACCCTGGGACAGATACCTCCGAGCACGAGCTGCCCTCCTTGTGCTAAGCATTCTGTATTCCCACTTTCATTTCTTTCCTTTGCAGTTACACAATAGGTAAATCAAATTTATACTAAGCCATCTCCTGGATGTCCTCTTTCCCTCCTCCTCGTTGTCTTTCCATTTTCTTCTTTTTGATTTTGCTTTGTGACTTCTACCTTGAAGAACCTTCTACCTTCTACCCTCTCTCATCTCTCTCATTTTTCCTTTTTCTTAGCCCCCATCCTTTCTCACCCACCCTCCCCTCCATGCAGCATATTGGAATTATTAAATCAAACATTTAAAGCCCCAGAAAAGCAGGTGAGCTTTACAAAATGCAAACATTAATGCAACTCAGGAAACACTTCATATTTGCATAACCAAACTTAACTTACATACAGCTAAAGTATGGCCCTTATGCCTGATATGAACCTGACCAGGGCCATTCAAAGTCAAGGGAGATTTCCACTGGTTTTGACAAATTTTGAATCAAGGCAGCTCTGAACAGTGCTTGGTTTAGTCCCAGTACCTATATTATGATAACTGCATACTGCATTATGTTTTTCCCTGTAGATATATGTATATATATATGTGAGATGATAGAGGGGTTACATCAGATTTATAGCCACTGATAAAATATTTTCCCCCACTTTTTAGCTGGAACAATTTCTGTTCGCACCAGGTCTGTTTGTGCCAGTCTTACCATAGCCACATATAACATGTCCACATTTAGACTGTGTCTTAAACATAGCAGTGTGGGAATGAGCTGCTAAGCCTATTTTTCCAGCTACAAAGAGTACTAAAACCAGACCAGGTCGGTATATAAACAGAAACTTACTAAATTTCAGCAGTCTCCCTGTTAGTCAGTTTTGTGACCCCTGTTGAAGGTGGAAGGGAAGGAAAAGCATCCTAATTTTAGACCATAATAAGCATGTTTGTTTTCAGAGGCAAAGATTCCAGCTGTTTCCAGTGTGGCTCTAGGAGGGAAGGTGCGGGTGTGCACACATCACAGGATGAACAGGGTGAGGAGCCTGACAGGCACAGCAGTGCTGGATTTTGAAATGCTAAACTCACTGGGTAAAATACGCACAGAGCAGTCTGCCCCTTTACATGTTTTTAGGGAATGCATTGCTACAGCAGTAGCATCTTCTTCCTCACATGGGCAGTCCTTTTGCCTTGTTGCATGTGCAGACATCAGCAGCAATCAGCAGTACCCCTACACCCTGTAAGTTATGCAGGTTAAACATAGCCAGGAATCAATGAACTGGTGCAACAGCAGCTGCTTGTTTCCTAAAGTTTGATCCACCTGGGCACACCCAGACAAAGCCAGCACTGCTGTCTCCCTGAGCTCAGCTGGAAAACAGGGAGCCTGGGAAGGTGTCTCAGGTCCAAGAGGCACTAAATGCCACTCCATGAATGGAGAATGCATAAGGCAGGAAACTCCTCCCAGTTTTCCTCTCGGAGCTTAATTTCTGAGCTCTACATAATGTATGTTCGAATTGTCAAGGAGAAAAACCTACGACTTCTGAGGGAAGTTCCCTTCTCTGTAGTGTAAACAAGCAAAAGGAGGTAATTCTGGGTGACTGAAAGCAGGAATTTTGTGTGAAACTGGGACAGAGGCATGGAAAATATATTTCATAAAATTAGTGAGATAGAAACTCTGGTTTTGCACATCTCCATGTGCCTAAATTTCTGCTATAGAAAGAGGTAAGGGAGGAGCTGAGTGCTGTTACAGTACAGTAAGCTTTTCTCAGAACTGGGATTTGCCACACTAGACTGCACATCCATTGCCTACTTAGCAACTTGGCTTAAGTAACAATGAAAGCCTACATTTTAGAAAGTAAAAATAAACACTCATTTGGGATAGTATTACATAGTTGGTAAAAGTTCAATTATGGATTAAGTTTCTTTCATTAGAAAGAAATTCATACCCAGAACAACACAGCTGTGTTTGAGAATGTATCTTTCATACTGGCCAAAATTTGGTTTATTTCCTTTGTCTTTTCTTTAGTCATGTTGAGTGATAA
This sequence comes from Atrichornis clamosus, assembly GCA_013400975.1. NCBI lineage: Eukaryota > Metazoa > Chordata > Aves > Passeriformes > Menuridae > Atrichornis > Atrichornis clamosus. The sequence goes on along the minus strand of WBMZ01006157.1, from coordinate 396,841 downwards.
TAACTTCCTAAATTTAAGAAAAAATATTACCTTCAATATGATTTTGGAAATGTGCTTGCATTCAGTTGCAGTCCTTTTGGGTTACCTTTTGAGGGATGTTTGACAGGATCTACCAGCAAGAGCTATTATCCAGACAGAAATTAGATATAGAAAAAAAAAAAAAGAATTCAATGTTTTATGCAACTGTAAATTACAAAATTTGCACTATGCTGGTGATTTATATAAATACAATAATCATCAAATTACGCAGTATAACATGATCATCATTGCTAGCCAACCCTGCATCATCCCTTGGTTCCTGAACACTGCTTTTTCAATAACTTGTGCTTCATTGATAAAGAAAACATTTGTTTATGAATTAAGCAGATTCTTCAAAATAGTGCGTGTCTGAAATACTTGCAATGGGTTCATGAACGTTCAATTTGCAGAAATGTACAACTGGCAATAAATAAAATATTATGAGTTATTAGTTCACCTGTAAAGCATTACTTATATTGTCTAAATATTTTACTGAAGTGTTGGACGAATTAAGCAGGTTGTGTCTGAACAGCTTTTTGAACAAGTCAGATCTGGAAAGCTATTAAGACTCCTTCAGATGTTGAAGTTTCAGCCAACTTGCACCAAATTTACAAGAAATTATCTATGTCTGAGTCATCTGAGATTTCACAGATATATGATATGAGAGCAAATTCAGTGATGTACAAATAGATATGAGAACTAGCAAGAGAATCTGTAGTTTATCTGCTGTCCATTGTACCTGAAGTCTCATCAGTAAAAAGTCCCTCTTCCTATCTTTTGCAAGATACATTAAGATAAGGAAGTTTATACACATAAAGATTTAGCTGAGATTCATACTCCCCTCAGTTTCTTTCTATAACCAACCCTTCCATAATTGTTACAATAATTTAATGAAAAATTTCCCTTGGGGAAAGAGTAGAGAGGCAGAGATAATAGAAGGAATAAAAAACTGTTGTTAGTCTGATAGATCTGGTGCTTTAATAAACACCACACACCACTATACAGCAAGCAGGAACTGCTAGACAATACCACAAAAAGGGCATCATACTAAGCAGATTTTTTTAAATCTTGAGACAAAATGTACTGTGTTGAGTGCACTCCTGCAAAGATTCTTCCCCATATACAGGAGGAGAGTCACTGTTTGGTATTAGCTAGTCCAGGAAGGATAGATCTACATCAATATCAACATCATCTCTTACAAATATATTACTCCCTAAGTAATGAATTATACAAGGCATGTCTCAAGGGGCATAGATGTGAGATAGACAGGCTATGAATGTTCAAGAGTCTAGTTCAAATACAAATATAAGGATGCTAAAGCTTATCTCAACTATTTAAGGATTCCTTTTTAACTTCTCCCATATTCAAATTCAGTTCTTCAATCCCAGTCTAGCTAGTTTTTCCTCTCTCCTTAATCACACAGTTCTGTACAGACAGATATATCTGCAACACAGTTCACATGGCCCAGTCCTTGCTGAATTTAGCAATTCCAGAATGCTTTGCACTTTTTCTAGCTTTAGAGAATTAACTAGAGCATTCTTAGAAACCTGAGAAATAAAAATGTAAAAATAGAGCATACACTGCTAACCACATGCAGCCAGAAACCCTCATTGAATTCCTGAGGAGGCTGAGGCTGCATTTACCTGCTATAAACATTCTAACCACAGCTGCTGGTGGACGTTTGGTCCCCTTGGTGTCTCTCAGTCACATTGAAGTTGCTCCTTTTTGCTTAGACAGAGAAATATTACGCCAGAGAGAGAAACTGAACCTATGGCTGGTGGCTTTGTTTGACACTCTTGTGTGAGAACCGAGACCCTCCTCTCTTCAGGGAGGAGGCAGTTTCGCACGTATTTGCACACCTGCCTAGCAAAGGCAGCTCCAGCCTGCTGTCAGCTGAGCCTGCCTCAGAGCTGAAAACATTGTGGCCTCAGTTGTTTGGCGTTGCATGCCAGCTAATTAGCCTTGCAGATCAACCTAACTAGCTAGGGCCAGCTACAGTCTGGTAGGGATCTATGGCTTTCAGGAACTCATGTCTTTACGTACCTTGTAATTACATCAGGTGGAGGTGCCAGCTGGGTACATCTCTTGTCCCTCCTCTTCTGTCAGCTGAAGTCATGTCCCTCGTCCTTTGAGGTGAGCTTACCTAGAGAACACATCACGTTGCAGGATTTAGTCATAAGTCACCTGTAAGACTGCTTGTGGCCTGTCAGATAAGAAAGAGCATATCAAAGGAGCTGTCTGTGCTTTCCCCACCTCCCTACTTTTTTTCTTTGGCAAGGATCTGAAGGATTTCAGATTTTGGTGGAATGGATTTTGGCTGAAGCCTAAATCAGTAACAGATTTAAAGCCTAAAGCCAACAGATTCTAAAGTCTAATCAGTAACAGATTTTGGTCTTGCCAAATAAATTCTTTGCCAAGCCAGAAGTCTGGCCAAGCAAGGCTAGGAAAAATTTCTCCTGAGGCTTAACTGGAGTAAGCGTAAAATTCAGACAGGAAAGAAATTAATCTGAACATTAGGAAGGTCCTGTTATGAGACCAGCTACACACAGGAATAGCTTTTGAGAACATGCTCAAATCCTTGCAGAAGAATAGATGAAATGACCAGACCTTGTTAACTATCACTCTGTGTTTCACTAAAGAGGATCCCACATCTCAAGTGCTATACTTGGAATATCTGAACAGTCACTGAAACCAGTACTAGGAACTAATCATAGCATGGTAGGATTTGCTATTCCTCAGAGACTTCAAGACCCCTTGCTGCAGACAAGGGGTGCTTTTAGTCACAGAGTTTTCAGGTTGAAAGTCAGTTAGTGGCTTCCTCTGTTTCTTGAAACACAGGTTAATTACTTTATGGGAAAGAACATTTATATTTTAACCTACCTCTCCTCTATTCATGTCATTAACCATCTCACAAACATTCTGGGTTTTATATTTCTCAAATATCCATTTTAACGTCCCTGACAGATGGGATATTATCAGTAGGTAGCAAATTACTAGCTGAAAAATTAGGAATAGTCTGAGTATAAATTTATGTGATTCATTCTTAATAGTCTTGTACTTTTTTACTCCAAAAGAAACACCAAGTTATTTACACTTTACTCCACTCAGTGCCATTGTCATGGAAAGAGGACATTAGGCTCTGGGCTCTGCAAAGCAATTAGTCTCACAGGATCAAGATCTTAGAATAATTTCTACTCCCTCACAGATTCAATAATTGCTTTCAACACAAGAGAAAACATATGGGTTGAGGCATGACTGAATTGAGAGTTCAAGACACACGCATTGTAAAGAAAAATACCTATACAAAAAAGAGTTCTCGTAAAGAGACATATAACGATCTTCTAGGTCTAGTACACTCTCATTCTGTGCTATTACCAATTCTTCAGTGCTTTGCATGCTGAGCTGTTATGGTAGGCAGTGCTAAAGGAATATTGGAATTTAAAATTGTGCAGCTCTGACTTGTTTCAGAAATTCTTGAGTGGAGTTGTACACAGGGAAAGAAATTATAGATTAGAGGGACACAGGATTTGAAACAAGGGAATAAGGATTGAGATGAACATATTCTTTCTTGGTTAGCATTATTCTAATGTGGTCGGTGAATCGTTTCTGAGCTGCAGCTCAGAAACATGAAATACACAATGATCTCTTCCTATAAATATCATAGTAGAGTAAGGAAAAAGTATAAGATCTATCAGGAGATAAGTTCTTTGTCACTGAAAATATCAAGTCTAGAGAGACAGAGGTCTGAAGCAAAATGTATTCTGGGGCAGTACTGAACCGACACAGACCACAAGTTGACACAGCAACACTCTCCTCAGCCTTTCTTTCCTATAGGCAGAGACTCCATCAGATTTTTGGTCCCAGTTGTGCCTTCCTTGTTTCTAAATAGTCTCAAAATGAGACAGAATTTGACCCTATCCATATTTAGTTTTTGGCTCCTGAATGAAAAAACTTCAAGACGGAGTTGTCCTGATAGTGTAGAAAAGTAATTTCTTGATTTGAGTAGGGATTCCTTTTCCATATCAGTGTAAAAATACCTTTTTCCCGTGACAAACATAATCTTTGACAGTTTGAACCCTTTCAGCATTTTGAGATCTGGGTACTATCTGTCAGCCAGTCTTCAAGTGTGAAAAGCAATCTGAATTCAGATGTTCAGCCCATCTTCAAAAAAATTAAAACCAATCCAAATGGCACTCAGATGTAACCCTCAATGACCTCAAACTTAACAGTACAATAAAAGGAGAATATGATACAAATTAAAATCTTAGAAGTTGGGTCTGTTCCATGCTTGAAGTATTAAAATCAAGGAGCTTGTTTTCCCCATTTCAGTTGTAAAATTTTTCTTTGGTTAGGAATCAAAACCTATCCCTAAATTTGAACACTTACAAATGTAGGACTGTGTTCAGTAACTCAATCTGCTTCACTAGGCCAAATACTTTTGTCTCTATGTATACCCTAAAACCTGACAGATTTTAGAGGGGAAAAGAAATTCCAAAGCCTTAAGAATTTCTATAAATCTCAGTTTTTAAATCAAAGACATAAGAGAATTTACATCTCCAATGATCGCTATGAGGTGGAAAGAGGTGCAAACCAGACAAGATGTGCAAAGCAGAGAAAAGGTGAGCCTGGAGAGCATTCAGAAACCTGCTATAAAGCATGAAGTCTCAAGTCAGATACAAGGTCTAGGAAGGAGACATGAGCCATGATGTGGACAGAGAACTCATTTCCACCCAGCAACTAAGACTGTGTAATCTCAATCAGTAATTGGTTGCATGTAACCACCTCCCACTCACCCTAATTCTAATAAACAAAAATTCACTTATTAATTTTATTTTTTAATTTCTCATCAAGCACATTTGTTTAATTATTTTTAAAAGCTTTTGAATTGGAATGAGAAGCTACCTGTGGGGTTTATAAATAAACTCCATTTTCCAAAGGAACAAACACTTTTTTCTCACCTTCCACCTTAGTCCAATCATTTCTTTCTTCTGCGTGTGGCTACATGAAGAGTGAAGGAAAGTTATAAGTAACACGCCAGGTATTTTGCAATGAACTTTCTCAATTACAGTCAATAAATTGCAGACCAGATGAGATGCTGAAGAACAGCGCGTTACACTAAGTTTGGCTTTTTTTGTTTGTCAGTTTGGTTTTTTGATTTTTTTTTAAAGTTAGGTTTTTGTTTGTTTGTTTACTTTGAGTGTGTTTTAGTTACAATTTACTTTAAACTTGAAGAAATCCTCAGCAGCCTCTTAAGGGAGACAAGGGTCTCAGCCATTCAAGCAGATTACAAGAAGTGCCAGACTGGCATTCAAGGAGTTGTTGGTTTAAATATTGTTCTGTATTTCTGCACAGTTGCTATGCTGTTTGAATTCCTATGCAACCATTAATGGTGTTTCACTTTTGTGGAGACGTTTCTGCTAAAAGGAGAGGAACTATAGCTGAAATATAATTTCTGATTTGGTTGTAAATGTCCATGATGTTAATAATGCTTTAAAAAGAAATGAAAAAAATATAGTTGTGATACGAGGTTTCATTGTGAGATGCAAATGAAGGCTGAAACCTCTCCAGTAGTCATCCAAGTATGCTTGTATATGTATATATATAATTCTATGTGTGTGTTTGTGTGTGCGTAAAACAAGAAAATTGATGAATCGCCAATCACATATTTAAAGAGAAAAACAATAAAAGCAGCAAGAACAAAACCAAATGAAAATCCTGAACGACTTTAGTAGAATCCAGCTATGGCATTAACCCAAACCAAGGAAACACTTCTCTGTATCTGTTGTGAATCCTGATTTAGGATCCTGTCATGAAAAGATTTAGGATTGTCATGAAAGAGTAGGTTAGGGTTGCTCAATCACAGTCAAAGGTATTAGCAAAAAGGGTTTTAATAGAAATTTATAAAAATGAGACTTAACAAAGCTTGATGGCAAGGTTCAATCCATGGCTTAGTACATGGATGAAACATACAAGGGAAAATTGATTTAGCATTCATTTAGAATGATTCACACAAAGACAAAAGGTGCAAAAGCATAAGGAAGACCCTCTCATTGAGTCACAAGGTTCAGAGTAGACTCCCTTGCTTTCTAAACTCCTGATGGAACTTAGGTGTGGCTTGGTAAAATCTGTATAGCTCAAGTAATTATAATGATAAAGTCTTTATTCCTGCAAATGACTCAAAAACAGTAATTTAAGTTTTCTTTTATAGTACCACATTACTGAATTTTTCTGCATTCAGAAACGGTGTCCAGCACAGTGGGAGGCACAGATAATGCACCCCTGTCTCAAGGTCCTGTCTCTGTCTCACTAGAATCTGTAAAGCCACAGTAACAATACTCACTGCAACAGAATCGTGTGCTTGGGGTGTTTCTTTTCCTTTGGTGCAAAGTCTGGAACCTGCACCCTTGTGCACTGACTCTTGTTAACAACTCACTGGAGAAACTTCTGACATCTCATTAATTTAATATTTGAATTTCCCCTTTCTACTCCCCAAAAGGTCCAATTGCTCACCCCCACCCTGCTATGAGTAATCTCATCTCTTCCATCACAAAAAGTACCCAACATTTTAACCTAAATTTAAGTCAGTGTGTCATAATTTTTCAGTCTTTAGATAGGTTTAACAGAACTTGCATTAAACCATTATTTTAGGTTAAAAATTGAATCCATAGAAGTTCTCTTTGAAAAATGCTTTAAAATTTTAAATAAAAGGTGTGTTCAACAGTGAACTACCCATATTCTCTGGTGGTTTGCATACAGTGAGCAGCCTCTCCTCAGCATGTGGTAATCCTCAAGATATCTGCAATGACTGATAGCACATCATTGCAGGTACTGGATACAGAGACATGTTCTGTCACATTCCCTCTTGAGTGCAAGTTCCTGAGTCATCAGTGGCTCATGATCCTGGCTCATCAAGTGCCTGTTTCATACTCCAGGCAGCTTCATTTATTCCTAACTGCTGCTCAGAAACTCTTGATGACTATACATACTGTTCAAACAAGAGTGCTCAAGGCACAAAGAAATTCCCAAAAACAATTGTTTACCTGCGAAAGAATCTCTGAAACACAACTCTTTGCTGCCTTTCATGATATCACCTTGTACAAGAAGTGTTCGCCTGTACTTCCACTCATTCAACAGAGGCACAATTTCTCTTTGTTCTGATTTACTCATTAGATTAAGGAGAATTAGGTCAAAAGAGAAAAAAACCAAAGAAGATCAATTAAAATGTTAGTTCAGAGAAAAGTACTGCTCAGTCTGTTGTCCTTTTATCTTCGTGATTAAGAAAAAAATTAAAGAATATTCTTGCATACCCTCACTTTTCTTTAGAGATATAGATAAGAGTATATCTTTATGACTCATGAAGTTTGTAAATATTATTGAATTGTAGGAGACCGGATCCCAACATTATCATCATGTTCAAAATAATTTTTTGAGAAGACAGTTTTTCCCCCACTTTATTTTCTCACTGCACTTCAGGACATGCACATTTACTGTATTTGCACAGAATACTTGATCAGAGAGGGAGTTACTGATGCTGATGAGATTATTTCCCCCCTTAGCAGACTGTGAGACATGTACTCCCAAAGTGGCAATGACTGCAGCTTTTCCACCACCAATGAGATCACAACCATAATTAAAGAATTTCCTTTTCCATTGCTTACAACCTTCTTTCTTTTTATTTTATTATTTCCCCAATTCTTCTGGCCTAAAACACAAAACCTGATCATAAACTATTTATTTCCCTGAGCACTTTAAGGAAAGTGGTTATAATCACTCCCAGGGATCTCTTAGGTTAGAACTCTGTATTTTAAAGAACTTTGCAATTCTGACCTAGAAATTGAATCGATTGTATGTTTATAAGGATATGTCTTTATATTTATGTTCCTATTTATGAATATTCAGATCTTAATGGAAGAAATCATTTGATTAGACAGGAAAGTAAAGCAGTCATAATCTGTGCAGAAATGTTTATGTTGAGCCTAATAGTTTCTCCATTGAAGGGTAGGCCTAGATATTCATCTGTACAGTGCAAACAAAACCATTCCTCCAAAATTGATTTTCTCATTTGAAGAGATGTAGTGAAAATATTTGTTCATCAATTCTCTTACTATGTTGGCCAGAGAAAGGAATTTATATTCTACTGCAATTAGAAATAACTGGATAGGTCAGTATTGCAAAAATCCTTCACATCACTTTTAAAGAGTTGCAAATAAATGGTTTTGTGCTCTATGCTGAGGTATGTGGCCCCATTGGCTTGAGAGAGTGCACATAGTGACAATAATTTCACAGCATTTGAGACAAAATTTTGGACATTGAGTCTTGATTTCCTACACAATCAATTGCAAAGGGAATGACAATAATTATAGAGCCCAGAAAAGATGTGGATAACACAGAATATTGAAAATATTCTTCTTTGGCAGGACCAACAGACTAATTTGCATGTTTAAGCAACATTGCTTTGGACATATGCAGATATGTACAATTAAAAAATGACCTTAAATAGATAGACTACTTTGCTGAGAAAATCTGAAGATGCACTGGACTATTTGTAGGAATTTTGCTGGTTTGTGCATATTTACCTCAATGATAATACAGAAAAATATTTGTACAGGGACAGAGAAAATCAGGGGTTTATAAACAGACAATGTTATCTACATAAATGCTAATGCAAATGCTAATTTGACTATCATCATATGTTTTTCCTACCAGCCTCCATTAAGCAAAACTAAATTATTTCAGTGACCAAGAACGCCACCACTGCTTTAAAAACTCTCAGGAACAAACCTGGTTCTACCACAGTAAAATGTCCTTGGAGTTAGCCGGTATTTTTCTAAATAAAAAAAGTCAGTAATGATTCAAAAATTCAGTATGTTGTCCAGTGAAGCCCTTGATAACCTCTCTTATATTCATTTCAGGAAGAAAACAAACAAGCCCACAAAAATTTGCTTTAGCCAAAAATAACAGGTTTTATAGGGAAATCTGATGTTTACACCAATTCCACTTTTTTTTTTAATCTCACAAATAAAGTGGTTGCCAATCAGAAAAACTCCCTTTTAATATATACATCCATCTGGGGTCTTGAACTGAAGAATCAAAGCTTCATAAGGATTCGTCAAAAGATACTGCAGATACCCAAAAGAGCAGGAACAGCAGAAGTACTGCTTCAAAGTAGCTCTCACAGTCCATACGGCCATAGTTTTGCCTTTCTGTTATATTTGTTTAGCACTCTTGTATAACATAAATAATACTTGTGCACGATACTGACACATTCATTTTCCCAGAACATTATTAAAGTTGGAAGTTTAATCGATTGCAGTAATTGCATCGCATTTGCTTTCAGTATTGTAAACTGAAGCAATTTGAAAGACCATATTACCAATTAAACAAGAGATAATGTGTGAGGCTTTCTTTAGTCGTTCTAATAGCAGATCTCAAAGGAGTATTAGCATCCTCAGTATTAGGATTTGAAATTTAAAACAATATGGATGAAAATAATCTCTACTTACATGCTTGATTTGAAGGTTTCTATATTTCTTCTTCAGATTGATTTATGCTACCTTGTTTATTTTCACATCTCTTGCTGTCAAATGAATGCATAATATGTTGCTCCTCAGTCTTGATATATCAATGCTGATTTTCTGTCCATCATTAATTATATCTGTTGCTCTGGAAAACATATATTAGCTTAAAAATTTATTAAGTTTTAATTGTCACTGACTTAAATATTGGGACAAGGGAGTAATTTTCCATAAAGCCAAGACCTGTCAATGGACACAGCACTGCAGTAGTGGCCTCACCAGTGCTGAGCAGAGGGGAAGGATTGCCTCACTTGATCTGCTGGCAATACTTTGCCTGATGTAGCCCAAGACATCACCACCTTCCTTGCAGCAAGGTGTCCTGGTTTCAGCAGAGATGGAGTTAATTTCTTCTCAGCAGCTGGTACAGTGCTGTGTTTTGGATTCTAAATGAGGATAATGTTGAAAATACACTGATGTCTTGGGTTTGGCTAAGTTGTGTTTATCCGAAGTCAGGGACTTTGTTTGTTTGTTCTGTGTCTCGTGCCCTGCCAGTGGGGAGGTACACAAAAGGAAAGAAACTGGGAGGGAACACAGCCAGCACAGGTGACTCAAACTGGCCAGAGGGATATTCCACCAGAGAACATCATGCCCAGGATGTAAACTGGGGGAGTGACCTCGAAGGGCAGGGGAGCGATTTGGGTTCAGGAACAGGGTCTGGCACCAGTCAGCGGGTGCTGAGCAATTGTATTGTGCATTATTTTGGGGGGTTTTTTCCTTTCACTTTAATAAGATCATTATTATTATTACTATTATTTATTATTACTAGTCTATTTCACTTTGTTTTGAGTTCCTAAGCTGTTCTTATCTCAACCTGCAAGCCTTACTTTTGATTCTCCTCCCCATCCCACCGGGGTGTGGGGGGCACAGGGACTGAGCGAGCGGCTGGGTGGTGGTGCTTCATTTCCTGCTGGGCTTCAGCCACGACACAAGGACACGTTACTGTCTCATATTCAACATGATGACCACCAGGACTCCCAGGTCTTTTTCTGCCAAGCTACCTTCCAGCTGGAGGCCCCCAGAAAATAAACATTTTTCATCTAACTTTGGAACATCACAGCCTTTTTAGTCATTATTTTTATAATAGCCTAATCCTGGGCTTTTCCATTGCACTGGATATGTATTGCACAAGTTTTAGAATAAAACAGCTGGTAACCTTTGCAGCAACAAAGAGACAAAGACTCCTTGCACTGGAGGTTAAGAATGTCCATCTCAGTGTTTGATTTACTCAACTAGATCATATTTCATTACTGTATTTATTAAATAGTATAAAGCAGTTGGTGAGTTTGACAATGCCGTCTAGTAGACAAAATAGCTTTCAAGTGAAGATTCCTAGCAGTTTCCAGAACTCTTGAATTTAGCCCTGAATATAACTTTGAAAATAATAATATATTTTTTATTTAGGATAGCGGCATTCACTCATTTACCTAGCCTGCTCATCATTTTCAGTTTGTTTCTACTGCATCAAGCATCTACCACAATCAGTAGGAGAAAGTCTTTAAGAGGTTTTGGTCTTGTTTCTGCAAGCAATTGGGGGAAAGGATTTTAATGTTTTTAGCCCTGGTAATGAAAAGTTATAGACTCACTTCTAAAAAAATGCTGATTTTGCACTAGAAGCAAAGTAAATACTTAATTGAGCAAGACTTTGAGCAAAATGAAACAGCTGAATAAGTCTGGAACAATGTAGTGTTGAAACAGGACAGTAAAAAATGAAAATATTTACATTTGGAACGAAGAAACAGAAAGCAAATGTCACTGTGTAAATTTTTGGTTTAAAAGATCCTCTTATCAAATCCATAGCACGGAAAAGAGAATAATAGTTCAGATGCAGGTGTGGTCTAAGACTAAAATTATACTGTGTGTACCACAATCTCATTTCCAGTTAGCTATCAATCATAAAAAAAGAGAAATGCACATTGTTGTTCGCTCTTTGTGGCATTCAGTTTCCTGTCTAGTAAACTGTTCTGTGCTCACAGTTCTAAAATACCACGTGCAGCTGCACTACAACACAAGGTACGGGCCAACCATGAGAACTAGACTGCCCTGTGTAATGGAATGGACCTGTCTCACCATTCTTTTAGTGCACCATAAACTTTAATTAGTATTAGAACATAAAGCCTTTTCCAATAAAGAGGAAAATATTAAATAACAAGTGAGCCAAGAAAACAAAGAGTCCTCTAGAAACTTTTCCAGTTTCCAATCATCTAATGATTTCCTTTTTTACAATTACTTTTTTCTGACCTCTCAATGAGTCAGATTTTGTTTCATGCATATGCTGCATCTAAGTGTGAAATCTCTTCATTTTCTCCCAAGTGATTCCTACAGATCTCAACTCTATGTGCTTTTATGCTGTTCCTGTTTTTGTCAGAACTCTTTACCAGCTGCTAATATAAAAAGAGCTGGATGGTATCAGCTCTCTCCCATACTCACTACATATCTGTGGAAGACGTGGCAGATTCTTTCACTTTAAAAGTCACTGAAAAAACCTTAGCCAAGGTTATTTTAAAATTTTATCAAAGGGATTGAGAATTCAGTTTGAAAATCAACACTAGCATTTTATTAAAACATTAATAATAATCTGGATTAAAACATTTTCAAACTATTTTTGACTGTTTTATGTGCTAGGCCTTTAGCAAGTTCTCACTTAAATTGTCCTTAAATACTGTTTATGGGAAAGTAAAGCAGACCAGCTTTTTTCCTGCCAGCTATTAAAGCAAGACAGTTCATTCATACAATTCCTCTATTCAACTGCAACAGAGATTATTTAACTAAAACTTTTCTCTTTGACTGATTTCTGTGTTTCAGTTCCTCTCCCTTTCCTTCCCCTTTTCTTATTTATGCTCTTCAGTTGTTGAATCCACTAAAAATTTATTGCAAGTAATGTCAAACATTACACATTCGAGGAGATAATTCCTATGGTTGGTTTTACATTGTATTTATGTTTAACACAATCTCCCAGAAAACCCTTATCTTGAACAAATTGCTCTCAGATTTTGGACTTCCCATTTCTGTGGTTTGTAAGGCTGAACAAAGAGAACCAAGCAAAAGGAAGTTGAATGACGTAAAGACTATTTGCTCCCACTATAAAGAAAGCCAATCTAAGAAGGCAAAAAAACTCATGAGGTTTCCTCCAAGGAAAATACCTTGCCATAGCAACCAAAGGCTTTTTAGAGCTAACAGATGAAAAGGTTGATTCTTGGTACTTGGGGTATAGTTCCTTTCACTGCTCTCATGCCTCTACACCAAAGCTCTAGATCTTTCAGCTCTAGAATTCGTTTCTATTTGATTAAAAACCTTAGAAGCAACTTTAAAATGCTTACAGCAGGCAGAAAAATAGTGACACAGCTGAACAGCAATGGCTTCCTCCCAGATTTCCATGTAGAAGTGCAGTAGATGTGTAGTTGTCAGAACTACATCACAGCAGCCTTTCCCATCCTGAGAACTAACAAGTACCTTCTCCATGGAGCACAAAGATGCAGCTGAGATTTAAGGAATGGCAGACAATGTCCTAAAGGAAGACAGAGAATGCTCCAGCATTCTCTCAGTAGTCTTTTTGTTTTCACTCTGCAAATGCATGAAAGAGCTGTTCATTGTACTGGTGCTGTGCCAAGGAAGAAAGTAATTCATGTTTTTGACCTTCAGTGGTTTGGAACCGTAATATTTATGCTCAATCTTCCCTTCACCACGTCACTGACCTCCCTTTCTTCTACCCAGAAAACACTGAACCTTCAAACTGTATTTTCCTGTTTAGTTCAGGCATAGACAAACACTGCAGAATTTATTCCTAGTTAAAAATTACCAGTGAAGAGTGTTGCTGTCTCTATCAGGTGTGTTTAAATGGGATTAGATTACTAGGAACCTGACAAAGTAAAAATAAAGCTTTATGCCACATTTTCATTTGTAGAGTACAATCTACATTAGCAATCTATATTATCTCATCTGTAACCACAAGCTGTCTAAGCCTCACACTTACATTGCCCTGTATTAACCAGACTTTAATGACTATGCTTGTTCACTTCTGTAACTGCAAATCGTTTATGCAAAAATATAAGCTATAAAACCTAAAGGATGACTATCCCAAAGAGGAACACACTATAACGTTCTGGCAACAGATCAGAAGTTCCTTGCCACAGTTGCATTAAAATAAAAAATTTTTTTCCTCTGACCGAAAACCCACCCAGAAACAACAGAGGGTTAAGTGTTGAATTTTCAGCATGTAATAATTGCTTACCACATCTGTTAGACTAGTGGGGAAATATCCAAAATTGAGATACGCTTTGAATTCCAATGGATAGTATTCCAAATAGTATTCAATAGTATGCCAAAATGTTCTTTCAAAAACTACTGTAACTAGGAAAAGAAAAAAGTTTGCATTTATCCTTCAAATAAATGATATTAAAAATGAGTACAGGTCAAAACTAAAAAGTTCTCTCTTAACAACTATGCAGGAACACAGTCTGGAAAACAGAAACCTCCATCACTTCTGGCTCATGTCCATAACTTTTGAGTTATTCCAGGCTGATTTCAGACTGGTAAGCAGCAGGAAGTAGAACTATGCTTTTATGTTTTACTCAGTCTCCTCTGCTGTATTTTGGGGATATCTGCAAGTTTCTTTCAAGGATTCCATTGCCTGTGTCTTCTACACCTCACTTATGCTCCATCACTTCTGGTCTGTCTTTCAAAGTAGGACAGTTGGGTTTCTGCCCAGAAGAAAACTACAGGCAATAGAAAATCCATTACTGATACAGGCAATCGTCCAATAGGCAGGGAGAGTTAGGATCAGACATGCCTTGCTCACTCTCACTGGCTCTTCTCACCTGCTAATACTTTAAACCTTGTGCCTGGCTCTTCATGCCGTATCTCTTTAATGCAAATTCACACCATCACAGACATTTTAAGGGAGCAAAGATAACGGGCACAACAATGTGGCCCTATGGTGGTCTTTTGTTTCTTGTAAAGAAGTATTAATGGTTACTTTAATCATCTTTAAAAGCCTTAAAATATCTTAGACTCAACCATAGTTCAGAGGGAGAAGTCTTTGAAACCCGGCTGTACAACCTGCTCCAGCTGACCCTGCTTGAGCAAGAGGGTTGGACTAAATCATCTTAAGATGTCTCTTCCGACCTCAGCCAGGTTTCTAAAAGACTGAAAATGCAAAGTTCTTTAGTCTCAACTGAGAGACGAGCCTGAATGTGGATTATGCCTGATTGTCCTATGTCAAATGACCTGCAGAACAGGCAGCAGTCCAAATTTATACACATATAATCAGTGATCAGATGGCATTTATCCAAGGCATGTTTAAAACTGGATTTAGAAACAGGTTCAAGTGACATAAATACTCCAGAAAGGATATGGGCAAATTCTATCAAAGATGTATGAGAAGCAGTTCTATCAACTCTTCTGGACCTGAGAGAGTGACTGAAGGTCAATTTTAAACCACAACTTTTAACTTGTACTACAGAGTAGTAAAGCAACCATTTTGAAACAAAACCAACAAACATTTCTTTGTCTGAATGCAGAAGCTGTAAATATGATCAAATCCTACTGCTACGCAGACTCACGCAAAGAATTTAGGCATTATTTGCAAATATAAACCCACTGAAATTACAAATGTGGCAACTTGCAGGTTCACAAGAACATTTAAAATTTTTTTGCGTCCCTCTCACTGCTTGCTCTGAATGAAATCAACTTGTCTAAGTACTAAAAGCAACTGAGCTGAAGAGGTTTTCCAGAAAAGAACAAATTTTTAATGAACAGTAATATAGAGTGAACAGACTAGAAATTTTTCTTAATGCATTAAACCTCCTTCACCTACAAAAATCTGAGAGAATCAGATACATCATCTGCAAGCACTTCATTTCTCATTTCTCAGTTGTTGCCACACCTCTGTGGAATCATCATATGGTCCTAACTCTTAGACCACTTACTAGAATGGTAATCAGAGAGAAAGAAATGTAAACACTCTTTTTTTTGTCGCTGCCTTTTAGCTCTTCCACTCTGGTTTAATCATCACCTGTCACCTAGGAATACCCACACATAGGATTTATATCTGCCAAAGCAAAGCAACATATAAAAAAACTACTTTGTGGGCTTTACATGTTGACCTTGATGTGTTCCTTCCAGACAAGAATTACATCATTTGAGATTATATTATGCATGCTTCCTATGGGAGAGTTTCCCCTGGGTAAAAAGTTGATGGCTTAGTTTTATCATTCAAAACCTCTAAAATGGTCACATTTTGTGAATGGTCTCCAGCATTTTCCAGAAAATTTTCAGTAGATAGAGGAGAAATAATCAAATTTCTGACACAGCTTTTCTCTTCTGAAACATATAAGTTTAGTTACTTCTCCTATATAAAATCTATCACAATGAAACCTGAGGAATCTCAGGGTTTTCACTTTCACAGAGAAAAAGAAAGTTTGGTGGCAATTCATTATCTTTATGAAATTGTTACTTTTGCAGGACTACAATGTCTTGTAAAGATTAAGTTTGGGGTTTTTTCTAACTGGAGGTTTGAACACTGAAACAAAGACATTGCCAGTGAATTTATCAATCTCTCACTGTGCTAGGATACCTTAAGTGAAATATCAGAGCAGCTGAGCCCAAGTACAGTGTTCTCTACTCCCTCCTGTTTATCTACCCTGCATATTTCAAGCCTCTTCACACCTATCCTAGACTGTTTCCCTTTGGCTATATTTCCCTACACTGAAGGGATTAGATAGTTCTGTGCAATTCCACCACTTTCTCATTTTCTGTCACACACAATTCTCTGCTGTATTCAGCATCCACCACAGCAAAACTAAATTGTGGCTAATAATCCATGTCCTCTTTCTGACAGTGTAATGTACTGACAATCTGGAATCTCTTGCAAGTTTTTTTTCTTAAGTGAACTGCAGAAAAATAATGAGCAATAATGAACATTTTACTTTACTAGACCAACAGTACATGTATTTTAATATTTCCTATATGATGCGTCTTTTCATGGACTGTTTACACATAAAACTTCCAGGCAGACTTGCCGCTCTGGATAGGCCATTAACTCAGACACTAAGACTGGCAGTCTGTCTCCAGGTGATACCACACATGCCTGCACCAGGCACGATAAGTACATCAAGGAGGTGATAGAGAGCTTGGTCTGTGGAAGGCAAGTCTTTAGCACAGAATTCCTACGTGCTTCAGCCACTCAGAAAAGCTCTGTTGGTGTAGAAAAACCAGTCATTTCATCATCTGTGCAATTTATACCTGGGTGCCACATGGTGACTTCCTGTGCCACATATTGACTTCTTGAAGGAGAAAAACAATATTTCCAAATATGAAATAGGAGGAGAAGGAGGTGAGTAACAGTAGAGTAGTATAAAGTTAAATACCTAGTTCGTGTTTGAGGATGGGCATTTTCTGCTTGGAATTTAACTAAGCTTAGCAGGATGACATTTTCATCTCATCCCCTTTCTCCAACTTCGGTGTGTGCAGTTCCTCAGACACAGCAGGCCAGCAGTTCTCTGAGGAGCCAGGATTTTGGTGGCTTATAGTGTCTAAAATGATGACAGGCCACTTGAATAATGTAAAATGAAAGTGTTTGGGGTTTTTTTACCTGCAGGATCTTCCATAACATTGATAGAGGTAAAAAAAAGAGTAGGTTTTTCTCCTTGGCTACTACTGGAAATGTTACTTAACCCACTAAATTTGTGAATAAGTTCACTGTTGGGTTTACAAAGATGAATCTTGGGAAATATTTACTGAGGAGTGTGTGTATGTGGAAGAACTAAATAGTTCCTGCATTGTGGATTAAGGGAAATGGAGAGAGGAATTAGAGACTCCCTGTTCACAAAAGATTGAATACACATTTAGGCTGCAAGTTTAGAAAGATTTTCCAAGCTCACCCTGTTCAAACAGTCACCTAGGCACTAAAGTGACTTTTCATGTTGTTCTGATCTCTGTCTTAAAAAGCCCCATGAGTGTGATGGTCTATTTTTAATGAAGGGCTCCTTCGCAGCCTTCTTGCTCTCGTTTTCAGCTTCCATCCAGACAAAGCACCTCTATCTCTTTGATCTTGTGTTCCTTGGCTTAAGATGTCATCTCTTGGTGCTTGTTACCCTCCTCGTTCATGTGCAGAGTGCAATATCACCTTTTCCACTTGTCTTTCTAAGCCAAGGAATGCAAATTTCTCCTGTCTCCATTCCCTTAAGCATCCTATGTGCCCTTAATTGCACATCTTCTATGTTCCATCAGTTGTTTGCATACTCACCACCATTACTAGAAATGCTTTGAATGGTATCATCCAGGACTTTTTTATCTTTCCCTTAATTTATAGCAGATCAAGCTGACATAATTAAAATCAAAAGTATTTTCTGTGACCAAGTCTTCTATATTATCTTTGTAGAGTACTTTATGATGCACCCAAAACAAGATAAATAACATCACCCCTTTCTTATTTAGGGAAAAACACCCGAAGAAATATGTAACTATTAATTATCAAATATCAGAATTTCTAAGGTATCATTGTAAGTAGCATTTATCTTCCAACTCTTAATGAAAGCCAAAAACATCAGTCATGCAATTTCCAAAAGTATTTCCTAACACCATTAGAAATCTGAAAACATCTATACAGTTTCACTATTGTCCTGTAATAACTTATTTTACTGTTTTAAAATAGATTTACTTTTGATTCAAACCTATTCCACTTAAGCCATGCTACCTTTTTGGTTTTTTTTCATTTATATCTGATCATATTCTGAGTGTGTTGCATTCTCCATCTGCCCTAACAACAGCTAAATGTAAAAATAATGGGTTTTGCACATGGCACACATCTCAGTGCCACCAGTCCAACATCAGTACCAACAACCAGTACCAATATGATTCTTATTCCACCACGTTCCTCTTGTCATCCTCCTGTCTAGTTTCATTTCCCCCACCATCTCAGCTTCCTCCTCTGTGTTACTAGGCTGCGATGTTAGTGTATAAATATTTGGTTTCTCACTGACTACACCCAGTCTCTGAGATGACATGTAGTTTCTTCAGTACCTATATGGTTCCCTGTTTTCATCTGCATATTCCCTTTGCTGTCTTGCTGTCCACTGATCATATTCTTTTGCATTTTATTTTATATTTCTTTACCTGATTTAAGCTCTTGATGAGTAAATACCGAGCCTCAAGGTCACACAAGTCTCTCCTCACCTTCTTTCCTTCTTCCTTCCTCAGTTTAAATTTCATGTGTCTCATGATTATTGCAGAGATTTTTCTGGGTAATTAGATCAAAGATCATTTGAAGCAGGTCATCCATTAGATCTTTATCTTTCTTGACATGGCCTACCACAGAACAGTTCACCATCAGTAATGTAACAGGCAGAAATGCAACATAGCAGCTGCACACGAGTGTTGAGGTTACTGGCAGAAAAACAGTCTGGTGGCAGGAAGTCTATAAGGCTCAGATATAACAGTAGGATATCCACTTCCAATGCTCAGGCTGGTTCCTGAACTATAATTTTTAGAAATGTCCAGTCCTATCTTTTAAGTCTACTTTAAAGAGTTTTACAGTCACATGGTTATACTTCCTCCAAATTTTTCAGGTCATTAATTCTAGTAGTACTTCCTTTAAATCACAGTAAATTCCTCTCCTTCTTTGGCATTCATATATTTCAGCTTTTGCAGACTCTTATCACTATTCCCTCTGAGTTGTCATTTCACATTTTCCTCCCGATTCCAGACCATAATAATTTTGCTGCCATGCCTTACTCTAGAATTTACGAGAGCCTCATTATCATGCATTATCTAAAAATAATTCTGACATTTTTTCCATTGTCATGTCTGTGATTTACAACCTCATTACTGAATGAAGCCACAGAATTGTAATAGTCTTTATGCTGACAACTGACTTAAGCACTGCTTGATTGTTTCTCCCAGCTTTAGTCACGCTTTGTTTCTTACAGTGTAGTGCATCATTTGGGGATGAGGAAAGATCTTTTTCTACAATGCCTCTGTGTAGTACACCATAAAATGATGCCTTGCTACATTAGGGGGACAACAAGCATTAATCAGAAAAGAATATACAGTGACCACAGCACAATATTTTGTATAAACGTAGAACATCAAACACTGGTTTTTTTGTTCTTGAGTTTGTTTCTTTTCAGCTCCTTGACATGGAAAAGGGTAGCAAAGGTGGTTTGGTACCTACAGAATCCAAAAATGTACAAAGAATCTTGAACAGTTTGTCACTGTGCAATTAACCAAGGTTTCTAAATTTGCACTTCAAATCTCAAAGCTTGTTCTTATCGTGAAATTCTGAATAATTATAATAATGAAGGCTCAAGCACAAATATTAGGTATCCTAATGAAAAGTAAGTTTGGTGTGAGAAAATTGCCTTCAGCAGCATTTGACAAAGACCATTTGGCTTTGAAAAGAGGGCCTATGGACTTGCATTAACCTCCATCTGCAGAGCTGATTTACAGATGAAGTGTTCCAAGTCTCTTAGTCTCAGAAAAAAGACTACAAATGGCAATTAATTTTCCTTTGCAGAGGCATTGTAGGAGGGAGAGTATTAGAAAGGCACTCTTTGTCCTTTTCTCACACAGCAATTTTTGTTGTGAACTTGCTATGCACCTAGACCTGGAAAGGCAGATTCGAAGATACTCACCAGGCAGCGTGTGGTCATGGGCTGTGAAAATACCAGTACAGCATTTTGAATTTCTTTTCTTCCAAACAAGTCCAACGTTTCCTTCACAGACACGAAAAGAGACTTGGCATGTGCCTCTCTGTGAATGTGATGAAGGGGAATATAAATCCTTCTAAAGCTTTCCATGGAATCTCTACAGGCTAGAGAGTTGGGGTTTTTCTTTTTTTTTCCCTCTTTTTCTTTTTCCCCATTGTTTCTAACGAATAGGTAATACTTTGTCTTAAAAGTAATGGCAGAGAAACTCAATAACCTAATCAATGGTTTGATGTGAGCAATAAAAATGAGTTGTAGGGAAGAAGTAGAGTTGTGGAAAAGAGAAAAAATAAAAAACAAATGTAGGAGAATAAGCGATAGGAAAGAAAAATCAAGGGGAGAAAGAGTATAAAATCTTTCCAGTTAGTTTTAATACTGGAATACAGTTAGGTATAAATAACTGTGCAACAGATACCAGAGCTATGCACTATGAGCAGTATTGTATGCTTGCCTTTTTTTGTTATGAGCATGTCCAGCTCCCCCTTGAAATTACTTCTGGCAATCTAAAGGAAACGTTGGCTGCTCACAGAAGTCCTAAGAAATCTGGAGAAGTTCCAAGAGTTCTTTTTTTTAATCTTTACCTACCATTTTGAAACAAAATCTACCAAAGGAGAGTGAAATCTGGCTCACTTCCTCTGCCTGTATATTCCAAAGCCTTGCAAGAATATTTCCTTTTTCTTCCTCCATTCAAGGATCTAGTTCATTTCTTTTGTGGAGTGTTCTTAGGTCATGTTTTTACAAAGAATAAAAGCTCTAAGAAAATGACACAGCATAGCTAAAATTGAATGGAAAATTCTATATACAAGGTTTAACTAATAGCTCAAATATCCTCCTACATCTTGCTTTTTGAAGGATGCCTGGCAGGACTCAATTTCATTTCAATATTGTAGATCAAGAAAAATATTTTATTACTGCAAGGAAAGAGGGGAAAAAAGGGAAAGAGAAAACTGGCTGTTCAGGGAAGTGCTTATAGTGAGGAAGTAAAATCAATAAAAAAATACATTTTAAGGCTCAGAGACTGGAAATGAGAAACACATAGTCCCATGATTTTAGAGTATTGCTGAGTTCCAGGTCAGTCTCATGTAGATAGAAGTATGGTTCTATTTGCTGGTGGCTTAGTAACTACTATATATGTACAGCTCTACCTAGTAAAGTCATGTAACTATGTCTATTCGTAAAAAAATCATATTTTTAGGTCTGGTAAATTTTGAAATGAATTTTTTCTGGGTGTTTGCTGTGTAAGGTAAATTTAGTTTTTGAAAAAATTTAACTAAAAATAGTTGGGTCTTTTCAAAGCACAAAAATATAAAAAATTTAGTGGTTTATTCAAATATCCATACTTCTGACATGTTTATTTCCCCCCAGTTCTTCTAACACGCAAATACTTTACAGTTTTACACGGGAGTGGTTGTTGCGTCAGGAATATGCCATATTCCAATCCAATGAGTGCTGCTGAAATTCAAAGAGTAACTGACTGCCATATACACCCAGTGGCTCTTTGCAGCCATGATTATCAAATATTCCACCTCCACAGGGCATGCCCAAGCACAGGGCTAAGCACAACTGTCCCTGAAACTGCCAAAATCTATGTAGCCACACAAACCCCAGAGAAATAAAGAGCCTGTCAGAGTTAAGGAGCGGACAAGAATTGACCTATAAGCAAGTGGACTGCAAGGAGAAGCATGTGGAAAGACTTGGCTGGGAGAGGAGACCTGGGCTGACTCGGTAAGGAAACAGGCCAGAAGGCAAGAGGGAGATTACAGTGTGGAATAGAAAAGCTCAGCTCTGTGTTGAAATGAATAAAAATTGCAGCCGTGTCCACACGCATACCATTTCTCTCAAGACATATCCCTTTCTCCGGCCAGAAGCAATGTCCCACTAGATGTACAATAAAGGCATTTCAGAAATACGCTCACTCTTCTGTACAGCCTCACTGTCAGATAGCACTCCCTCATTTTCCCTCTAGTGGTGGTCTGGTTGTGACCATCAGCCTACCACAGATGAACAGGACTGTTAGTGCAAAGACTGTGATAACAACGCTGCTGGAGAGGAGGAGATTCCAGGGGGACACACAGAAGCCTTCCAGTACTTAAAGGGGTTTTACAAAAATAGGGAGTGACGTTTCACACAGGCAGATAGTGATAAGAAAATGGTTTGAAACTAAAAGATGAGAGATTTCGATTATTACAAACAACTTCCTCACTCAGAAGATGGTCAGGCATCAGAACAGGTTTGCCCAGAGAAGCTGTGGATGCCCCATCCCTGGAGGTGTTCGGGGCCAAGCTGAATGGGGTTCTGAGTAACCTGATCTAGTGAATGTCATCCCTGCCCATGGCAGAGGATTAGAACTAGATGATCTTCAAGTTCCCTTCCAACCCAAGCCGCTCTATGATTCTATGAAAATGAGGAGATAGCAGCATTCATCGGTGCAGATTCACAAATCAGTCCTGATGCATCTCTTCCTTGTATGCATAAGAAAGCCACCCTTACAATTTCACAATTCATACTTTATTCAGCATGCATGCTACAAACCACTCTGGGAAGGGAGGAAAGCTCTGAAGTAAAAGCAATTACTGTTGGTGGCACACACAATCCTCACAGAGAGTGGGAGGTACGCAGTAGTTATATTAAGGGCCTGCAGGAGAAAAAGGTGTGCTCAGGATTGAGGTTAAAGGCTAAACTGAATTCCTTTCTCTGCCACGTATTTTCTGCCAGAAACTGGAAAAGTGGCTTGAACTAATATTTTATTTTTTTAAAACAAGTGAAGTCTGCATGTTAACTTCTGGGTGTCTGACCTGCCCCTACAGCTCCAGTAAAAGAATAATCCCATTGGTTCACAGCTGTAAGTAAAGCTTGAAAGAGCTACACTTTGAAGGTATGAAATTCAGTTTACTCCTACACACTCCTAAACAAGATTTCCTGCATGTCTCAGTTTTGTCAGAACTACACTGTCTCAAACCTAGCTAATTGTTTCTTTTAATCATAAACCCTCCTGGAGGCGATAGGATTTGCTTGTCTCGGGGGCCTTTGTAAAGATAAACTGCTTTTGAAGCATTCAGGCACTGCAGAAAAGCAGAAGTCATCTCGAAGAACATCTTGGTCATCAGACACAGAATACCAAACATAGAATAATGAGGCATAAGCAAATCACTGAAAAGATGCTTGTTAAGTGAGCACTGTGTATGTCATACTGTAAGCATGTCTGGGGTCCTGGGAGACTGAGGAGAGAAGGAAGCATGTGATCATGCATTGAAAAAAAGAATTGTAACCAGATGTATAAAGAAGCTAAAATAATGGAAGTGCAGCTAAACCTGCTTCTACTATTTCCTACTGCATGAATGTTTGACTTTAGGACAATCTTGCTGTTCTCTTCAAACTTTATGTCTCCATAATTATTAGTTTATTTCCTTTTCTATTTAATTTCAAATGGCTTATCTAATTGTTCCTTAGGATACTTAGTGGGGCACCTCAGGATAGCTATTGCCAGGTTAAAGACAGTGACATTGGGGAAGCCAGAAAACAAGCACCGGGGAGAGAGAGCGATGAGCTTTAAGCTATTGAGATGAGCATGTTTGCATATGACTAGTAAGGAGAGCAAAAAAAAACCACCCCAAAACCCCCCATTTCCCTGAAATTTCCTGATTATTTGCCAAGCTCACATTTGAGCAAAACAACCTGTACTAGTCAAAGTGGCTGAGTACTCTGAGAACCTCTCCTGACAAGATAGAATTGAATGGACACCACTTTCATATTTTGGAACATCTCTCACCAACAAAATTCTTATCTCCCCCATCTTGAGTAAAGTCCAGGCCTCTCATTAAAGGGCTAAAACTGCTCTGCCTGCACACAACCATCTGCAAGTAAGCTTAGGAAATCCTGCTGTGATTTTCTCCTCCAAAGACCAATTTTACTCTGAGATACCACTGCTGGGCAGAGCAGCAGAGACGCTTTCAAATGAAAATGCCACTTTAATACCTCAGCCACAGTTTTTTTAGACAGTATCTGGGCTCTCTAAAAAGTAAATCCAGTAAAAATATTCCTTCTGTACGGCTCAGTATGAGGAAATCCTTGACAAAGAAATAAACCCTTGCCTTAAATCTCCTGGAGCTCACGGTGGAAGATTTTCCACTCCTGCTCCACAGGGGACATTTTCCAGTTCTAGTCTCCCATATCAACTGGGGAATGTCCTCATTCAATTAGAGGCTAATTTAATCTCAGGGAGTCACACGGAGACGGAAACAGCAGATCACATGTGCCAAGAGAGAAACAGAGAGAAACTAAGGCAGGCTCAGGAGACTATTAATAACAATTTCATCTGAGTGCAGATCAGTCGATAGTTACTACATCAGTTTGTAACGGAATTATCATAAGCTGAGAATGGGAAATTACACCAAACTGGGAAAATCCTAGCTTCTGCAGGTGTTTTAAATGTTTTTCCCCTCAATTAGCATCCACTAAAGGCAGGTCAATCAAGTGACATATTGGTAACAACCTCCCAAAACATGAACTAGTAAAGATGCCTATGATTCAGATATAAATCCTGAAGAGGATATAAAAAATTGAGGAATTAAGGAATTAGGTTAGAGGACTACCCAATGTAATATCTTGTCCTTAAGTGACCAAACATGACAGTCTAATGGGGAAGAGAAGAAGACCTGGCAATATATACTCTTTCAAATACCAAGAATCAAGCAATCAAATGATTTACCTGTTCTACATATAGAGCTCAAGACTACTGATCTAACGCCGTTTCTAAAGTACTGTTCAAGTGAGCAGGATTTCTTTTCTTATTTAAAAATCCCTTCTCATTCCAAGCTGCCAATCCAGCATTATTCAACAGAAATTTAATTAAAATAGTAGTCTCTAATAGTGAAGTTCACTTTTGTATTAGGTTTACTTTCCATTCTAGCAATATATTGTTTTTTAATTTCCTGATCACTATGTTCCAACAGCCACTAGTTTTGCCTCTTTAAGAGACATGAACTTTATTTTAGTCCCCTTCATATTTTTTAGATAATAATTCACGTGATTTTGCTGTTACCTTTTGACTGGCATTAAATAAACCAGCTTAGGATGCTGTTTGGCATTCATAGCAGACATACTGTATCTTTTACATCTCGACTTTGAAACTACCCAGTAAAATACAAACCACATTAATTTCATCTTCTCCATACACCATAGCAATATCTTGTCAACATTTATTATATTTATACTTATAATGGACAACAATTGCTATTTATTCAGCAGTCCATCATCATCAATTGACTCTAACTGCAGGCTATATTTAAGGGTATATTTGTCACTGCAATACAGCAACTGAATTAAAGCATATTGTTTTGACCACTGTTTATTTCAGATGAATATATGTTGGAAGTTAAGGAGGAAGAACACAGTGACTTGAAATATGATCAGAATTCTGGATCCTGCTCTTAAATGCAAAGAAATGTTCATTGCATAGTTACAGCAAGTTAATTATCAGCGTTCTGTATACAGTTGATTTAATTCTGACTAAAGCCCAATGCACAGCCAGATGGGCAAAAAATATGGACAGCCTTTCTCAGACTCATGGCAAGATGCAGAGAATGAAATTAGGACTGATGTTAGTTATCTGCACCCAAAACTTCACTGCCCATTAGTCAACAGCTCCTTATTCATGGGTGGTGGTTGCTACACTTCCATGGCATAAACCTCCTCTTCCCAGTCACACCCTAAGCTGTTTTTCTCACCCAGGAAATAAACCACAAGCAGGTTGATTTGCTGCTTTTCTGGTTTCAACAGTATCTTATTTTGTAATGCGTTATATAATTATTGCTTCTTTCTGGCCTGTTCCCGTAATGATTAAAAAAAAAAAATTTCCAAAACAAGTTTAAGATGCATTGAGGGGAAAGAAAAAGTATGTAGAAAACAAGTGACTATTTTCTCAAGTCTTTTTCCACTGCAAAATATTTTAAAATAAAGTTTGCTTTAAAGAAATACAAAACCAGCTGCCAGATAAATGCATAGATATTTTTGTACCTGCACTCCCTATGCTATTTTTTTTCCAGGTGTTTTCTGTGTCCTCTTGTAGGCTTGCACATTATTTTTTGGCTTGCATCAGCAGGACTAAAGCATGTGGTACCCTCCTCATAACAAAATGCAGGGTGATTTAACTCATGCTTTGCTTTTTCAGTTGCTCTATATCCAAACACCAGGCAAATGTGATCAATCAAAGCCTAGAAAAATAGAATCTTAGATTTGCATGCAAACTTCTGCAGAGATATTAGGCATACTACATTTTAAAACAAAAGTGAATAAATGCAGAAAACAAATTGCAGATATGTCTTTTGTATAAAGTTAGAGTACAGGGGAGACAAGATTTGAGAGAGTTTGATCCAGTGAATTCATATTTCAAAAGCTGCTGTGGTTGCCAAAACAGCATGTATGAGTTTTTTTAGTTAATTAGGACCTCACTGATGTTATTTTTAATCTTGACATACCTGCAGTTAAATGCCAGGCTGATATCACATAACCATGTGCAGTTGCAACTTCTGCTCCAGTTTTCACAAGCATTTGGTTCATCTGATTTTGCATCAAAGCAAACAGCAAATAGTATTAATAAAAATATGAAAGGGTCCTAGAATGGAGTTTTAAAGAATCATTTCATTACAAGTTAATGAGTACTTTAAGATTAATCTGAAGACCAAAATGCTCCTGTTTGCTGCAGCAAGAGCTGGCTTTGCAAGCAGGAAAGCAAAACTAAAGGCAACCTAGCAAGCTGAGGCATGTTATTTCTTAGGAGCTGGTTATGGTGATCCTGTAAGAGCAGCATTAATAGCTGAGAAGTTATTAATTCAGCTGCCTCTGCCTGCTGTGGCGCTGAGCAAACCTCCTACTTGGTAGCTCCACACTCAGTCACAGGAATGTTTACAGCACCAGCAGCAGATCAGGGCACCCTGAAAGACAGCAGCGGTCTGCTGCTCCAAGCTTGCACAAGTCAGTTTTCCAGAGATGGAGGAGGCAATTTTATGCAATTTAAGGGAATCGGTGTTTCTAAGTTACCGAGGGGAATTCCCTGCTGTTCCTTTTCCATACAGTAACTCTTACCAGCTTTGAGACATCATGAGCCATTTCACAAGTACTGAGGCTGAGATTTACCTGAAATTGAGAATTAGAACAAGCACTGCCCGCATTCCTCTTGAGCGCAATATGACTATAGCAAACAATTTTTTTTTGTTGCAGAATAGTTATGCCAGTGAAACAACAAAGCCACAACAGTACATAAAAACCAGTGCCTATGTTCTCCTTACAGCCATTTTAAGAAAAGGCCTTTTTTTTTTCGTAAACCAGCCTTGCCTCACTCTAATTTTTATATTTTCAAGTGACAAGGGTATATCATTGTCCATTTACACACAAATCATATGGACAGCATGCAGGCAGAATTTTTTTCAATTTACCCAGTGGGATTTGTTTGTTTGTTTGTTCTGATTTATATCAAATGACTACTGCAGGCTTAATGTTTCATAAACAAGAAATTCTGTCTCTTCTTTTAAGTAGCACACACATCAATATGCTCTCACACACATCTATTAGAAATATTCCCAATAAAATGATAGATACACAGAAGTAGACATAATCCTGATTTCTTCTCATCACTTTAGGTAAAAAATCTCTAGTTAAGAAGTTTCCAGAAATTCAGTGAAAAGACCTTGGACCATATAGTTATAACAAAAATAACTTTGAAATAGACAACGTGACAATAGACAACCTCATATTTTTATCATATCAACTTGAAAAAGTTCTTTAAAGCTTACTACCTGTGATTTATTTACTGTGATACAAAGTTCCTTTTTCATAAAGTGTAGTTTGTATAACACAAAGAAGTATTTGGACTTTGGTTTTGGAGTTATTCTATACCAATTTAAGAATTATTTTTGCAAGCACAAACAGACTGAAAAAGTCCTCTGAGAAAGAGAAGTTCTCTCTTTCTTAGTGAACATTCTTCAATTTACTTTCAAAAAAGTATTTACTGCCTTGCTAAATTGCTCTCTTAGTTAGTATGTGCATGAATAATACTGGCATGTCATACAAATAATTTATTCAGGGTGTTTTCTGCCAGTAGACAGACAGACCCCACCAACAGTCATTCAGCCTCACATTCTCCAGGCTTACTCAGAAGATAACCAGACACATTCGGAAAAGACAAGACAGTTAACTGAGTCAGTGAAAATTATCAGATTTCCAAAAATTGTCTCCCTGATGTAATAGAAATGTCTTTAAAAGAACAAATGAGTCATGTTGCTATAGCAGGACAACGTTTGCGTGCATTGTAGCTATATACTATAATCATGGAAAACTTTGTGGAGGGGAATAATCATTCCCATGTAACTCATGCACGCAGGCTTTGCAATTATCTCAGTCACAATCCAGGGCTTCCTTTGGCTTCACTTGCTGTGAACTACCACACTCAGTAGGTGACAAATTCCTTCACTGGCACCCACCTCATCTTTCGCCAGGATTATTCCACCCAGAAAGACAGATAGTGAAGCCACAGTATGCTGCAATTCCTTTGGCACTTTCAAATGTTTTCTTCTCTGATGCTACATTTAATAAAGGAACATCTGTAGAAAGTGGTATCAATCATTTAGAAGACAGCACTTTCACCTTCTCCCATCAAATATTATGACTGAAAAAAGATATTTACACCTTTCTTTTGCAGGAGGTATCACTTCCCATTGAAAAACATGCTGCAGGCTGGAGGGTATGTTTATTTTCACTGATAAATGTTTGGCCCTTCCTTTCTCTGAGACTTGAAAGGCAGAGCACTGATTCACCATTAGACAGCAAACCCAAGAAATACATGCCTATGAAGAACCAGACCACAACAGACTCACACAAACCAGGAAGGATTTGGGGGGTGGGTCTCAGCTCAAGGCTGTGACTGCCAACAATCTTATCTCAGCATTTTGACTCCATGTAGACCTGTGGCTTGTGTCCTTAAACGATTTTGGTTCCTGCTACTGATTAGGCTTAGAAAGTCCAATTGCAAAATTCACCAAGATCACAAGAGTTAGACGTGTGATCAGATTTCTAATCATTGATGGGAAATATTAATCATTGTTCACCCAAAACTGAAGACCAAGATAATTTTTATTTAGAGGATGCAATAAGCAATAAGGCATAGGCTTACTCCTGAGCAAGTCTAAGTGTCAGATTTCCTTTCAGAGGAACGCACACTAAAAGCTCCACCACCACTGAACCAGAATCCTGACTGAAAGGGCACATGGGCCTCTGAACTCTAGAAGGGGGTCTCCAACCAGGAATTCAGTGTTTTCGTATACCTCAAGTAATGACTAAGGTAGAATTCCAAGCCCAGGAAAAAAGCCCAGATTTAAAAATTGCTTCTCTACTGGCCTCTATCATCTTGCCTTGAACAACCAGACTGGCTTCTAGCCCAATCTCCATATACTGCAAGATGCTTCATGTCCATATGTTCCTTTTCTCATCTGAGACTTTTCTCATTACCCTCCAAGATTTTCAGTAATTTTGACAGCCCAAAAGACTAAGAAATCCCAGGGCATGAATTAAAAATATAATTGCTAGTACTAGGACAGCTGTGTGCAAAATATATGTGGGAAAATCTTTCATAAGAACAAGCACCAAAGTTTCTCTCTTCCTTCTGAAAGAAACAGTGGGTTGAATTGCCTTGTTTGGAAGCACATATTCTTTCAAAATCTGTAAGGCAGGGTGTTGAAAGCCAAGACATGTCTCATTTGCTCCTCCATTTGCTGGATGGGATGAAAAAACTGCTTCTGGATTCAAAGTTCACTAGGCAAGACCATTACAATCACAATGAAATGTGACAATTCTTCCTTCATGTGTAGCTAACATTTACTCTACAAGATTTCAATGGAATGAGAAGCCTCCTTGCATGCACCTCTGATCGCAGTCTGAGGCACGTCACATCCTGTTCTCATGACAAGTGGGTTCTTGCTCTTTATGTCCTGTGAGGAGGAAGAAAAACCCCATTTCTGAGCTTTGTCAGCTGTCATGCAACACTATTTCTTTCTTCTATATACACAGTTAGTGACAATTTCAGGTGAGAAATCAAATCACATACTTAGAGTGTGATCTCCTGATTATGATCCGATAGATCTATCACGGCAGCAGAAAACACAACATAGATGCAGACAGACAGCAGCAAATTTTGCATTGTCTGAATTAGCAAATGTTCTTGTCTGCAAAGTAGGTGAACTGAGCCAGCACATTTCATCCTGAAAATAAGAGTTCTGTTAGTTAAAATGCAGCCAGTCCAGCATGACATTAAGTCAGTGGGAGCATTAACTCATCTCTATTTCTGTGCCCCTGTTAATTCGGGGCTGCAGTCAGCATTTCAAAGAGTTACTTTCAAAGGAAACGTGATGTGCATAAAGAGGAATTATTAACATTCTACTTGATTTCTTCTTGATCTCACTCAGCTTGTGCCATGCCACGCTGAGGCCTTTGCTTTCAGAAGGAAAAAAATTCTTCCATTATGTCATTAGAAATGTGTTTAGATGATCAAAACAAACACCTAAATAGAAGGTCCTAAAAATTACTTTACCAAAGAGACTTCACAGGAACTGGCCTGTACAGTTCGGTGTTGTCAAGAGATTACCTGTTCTGTGTACTGAACAATTTATAGTCTAGATCACCCTGCGTGAAAACTACAATTTTCTGAACTGTTAAAAACCAAACCCAAATCTAGATGACAAGCCAATTAATTTCTGGGCAAAAAGACTGATGTTATAAAGAGTTCTTGCCATTTAAACTAGTGGTTGTGATAATTCTGTCTTTTCTTATACAGTGCCAGAGATTTGCACAGATAAATTATGGAATGAGGTTTCACAGCTGAACGGGTTTACTCTGAAGAAGGTGTACATGAAAGACACTATAGCATAGGCTGAAGTGTGAGCAACAACCTGAACAAGGTATGTATTGAGAAGGAGAAAGAAACTTCTGTAGCAGATGTAACTATCAAACAATATGAAATTCAAAATTCAGTTGCTGAACACAGGGCTTGATTCTTAGAGTTTGTTTCTCAGAGCCAGTTGCATTTCGGGAAATACAATGTTTTTTCACCTTTGGAAGAAACTTACACAAGAAATTCCCTGAAGTGGAAAGAAAGCCACACACCTCCTCAGAACTAATCAGGGGAGTTAGCTATGCAAACAAATTTCATTAGTTATCAGACTATTTTGGATAATTAAGTCTCATGAGCCAGGGTGTAATCACTGGAAAATTCCCACCCTCTACCCACCTCTGTGTATAACTTTGAATAGATCCCTCATGTGTCTTGTTCCTGTTTTACTTTAGCTCATCTATCATACCACACTACAGAAAACAGGACGCAGAGGTGAACTGTTATCTGCCAGGCTAAATTGCCAGACCACAAAGAAATGACTGGAACACCTGTTCTAGTGAACCTAAGCTCTCTGTGCCTGAATATTTCTGTACTCAGAAAATACTCCACAGAGATCATTTACCTCTATACTCAGAGACTGGGAGCCAGTCTTCTTCTTCTACAGAAGAAAGTAGACAGAACAGTGGTCTAGATGCATGTAGGTGAAGGTCATCCACAGGTTTGGATCAGTCTATAGGACTGGCAGCACACCAGCAGGCAGATCCTTGCATCAGGCTTTCAACTGCACCATGGGTGAGCTCCAACACAGTGGAAGGCTGCTAACCATTCCCTGGATCAGCGTTGGAAAAACAGTGCTTTGAATGAAAAGAGCTTTGCAGTTCTGCAAACAGGCCCAGTGGTCAGCAACAAAAGACAGGAGACAGAAAAGAAGGTAGTGGAGAGAGCATAAAACAAAACAGACTTGGATGGTCAACAAGAATAGGAAAACACTTAAAGATGCTACAGAGTTGCTGTGGCTAACTTCAAGGCAGCTGCATGCACAGCAAGTTGAAAAAGCTTGTTCATCTTGCACCCTGCTAATGGGCTCCAGAGAAGGAGATTGTAGGCCTGAATTTTGGTACTTGGCCATTTTCACACTTTTATTTGAAAAACCATAATTAAAGTGTGTACATCTTTGTGCATCCAAAGGGTCTGTTCCAGAAGACAAGCTGCCTACAGCCAAGGTCTGATGCCTGTTATTCACTTTTCTTAACAAATGGCTTCCTGCAGTCTGAGAAGCTTCATGAGGAATTTGTTATTTAATACGCATAATCTTGGAGCTATTTCTCCCGGTAAGGACTTTGCTCCAAGTAACACGCTCAACAGGATTATTATCTGCATCTTTCCTCTGTATTGACTTCTTGGTCGACCTGAGGCTGTTCCAAGGCAGCGTACACCCTCAGAAACTCATTTCAGCACTCAGAAAAGCATGGTTTTCCTTAAGTGTTCTTTTCTGCACATATTTATAAAGATGATATCTTTTGATAGAGCCCTCCAATGTTTTCAGCAATACTGTGTTTAGGATTTACCACAGTTCCTTTGGAGGTACTGTTCATCACATAAGCATAAGATCCATTCAGCAAAATACTTACAGATGCCAAAATAGAGAAAAAAAAGAAACTGCCTCGAGGGAAGAAGGTAAGGAAAGAGATATGAGAAAAGAAGATGAGGCAGTCTGAAAATAGAATACTGGGTACACAAAGCTTGCTGGAACTGGAAAGGTCGGCAACAGGTATGACAGGTAGGTTCTGCAAAGCAATCTGCAAACAGAGGCCTTATGGCTAGTTCCATACAAATAAAAAATTACCTATGAAAGAACCATTGTTGCATTCAGCAGAAATGTGCCCCTTGTTCTGGCTTTCTACCCCTGGCTTCAATGACCCCTGAGAAGAAGACGGAGTTGATAGCTCTTGCCTTGCTTTAGCTGCAGTCAGCAGTCACAATGCTGTGGTTGACCACCACATGTCCACCCAGCAGGCACAGCAAAGCAGCTGTTCTCTCCGGAGTCTATGAAAACTGCAGAGAACAGCCTGGTGTTAGTAGGTCATAGTGCAGTTGTGCTGTTAAGAAAAGGGAAAATGCTCGGACCAAACACATTAGCATATTATAACAATGCTGCTGCTGAGACAAAAGAGCACCGACAGCAATTTTCTTTCTTAAAAACCAACTCTAAATAATGAGTCAGTGAGATGCAGTAACACTATCGTAAACATTAGAGATGAGGCATATTATTTGTGAAGCACAATGGAACTTTTCTCAAGAAGATATAGCAATGTTTACTCACTCTCTCTAATACACTGCTGTCTTTTCTTTAGCTTATTCACTGCCAGAGCAATTAATCTGCTGCTTTAAGGTTAACAGTTACTTTGGTGGTTTGGCAGTGGATCTAAATGTCAGGGATGGAAATCCTGACTTTCTTTAAGGATAGTGAATGTTCTATTCTATTCTGTGCTGCAGATAAAAAATGACCTGTGGAAAATCCAGGTCACAAAAAGAAGCATGTTTCTTCCAAATCTAGGGGACAGTCGTATTACAGGCTTTGATTCCTGTTTCTTTCTCTCTGTACTGGAACTTGAAGACTTATGAGTGATGTGTCTAATATCTATGCCCATACTTAAATTTCATATGACTCTCATTTTCCAACCATCCTTTCCTGCATCACTCCGGCTGTTATAAGGTAATACAGTAAGTTAGTATGTAGATTTTTTTAAAGCAGTCTTTGGTATCAGCAATTCTCTTCCTCCTACATCATTCTGTTTTCTTTCCCTAGTGCAGGCATATTTAGACGGTTTTCCACACCCTTTGATGCATTCCAGAAAACAGAACTTAATTTACAGTAAATGAAACTGAACTTGCTTGGTGAAATAGGTGCTACAGACTATACTGACATCAGAATATGAGGGTATGCCTGCTTAAAATTCTGGCAGATTAATGATAAACAATACACTCTTGAAATGCAGCCTGGAAAGTTACAAGAGTTTCCAAAATTCCAAAAAGAGTGACTGATACCCCCACTGGAGGCTAATCATGCTACCTTAGGGATGACATACAATAACATGTATTTAACTATTATAAGGAAATTGTTTCCGTCACAAGTACCCACCCTACTGCTAAGAATTCTGAAAAGATTGTCTTCTGTGTACAATCCAGAATATTTTTTTTTCCAGCTAAAGAGCAAAGGCAATTTTATAAAAGAATCTGCCATACAGAGTACTGATGTCTGGATAAGAGATTTGACTCTCTGAAATGTCAGAATTGAATAAAACGGCTGGAGGAGGTAAAGGCAGAAAACCTTTGAAGCACAGTGGTCTCATGGTGACTACACAAGTGGACAGCAAACAACACTAAAAGCAAACAACTTCTTCCTTAGTTCCCTGGACCTGCTCTGCTTCCCACAGTGCCAGCCAGTTGACCTGCACCTCCATTTCAGATGCCCATCTCTAGTCTCTGGCTTATGCTTCTCTTCTTGGAAATTCCATAACCCTCTTAGCATGGTCTCCTTCCAGAACCTTCTATCTCTACTGTCAGCATGTACTTCCTCTCTAGTGAATTTATCTTCCTTGGAATATAGCAGGAATTGCATTCTCATCTGTTTTAAAGATCAGACCTAATTACAGACTCAATTACCTAACTTTGAATTACAATGATGTTAATTAATTGTTAATTCTTACTCAAAATAATCAGAGGGAATGGTAGTGGAAAAAAATCCATTGTGCGGCATTTTATAGCAATTCATTTGCTTGGTGTTTAAGATCAAAGGCATTGGTTTGATGAGGTTCTTGGTTTAAGACAACAAAGCTGGTGTTGTAATCAGCACCAACATGTACATGCATCTCTCGCTTTCTTCCCCTAGTGTTTTCTTGCCCCAGTGTCAGCCTATTGTTCACCCAACAAATGTTTTATTGTGCATGTGTAAAGTATTTAGAAGATGCCTACCTAATTATTCTTAGGTTTTGGAAAGTTATGTTTGCTGCAAAAAGTCCATATACTTATAGTAGGATTTTTGTCTTTTTTTTATGTCGAGGTTGAGGGCTTTTTCATTTAAGAAAAAAATCAAAGAATGCATACAGAAGAAGTAACTACAAATCATATTAATTTACTATGTAATGCACTTATACTGAGGAGAATAATTTTATTTCTACTCTAAATACTCAATAAAGAAAACCAATTGTCTTCATGGCTAAATGTGTTCAATATGAAATCAGAGCACACTTCTAATTTATTGTTTGCACACATCTTACACAGTTTTAGCAGCAGTTATGTGTTTTTCAGTTCTCAATTTTCAAAAATGTCTGTATTTTCTTTCATATGAGTCAGTAAATCATCTGGTAAGCACCTGGTTAGCAGTCACTCCTTGGAAATCTAGGGTGATACTATGTTTGAAGGTTGGAGTTTCCTGGGCACCTAAAATTAAAACTCAACAGTCATCTGTATACATTTAGTTTTGTGCCAAGACTTACTAGACAGAACTTTCCACCTCTTTGATTCATGATCCAAATCCCCAAATTATAGATAACAGTAGCTGGTGCTGAAGACTGGATCAGATTTCATCAAAAGTGAGACGAAAGAGTCTCTTTCAGTTTCTATTTCATTGAAATTCAATTCACTGCTATAAATGATCTGAAACCTACGAGAAAGTCAATAAAATCAAGCCGTCCTCCAACAAGCCCTTTGTTTCTCAGTTTGAGAGCAGCATTCAAGATGACTTCTTACCTTTCACAGTGAAAGCACTAAGGTCCTGTCAAAAACACAACCATTCAATTAAAAAGAAAATCATTCAAGTTTATTCTCTAGGGAACAAGAAATGGCAAGTGCAAACCTAGCATTGGTTTCTCTCCACGCTTAGAGATGTTACTCAGCAATGAGTTTGTTGTTTACATGCAAGCCTCTCTGTTATTTTACACACCCTTGGATATCTCACCTAGTCTTCAGCTGCCACTGCTGAAAAGCAACTATTGCCCCCTATTCTTGTAACTTCTCTTTTTTAAAACCAGATGTAAAGGGCCACTACAATCCCAACATGTGACTTGAGAGGTAAAAAAAATTAAAAGAGTAAAAGAAAAGTATAAGCCATGCTAGATCCAACAATGTTATATTTTATATATCAGTCAGAGAATAGTCTCTAACAAAGTGATTTGGCAACAGTACCCTGCTCTAAAATGTAAAACACATTATGTTATTAATGAGTCGTGCTTTAGAAGTGAATCTGGAAGAATTAAACCAGTTTACGAGTAGACAAAGGAATTCTTTTGAAGGAGTGGTAAATCCTGCTGGATTACATGAACAGTTTACAAAGGAGGAAATAAAGTAATCTTAATACTTCCTCCTACTTCACAGGCTTTCAGTACTTAGCTCAAAACAAATCATTCAAAGAGTTTTCTGGGTAGGCAAATCAATGCAACAGTTACACACACATATATATAGAAAATAGTCACCAATTTTTGCTTGAAGCCACTGCATTACCCTTTTTGCAGAATCTGTGAAGATAAATATCAACCAGTTCCTGTCATGGTGCTGGTAAGCACAGGAGGTAGTTTCAGGGAGAAACAGCACTAGCAAGGATTTTCTGAAGTCAGTGGGAAGTGGGCCTAGTGACTGAGAAAGGATACCAACCTGGGCTAACAGAAGAGGAGGCAGCAGGGCTGGGGGGTTTTTTGCCTTAAGCATGTGATTCACAAATGGGCTGAGATTTCAAGACTTACATCTAACAAACACGAACCGAGTGCCTCTAGATCATGTCAGTGACAGGCAGATGAAGCTCAACACCAGGAATACCCAGACTTCTCACTTATGGTAGTGGAGAAATTGTTATCATTTAAGATACAGTACAGGAACACTGTTGAAATCAGCACAAGGAGAACATAAATCTAATTCTCTGGTAAAATATCTCTCACCTTTCCAATCTCTGGAATCTTTACAATGTCCCCAAGTAGCTGCATTAGATCATAGAATCATTTATGATGGAAAAGATCCCTAAGATCATCAAGACCAACTGTAAACCCACCACTGTCTAGTCCAGCACTAAACCATGTCCTTAAGTGCCACATCTACGTGCTTTTAATACCTCCAGGGGTGGTGACTCAATCATTTCCCTGGGCAGCCTGTTCCAGTGCTTGACAGCACGGATGTAACTCCAGTCACCACCACCTCTGGGCCTGGCTATCCAGTCAGTTCTTTACCAGCAAACATCCATGCAAGCCCTGAGCAGCCAGTTTCTCCGAGAGGACACTGTGGGAAATGCTGTCAAAGGCTTTACTACAGTCCAGGTAGACACATCCACAGCCTTTCCCTCATCCACTAAGCGGTTCACCTCGTCATAGAAGATCAGGTTGGTCAAGCAGGACCAGCCTTTCCCAAACCCCTCCTGGCTGGGCCTGATCCTCTGGTGGCACACATGCTGTGTGATGGCACTCAAGATGATCTGCTCCATGACCTTCCCTGGCACCAAGGTCAGGCTGACAGACCTATAGTTCCCTGGGTCCTCCTTTCTGTAGATGGGCAAAACTTCTGCTGAATTCCAGCCAACCTCCCTGTTTAGCCAGGACTGTTGGTAAATGTTTGAAAAATGCTTCACATCTTTCACAATTTTGACTACTTGAAAGAGATGGGACAGCGCCAGGATACCTTAGACACATGAACACAAAGGGCTTTTTCACTGATATTTCATGTTATCATTGGAAACCAAAGGCAGCTTTTTAAGATGCAGTTGGAACTGCTATCCTAATCTTTTCAGTCTCTTGGCACTTCTGTGGACAGTCCCAGTACTATTTTTATTTCAGAACTCTATATTCTATATGCATATTAGCAAGAAAACAGTCACTAAAGAAAGGATAGACAGAAATTCATAAAAATTTTAACTCTGAGAAAGTTTACTCCTCACAGGCTTCAAAAAAAATTGTGGATTTCTTTCAAGTCCAAATATGTTTTCATTACAAAAAGGTCTGTTTGTATAAGGATTTTAGAGATAACATAAGTTCTTAGGAATTCATAGTGAGGTGAGTCAAGGTTTTCTGGGATAGTTGTAAAAACTGATTACACATTGTCAGATAAGAAATTCTTCAAATTATTTAAACAGCAGACACATAAATGACCTCTTACTTTAAAAGTGGCAGTCAGTACCAAAACAATCTTTATGCATACACTTTATATAAATCTACATCTGAAACGAAACTCGTGCAATTGAACATCTTTGGAATGTTGATAAGAATTCTAATGAAAACATTTTTATGTATAGATATAATCCACAATTTTGTGAAAACATCAGCCTATTTATAAATATTGTGGCAAACTAAGTCACTAATTCTTTCAGTCCATTGAAACTGATTTTCACTGGGAAAAAAAAATTGAGCAAAAATAAAATTAGATATTGTTCTCACTTGGTTGAGAGTCTACAAAAGGGCCATCTTCACATTTGCTACCATTGGTGACATGGGCATCTACTCCAGAAAACTCACCTGGCAGTTGCATACTTCAAGCAAAGGAAATTACAAACTATAGATATTTAATCTGCTCTTCACTTATGAAACTCCAGCCAGCCAAGCATCCTAAATTACCACAAAAATAATGGCAAACCACATGGAAACATTTATTTCTAATACCACAAAAACTCCAGAAGAAATCCCTAAGACTTCCACAGTCAAAAAACCCCGCATTCTAGAGTTTTTAATTAGAAATTAAGATTTAATTAGAAATTAGATTGTTATGGGAAAAAAAAGTCACTTAAAACAAAGCCACATTTTTCTGTGTTTAATTAATCTAAAAACTGAAAAACCCCAAAACAAACACTCCCCATCCTCCCAGTCTTTAGGTACGCAAGAAGTCAGAGTTCTTTTGTCGCTGAGTTCTCTACTGAGTTAGTTTTCCTGTCCTAATCTCTCTTGCTTTCTGTCACTGGTTAGGCAAACTGTTGTCTCAGTGGAGCATTACAGCTATGCAGGAGGGGGTTGGTTTGGTTCGTGTTTTTCTGTGTTGCTTGTTGTTGTTTTAGAGATGGCATTTCCTGTGGCATTGATGCCTGTCTGGTCAATTCTGAAATTAAAAGTAAATTGGCAATTACCATCCATGACTAGTTTGATTTAAATGGTATACACAGACTACTGAGTTGGATATAGTGCACATCCACAGGTGGACAATCACCACATTAGTAAAGTACTTAAAGTACTCTGCAACAATTGCAGGTTTTACTTGGTTTGTTGTCTTTTTATTATTTAACCCAAAAAAAGAAATTAAAACCTTTTCAACTGCATTGGACAAATTATTCTGACACAAGACAACTCTTTCTACCTCCACAGCCCCCACAATCCTGTGATGAGGTACACACAAGGGAAGGCTGCCTGCTCACAGGAAGATTGCTTCACAGCTTATTTAGGGTATCTCTCTTAGCCAAGAGTATTTGCTCCCAGCTATCACTGCACCTGTCCCATCACTGGTGTTTGAGCAACAGATGCGATGTTGCAACTGCAACTGCATTTCTTCAAATGTAATCAGGGCAGGTTTCTCTCAGGCCTCCCCCAGTGTTGTACCCACACAAACACACACTGACACACATATATTAAAGCAGAAATGTTGAAGTCTCAGCAGGAGAATTCAGAAACCTGGCCCTGTTCATCCTGTAGCCTGAATCTGTTTTAACACATGGTTGAAATAGCAGCAGGAGCTCGTTACCAGTCCATCTCTGCACATACAGAGGTCATACATGGGCACACACACACATGCATGGAAATTATGCATCTCATTTAAAAGGAGGTCCAAGAAGTAAAGCTCCTTTCCTAAATGCATTACAGAATATTAAAATTTTGAAGTATTATTTCCTTCCGTTTGCCTACAACAATTTCACGGACAGAGATAATCTGCTTATACTCTACAGCATAAAGAAATCCAGGCATTCCTTGATAAAGTACTTACAATGCTATACAAAGGGTTCAAGTTCAGATGAAAAAGACTTTCATTTTTTCTACCCTCCAAAATAGGGATTGTCTTCAAAATTAAAGATGTCTTCCTGCAACTGCTCAAATGCAGTCTTTGGCTAAAGCGTCAGCTCAGATCACACTTAAAATTTAAGCCCTGTGAATAACATTTGAGACACCCTGATAAGTCCATTCAATAATCACATTTCTTCTATTTTATTAGTATTATCCACTTCACTAAGAGGGCCTAGACCCTCTGTTTGTGGCCTCTGTCTGCAGCTGTCAGAGAGCATCCAAATATATATGAATTGTAGCCAAGGAGGAATCTTAGAGCTTGTTTAGGATAACTTTGCATATCCTGAAGTGTTTTCTCTGTTCCAGACTGGGAGCCAGTCAGATTCATAAGCCCTTGTTATGAGCTTGAGCAAGATGCCACCTGCTTTGAAGGCTATGATAAAAGATTCAAAATATGAACGGACAGAGACTCCAAGCCTATCTGAAAAAGCTGTAATTCTTCTATACTTACCAACAGGGAAATGCAAGATGTTAAAACATCTGATAATTTTCTCTACGCACAACCAACGAACTTCGGAATTGACACCAAAGTAACTGTAAATTAGATCTCTCTCTAAATGCTCTTGGGGGGGTGGGATTTGAATGTTACTTTCATTTGAATCTGTGCATTGTTTGTACTATAAAGTGACTACTAATGGTGCTCTAGAATCCTTGCCTAGTATCCAAGAATGAGCAAGTAACATATGGCATTCAGAATATTTGGTTGAAATTCACACTCTAAGCCAGAAGTTTCAAGGTTCAGACTGTAAGAAGAGTTCTTTTTCCTGGTCAACCCAGGAATCTGTTGTAGTTCCTATTGTCCAGGCAAGGAGGAGGAAACAGCATGTTGCTGTCTGCTGAAACCTGCAGGAAGTCAGTGCATGCTGCTAATGCAAACTGTGACATGACACAGCAAGTGTAAGCATCAGCACAAGCAAATAACCTCCACGGACATTTAAGCTTATTGTTTATTTGGCAGAGAATTAAAGGTGTACCAAGGCTGCAAAATGAAACATAGTTATTTTCTTAAAATAGGCAACTGAAACAGAAATTAATTGACTGGCTCAATGGAGTATATCCTACAAGGTTTAATTGCTCAGCTCCCTGCAAAGTGAACAGTGTGCTGTAACGAATGTTATGTAGACAATACAAAAATCTTGAAACTGTAGGAGAGATCTACTGCTCCAACAATTTGCTGTATTCTTCATACAACAGTGAACAGAAGTAAAATGTTCATAGCTGCCCTTTCTTTCTATCTAGGTCTAGGTCACATGAGAGAAACTTCCAACGTATAAAAGGGAATCTTCTCTTGTTCTCTAATCTTTTAAGGAGATAAATAGTGGTATTCATTAACATAGCATGAATCATTTTCCTTAGTACAGGTACTGAACAAACAGAAAAGTCTGTCATTTTCCAGCTAGTTATTTTCTCATAATGACACACATGTTTAACTTACCAGGTAGGGCCATTATTGTGGAGAGAGGGAAGAACAGTATGGTTATTGTATCTGAATAATTATCTACTATGATACCTACAAGTTAAAACAAAATTGACGTAAAAGCAAAGGAGTGCAAACTGAATTCAAGCAAACAGTGATGGGTTTTCACTGATGCAGGTGAGGCAGATTTTGTAAACATGCAAAGTAGCCTGCCAAGCTTCCAGCAAGTGATTTTCACCCCAGTTTAATCCACGATTTCACGCAAATCCTAAGATTCTGTGTTCCTTGGAACATGTTTCTACACATCTCTAGCAGGCTCCTGTGACCATCCTCCTGCTTCACTCAAGCATGACTACAAAGAAAGAAGTCCCAAGATGTTGTAAGGTTAAAACTTATGCTTAACTAACAACATGCTGAAAGGTACTTTCTGCTTATCAGGGTTTTTTTTCTGTTTAATCTGTTATGGATGTAGTTGCTCTACTGACTTAGAGGAATCTGCTCTCTACGCCTTCAACATTTTAAGGACGAACAGAATAGAACATCACTGCATGTGAGTCAGCAGTGGCAGCCAAAAGGGCCAGCTGTATCCTGAGGTGCAGGGTACAGCATCAAGCAGGAAGATAAATTACAGACATTTTATTTCATAAGGAGTATACTGCAGAGAAAAAAGAAATTCCCAAAAGTCAAATATTCTGCCATTGCAATTAGGGATTGAAGTGTGACATACAGTTCAAGATTTGCCAAGAATCACAAAGTTGAAAATAGCTACGCTCTATTTTTTTCTGATCATGCCTCCTGCAATAGAAAATTATACAAAGATAGTGAGTATCCTAAAGGCACATATTTCCAGCAGATATTACTATAATTTTTTTTTTAATTACTCACTAAAGTAGATGTCTTCATTGTATTTCTTGTTTCAGTACGTAAAGAATAGGCTGCCAGAAGACATTTGAAAGAATGAAGCACAAAAAGCTAAGTTTTTCATCTGTTAAATTTTTACTTTGAGACAACTTTGCTTCAAAAGTAAATATACCCATTACATATGATCCACTTTCTAGACATTTTACCCATTGTTCCTAACCCAAATCATCAAGAAAATATTGAATGTTTAATTTTAATCTGTATAGGCAGCTATTTGTTGTCTCACTTGTGCTAAGATGTTCTCAAATGGTACAATTCCTCTGAATTAAGGAGATGTGACTGCTATGACATGTATGAATTCCATACATTTCCTCCACAGGCTGATGACCAGCCAATTATATATCCATCTCAAACGACAATGCTGGCAGGCAGGTGTGAAGAAACTGGAATTCAAGCCTGCATTAGCCTTATTGAGATTTGCCCAGTTCAAAAGTGACAAAGGCTTGTTTAACCTGGAGAAGCTGCACTGCCTACAGGGACAGCACAAGGGATGTGCAGTAGCTGAGACTGGACAAAGATTCCATACTTACATACAACAGCGCCTTCCAGTGGCTCCAGAGGCACAGGTACAGCAGCGGCTCGCAGGGAAGTGAACACACGCCGTGGAGAAGTGGAGCTGCACACAGCAGCCACGCAGCCCTGACCTGCGCGAGCAGCACACGCGGGTGCTGGGCAGCACACAGCACCGCTGCAGCAACACGTGAAAAAGTGAAGAGC
The DNA here is from genome assembly GCA_013400975.1 of Atrichornis clamosus. Classification (NCBI taxonomy): domain Eukaryota; kingdom Metazoa; phylum Chordata; class Aves; order Passeriformes; family Menuridae; genus Atrichornis; species Atrichornis clamosus. The sequence goes on along the minus strand of WBMZ01006157.1, from coordinate 353,594 downwards.
AGCACACCAGATCTTAAATTTGCCTGCAAAATCTCTTGGGCAGTGCAGATTTAGCGAATAACAAGAGCTCCATGTACATTTACGACAGTAAATAGAAATTGGTGGGGCTTTTCAAAGTAATAAATATGGGGTTGACAAACAGCTTTGGAAAAACAGAGTTAACCATTTCAGATTGCAAATTAATCCTCAGGAGCCAATTTTTAATATAATTTATCAGTAAGAAACTTCTGGAAATACAGAATGGATATGTCCATTACTCCACCATAAACTAGAGATGGTAATGAAAATCTCTCCCTACAGTCCAGTTAATAGTTTATGAAATTTATGGTATCAGAAGAAGCTAAAGAAGCAAACTCATTTAGCAAAGACTCTCAACTCAGTATTAGCTAAAGGTTGTCTTGCAATTAGCAGCTTACTTGTTGAGCTGCTGCCATAATTAATTCCTACAAATAATTAAGAAAAAGTACTTGCACAAATCAGAATAAGACGAACTCTCATAATTCTACTGACAATTTATATTCTCATGAGGTCCTGTAAACACAGTTATTTCATAACAATCACATGCAATATGTGGTTCCATATTTATATGTAAGAAAAATACCAACCTACTTCTGTTAGTTTAAACTTCAGGCCACTGCACTTGAGCCTCTGAGTTACATTTCAATATAGACTGATGATGAAACACTTTCTACTTAGATCTACATTCATTCCATGCAAAGAACAGCATTAATCAGCAAATACTCAGTGTGCAAAATTTGACCTTTCATACTGGGACCTCTATGAGAACACTGCTGGCACAATTAACTTGGGGGTTTTTCAATACTTAAAGGATGCTTCTAAGAAAGACGGGAACAAACTTTTTAGCAGGGCCTGTTGCAATAGGACATGGGGTGATGGTTTTAAACTGAAAGCAGGTAGATTCAGACTAGATATAAGGAAGAAGACTTCTACAAGGAGGGTGGTGAAACACAGGAAGAGGTCGTCCAGAGAGGTGGAAGATGCCCCATCCCTGGAAACATTCAAGGTCAGGTTGAAGGGGGCTCAGATGTCCCGGCTCATTGCAGAGGAAGCTGGACTAAATGACCTTTAAAGGCCCCTTTCAACTCAAATTATTCTATTATTCCCTTTTAAATTTCATAAAGTTTTATTGAGTTTTTCTTTACAGATGAGATTGACTTTCCTATGCAAACATGTGCCATTGGTAGTACGTGTTTAAAGAAATGTATGTTAACTTTAAAGTCTTTTAGCTTTAAGTAAAAAACCTGGTTATTACAGAAGACTAAAAGCATGAGTGTTTCACATTAATTCATAAATTAAATATTTTTAACTGTCCATCTCCAGCCATTTACTCCTCTATACAGAAAACCAACCCTAAGTATATAATAGTTATCTATGTTGTCAAAACAGGAAGCAATCTTCACCAAGTTTAACATAAGGCAAGTCGTATTGGATTCTCTATGTTGGCTTTCAAGGTCTCCAGAAACTTTGAAGCCAGTTCATCATCCACCACTCGACCATCACTCGAAAGAGTCACTGTCATGAGTTGATACTGTTCAAGTTTCTCATTCCCTTCTTCATCTTCCACAATCTTGAGCTCTGGTCTTGCTCGGCCCACTGCAAGGATGCAGGCCTGAGGAGGGTTTATGACTGCTGTGAAATCACTGATGCCAAACATGCCCAGATTGGAGATACTGGAAGAGAAGAGAGTTTCAGTAACATCAGAAATTACATATTCCCTAGAAGAAATAATCTATATTCAATTACTTCTATGATTTAAACCTCCTCCAAGGTGAAACCCATTAAGTTAAAAATAGATCTGAACTGTTTTCAGTTGAGCATATTTAGACCCTCAAGGGTTTGGAATTTCTGCAATTACAATAATGCACCTTTTTGAAAGTCCCATTTCTTTACAGCAATATATTCTTGCACTGCACATACTAAAGCCAGAAAGTAGGCCAGCAAAGCAATGTCTTTAAATACGTTTTGCCTGTCCCTGTTCCAAGAGAAATGTCTTTTAGACTGAACCTCACAACTTCAAGTTACTATTGCTGATAGTATCCACCAAGTGATAAAATTTGGACATCTAAGTATTACTCAGGCACAGGAAAGCATCACTGTGCCTTTCTCCCTTCAACATTTCTGTCTGTGTCACTAACTCTGAAGTGGTGTATCAGGAAAGGCTTGGACTCTTTTGTGACAGATTGTCTATTGAGAAAGGTGGCCCACCATCTCCTCCTTTTTGGTTACAGTTACAGCAAAGAGTGAAAAAAATGATTAAACGGTATAGAATCATGGGATAGTTTTGAGCTGGAACAGACCTTTAAAGGCTTCCTCTGCAATGAGCAGAGACATCTTCAACTAGATCGGGTTTCTCAGAGCCCAGACCAACCTGACCTTGAATATTTCTGGGATGGGGCAACACCTCTCTGGGCAACCCGTACTGATGGACATTGGTGACAAGTGGTGTCCCTCAGGGGTCCAGTACTGCCTCATGTTTTCATTTTGGGATCAGTGACATAGATGAAGTATTGAGTGCAGCCTCAGCAAATGTGAAGATAACACCAAGCTGAGTGGTCCAGTTGACATGGCTGAGGGATGGGACGCCATCCAGAGGAAGCTGGACAAGCTTGAAAATTGGGCTCATAAGGTTCAACAAGGTCAAGTGCAAGGTGCTGCACCTGGGTCAGAGCAAACCCCGGTATCAACACAGGCTGGGGGATGAAATGATCCAGAGCAGTGCCACAGAGATGGACTTGTGGGTGCTGGAGGATGAAAAGCTGGTCACGAGGCAGCAGCGCACACCTGCAGCTCAGGAAGCAAATCATATCCAGGGCTGCATCAAAAGCAGTGTGGCCGGCAGGCCAAGGGAAGTAATTCTGCCTCTCTACTCTGCTCCTCTGAGACCCCACCTGGAGTGCTGCATTCAGTTCTGGAATCACAGAACCATTAAGACTGGAAAAGACCTTTAAGGTCATCAAGTCCAATTGTCAACTGGCACCACCATCATGTTCACCACTAAACCATGTCCTTAAGTGCCATATCTGCGTGCCTTTTGAACACTTTAGGATGGTGACTCAACCACTTCCTAAGGCAGCTTGTTCCAATGCTTGACAATCTGTTTCATGAAGGGCTTTTTTCTAATATCCAATCTAAACCTCCCCTGGTGCAACTTGAGGCCATTTCCTCTCCTCCTGTTACTTATTACCCAGGAGAAGAGACCGACCCTCACCTCACTACACTCTCCTTTCAGGCAGTTATAGGGAGTGATAAGGTCACCCCTGAGCTTCCTTTTCTCCAGGCTAAACACCCCCAGGCCCCTCAGCTGCTGTTCACAAGACGTGTGCTCTAGACGTTTCACCAGCTCTGTTGCCCTTCTCTGAACACACTCCAGCACCTCAATGTCTTTCCTGTGGGGGGGGTCCAAAAGTGAACACAGGACTTAAGGTGCAGCCTCATCAGTGTGAAGTACAGATGAAATGAACCTGTACCAAGGTAACTGTTTCCCCCGACACAAGACATGCAGTGTCTTGTACCAGTCTAGGTTTGGCCCTCAGAATCATCCCATGGAGTTTCATCCTAAATGGAGCAAGATTTTAAAAGCAATGCATTAAAACACAGTGGAACAGCTGAGGATAAAACAGTTCTGAACCCATGCTGCATGTATTAAACACTGCTGGGGAGTTTTACCTGAAAGATCCTCCCTGGTACTCTTCTGGTAACAGTTTTCCATCTCTAGCCTTCTTTGCTAGAGCCTAAGGAAAATGAAAGAAGAAAAAGAGGAAAAGAATATAAAGAAATTAGTGTGTAATAGACTAATTCTTTTTATTTCAGTAAGACATTTTAAGTACCATACAGGCATTAAAAAGTCATCTGCTTTTGGATTTAGGGAAGTTGTTGTATCTGCAATTATTTGGCAAAGAGACTAAGACACAAAACTTCCATTTTCCCAACAATATTGGCTGTTCAATAAAAGCTGTTCCCTCACCTTACAAATATTGTTCCAATTTTTACAATGGAACTACCATTCTCCCTGGTGTTTTTAGATTATCTAACAAAATACTGATGAGATAAATTCACAATATTCTTCTTAATATATTTGTTTGAAAAAATTTACATGTACCATTTCAGAACTTTCTACCAGATTGAAAGAAAGTATTTCTTCCAGCTGAACATTCAACTACCTTTTGAAGAATGCCTCTAAGGCCACCCTTTCTGTGATGTCCATTTGTAAGACTTCTTTTCTAAATTCAACAGAAGAAATGCTCAAATACAGCTCAAGAAGTCCACACTATGTTCCAAGATCACAGAGTTGCACAAAACTTTAAAATTCATAGTAAGGGTGTCAAAGTTACAAGGATACACTGAGTTTTATTTTATATTTTTATTCATCCCTGAATAATTAGTGAACCAGAAGACAATAGCTAGGGGAACAGCATTCACACAACAGGGTCAATATAAGCAGAATGCATTTGTGCAATTGCATTATTTGAATGACGAAAATATGGTGCTAGGACGCACATGACCTGAAAAGAAGTTAAAATTAACATGCAGCAGAAGGGGACATATAAGCAATTACACAAAGAAAGTGCCTGCCAAACTACGGGGAGCCTGAAAGAGAAGCAGCTGCAACTCCAGTTTGTGCCTCCCCCACGTGCACGTCAGGTACGTATTTATTTCAGTAATTCAGGGGAGGAGGTGAAAAGCAGAATTATGTTGGTGTGGACACGTGCAGTCTATATGACCCACTGTCTTTTACAGGGAGTAGTGTGACCTATGTTACACACATTCCACTTGAAAGGCAAGGGGCACGTCCACTATCATGGCCCTACTAAACTAAACACAAGCCTGCACTGCCATCATGGGAACTGCAGGACACTGTAAGTTGTGGTAAGAGAGGTTTGCAATACTGCACAGCACTACAGGTAGAGGGGATGATAATGAAAGTACAACATTTAATAAGGCTTTTCTTCTTGGCATTCTATCACTAACCCCAGAACAATCTCAGCTGATCTTCCTCCTTGCTGGATATTATTTTAGTGAAAGGAATTGTTTTCACAACACATTCAGCATAAAGTAAGCAATAAGGACTGGAAAAATCTTAAAAATACCGAATTATGAATGTTTTATGGCATGACACACCTCTTTCTGCTACAATTTCCCCTCTGTCAACACAGACTATAATGATTTCTCTACCTTTTGCAAAAGGCAAGAATTTACAAAGTGCAGTAGTGTCTATTTTGGGGACAGTTTTATGCCCCAGGAGCTACTTCCATTGCCCTCCTCAGATGCTGAAGGCCTTTGATTAGCACTCGTTAACTGACAAAAAAAGGCCTGTGTTGGGGCTTTTCATCGTTCATTGTACTTTTGCCTGCCACAACACACTCCTTTATCTGGCAACAACTGCCACAGATCACTCTCACTGGCACCTGGTTTATGCAAAATACTGCTCATTAGTCTGAGGAATTTAATGTTACATCTTCAACTGAAATGAATATTAAAAAATGTAGACAGAAATATGTTCCATAATATAATTGTAAAGACAGTAAAACAAACAGACACAAGAAAATTTCTGGGAAAGAGAGGGGAGAAAAAAAACACCAAAAACCCAAACTCTCAAACCCAAAGACTGGAAATACTAAAGAAATTAACATGATCTAGCTTTCTCGCGAGGATTAAAAAAAATACAATTATATTAAATTGCAAAAGTCTGTACAGGTTTATTTTTCAAGCAGTCTAGCCACCATTCAATTACATAGCATGATGACTAAATTACTGTTAATTAAGAATGAAGAGAGTTGCAAAATTAGTAGGAATTTTGAAGTGTAAGTAATGCTGAAATTGCTTTAGATCCACTGCCTTTGTTATTACTGATGGGTATCTGGGTCACGCTACATTTTCTGCTACAAAAAACGATACAGCTGCTCTATTCCTCAGCCTGCTGCACACTGGAGACCTACCTTTGCAGAGGCAGCAATTTCCTTTATTCCCTTGGCAGCAACATCTTTTATGATGGGTGTAATGAGACCTCGGTCTGTTGCCACGGCAATAGAGATGTCAATGGACTGCAGCCGCCTGCAGACTTCCCCATCCCACGTTACATTCACATCTGGCATTTGCTGAAAGGCAGGCAGAGAACAAAAAAAGACAGCTGTTAGAAGAGTAAACCTGCAATCAGTTAATAAGAAAAAGGAAATTCCTTTAAGGCACATAGCTACATATAGGTATTCACCAAGTTAATTAGCTTGCACTAATTTTATTTAAATTTACTTTGTCAAAAAGCACGAATACATTCACTAGAAACTGAAAATGGCAGGACAGCCAGAAGTTTTTTTGGTGCTGCTAGAAAAAAAAAATTAACAAAAGCCCATAAATTCCTTCACTGATATCACCTTATGGTGGCCCAGCATGTAAAGCTTCAAAGCAGTGCAATTTCTCCCCCAAAATAAATCACACGATGCTGAATTTAAAAGCATGGAAATGGACATCCTACTATACCCTACCCACGTGTTATTTTCCACTGGTGTCTCAAGCATGACTCTCAACAAATAAAATATGCTACAGGTACACTCACCATTATTCAGACAAGGTTTTCCTAAAATGCATTGCATTTTTTTTGTGTGGGGACTCAATTAAAATTGAGATGTTTACTGATAATTTCATTTAGGTTTTTGAGTTTACCACATAGAGCTGGAACAGCTCAGGGGAAAAAATATCCTACCATATGAGTGAAGTCTCCAGTAACTGATCATAGATATTGTGAAGGTACTATTTCTAATAAATCCAACATTAATATTTATTGACCTTAATGAAATGAAGAAGGTATACCAGAAAAAAGTATGGGAGGGACACATTATCAAAAGTGACTAATACCTAACTCCACTACCTCTGCCTACCAAAACTAATGGCACTCTTAGAAGAAGTGGTGTGACAGTACCCTCAGTTCTTACTCTTCAACACCAGAATGTATAGTGTAACCAAAAAAAGGAAGAGGAAAAGTATGTAGTTCTGCTCTTTGCAAGCTAGATAAACTTCAGCAAGTCCTACAGTTTACACAGTTGTAAGATGCCCTCAAGTGAGTGCTGTGCAACTATGACCCTTTATATAAAGGTATTCAAAAGAGATGTAGAGACAAAGAGCTTGTCACTTCAACAATGAAAGACATTTTTAAAGATAGCTTTTTAAAAAACTTTTCGTTCCTTCCTGCATCCTTACTTGTCCCTCCTTGTTCTGGAAAGACAGAATAGCTCTAATGGGCTATCATCTGGTGAGCCCACTGGCACATTCACAAAATTCTGGGTGGAAAATGGCAAGACCAAGCTGAAACACAGAACTCAGAGTTGGACTTGTGATCCTAAAAGGTGTGAAGGAAACTTAGCATGCTAAAGAACAGATATAAGCAGTAACTTGAGGTGTTTGACAAACAACCATAAACAGTCAAAACAGCTGCAGTCAGCTCATTAAAGCTAGAGTAATACATTTTTCATTGCTCAGAAAGAAAATATTAACAAAATATGCTTTGGAAAGTGCCTAAAATAGAGACAATAAGAGTGCCTTGAACTTAAAACTTGCAAATGTATTCACACCAGCAAATTTCAGGGTGGGGAGTTGCAGGTTTTCTTATTTTAAACTTAGTAGCCCATATCTTTTCTTGAAAGTAGCCGAGATGTGAGCTTGATCATGAACTTGTTTCCTGATATAGTGAATTAAATCTGTTGGGGTTTTCTTAAATGTATACCTTTAACAGTCAAACAAATGCTAACATATATTTCTAACAAAGCAACAGGATAGAAGAATTTTATGGATTACTTCCATATCAACACAATATTAATATAAAAAGACCCCAAAAACCAACTAACAACCCCTCAGAAGACAAAACACAGAACCTCTTGCTCTCTGTCTCCTGTTCCTTTCACCTGCTCTCTGGTGCAGAGATCTGTTATCCCACACTCACAGTAGTTCACAGTAAATTTTGGATGCCACCATTTTCTCACAGAAGGTTTCATAAGGCCACTAAAAGTTTCTTGCTACGTACACATCTAACAAAAGCACAGCACACATATTTAGCTCCTCCTTTTGTTTCTGGTATTGAATATCTTGAGTGGCTAAATAAGGCCCTGATTTTCTCTTGGGCACTTGCTTATGAAACTGCCTAGAATCCTGTCTATTTCCTTTTCAAATTGCAATTATACATTAATCTATAGCTCTTTAAATTATACATTAATATTTAGTACAAGTTCAGCTAGAAATTTGTCAAGTCCATTCCAGTCCACTGTTCCCTCTTAATTTCATATATCCATGGGTACAGGAATAGTCCCCCAACTTAAACATAACTTCTAAATTCTAACTTTTAAATAGTTAAAATAATCCTCTCAAATGAGAAAAACAGTTCTCACACCCTTTCCAATGTTTTTATGTAGTCGTTAAGTAATCCAGCTAATGACAATTCCTAGCAATGAGCAAAGACTGGTTACCTGAAGAATTTTTGTTTCTAAGTAGGTATCACTGAATAGCCATCAGAATACATCTGAGGTAATACATAGGACTGGGATAAGACTTTGATAAATATTTGTTTATAACTAAAAGAAGTAAGATGCAACAAAGAATAGATGACTTATCTTGACAATTGCTTTAGTCTGCTGACAAAGCAACTACTGTTATCTGCAGTAAGTTAACTGTAGTAAGTGGATCTTTACTAAGTTGTTCTCATTTTACAGTTCACAGCATAGACAGTGCAGAGAATTTTACCTGGAAACCTAAAAAACCCTGACAATAAGCAATACAGTATTACCAGCTTTATTATGATCACATTCATATCTCCACATAGGCCCACAGAATCATTTTCTTGTCTCCTTGACAGTTTACTATTAAAAATACATTTTTAAAGTCAATTATTTGCTTACCTTCAGAGTAACTGCTGTTGCCTTGATAATAAAATCATTTACAGATACTTTAATGTCATCTGCAAAAAAGAAAAGGAAAGAATATAAAAAAAGGACAACACTCATTGCTCACAGGATTTGTTTATCAGCATTTGTGTGATGACAAGATTCCAGTGATTCAGCAGATTTACTTCTTTGAAGCATTGCCAGAAAATCAATCATCTTCAAACTACAGTAACAAAAGAAAACTCTTCTTCCTCTTGGGACAAAGGAGTAACATCAAGAAAAATCTCACACAGAGACATCCTTGCTGGCTGATAACAGAAGGCCAAAAAAGCTGCTAACTTGATTAGTAGTAGCCACTCTTGTAAGCAGCAGTCCATGTGTGTTTTATGCTTTCCATATTTACTCTCTATGTAGAAACCTATTATAGGTTCTAGATATACAGAGACAATACTGCAGACTAATAATCTTTATGTAAAGTAATGCATTAACTGGAATAATTGAAGAGAACAGCTTTTATTCAGCTGTAAATTACAAGTATGTTACTCTCTAGTGACCCCTGGGGTCTTAAAATATAAGAATTAGCAAGGTGAAGACATTTGTCAATCACTAAAATGGGATAACAATATATTAAAGAGCAGACTGTAAAATCACAAGAGTGACAAAGGTGTTAAATCAAAAGCAAAACTACACACCAAAAAAAAAAGTAGCAAGAAAGAAAAGTGCAAGAGTAAAACCAAGAGCTTTCCTTAAGAGTTGCTATGGGTTTTGGTTTAGCATCTTCAAGAATGATGAAAATAGAGCCACTTCCTGTAAACATTAAATTCATTATATTGACCAAATATTTCTAAATATAATAAAAATTATTGGAATTCAGAAAGTAAAAAAACTTTCAATCAGGATTTTTGCCTAAGTAGAAGTCCTAAACCAAAAAGACACTAAGCAAAAAACAGGTCTGTGACATTTTGCATGAAAATTCAAGTACCTGTGTGAAGTGTGTTCTATTGAAAAAAACTTCTTAATTTTTTTTTAATGTATGTATGTACTTTCCCAAACTTCCTTGGGGAAAGACTACTCTAGTCTGCAAAGTTCATTTCCAAACCATCAAAACATCCTATTGCACAGTACACTCAGCAGATTTTAGCAAAAGTAAAAACTATTTTAGCAAAAACAAAGTAATTTATGATTATGACCTTAAGCTTCAAGAATTTTTCAAAGTAATTTCAGTTAAGAGGAGTTGAGACAAAAAGAAGAAATTTAATTTCTTGATCTTATATGCAAACATTTCTCTATAAATAAGATACAGTGGGTATATGAAAACTGTGATTTATACACACATGTATGTTGACATTTACAATTTTTAATCTAATTCTCAATGTATATTTTAAAACAATCCCATTTTCAGTGGGATGGACTTCTATTCTAACAGTTTAACATAAGCTTAAAGCATGTTTATTAATATCAGTGACAAAGATAACACTGCTTCCTTCACACTAATACCATTATTCTGCCTTTGAGAGGAATTTACAAAGCATTGGTTGGAATGTACTAAAAACTCAATTTCTTTTTTTCACCATTCTCACCCAGAATTCAAGAGGCTGCATTAGTTTTCCCTTGCCAGTTAGGTCTACAAGGAGGCCGGTAAAACTAAATTTCAACATAGTAGAAGGACAGAGCATGAGCATATTTTAGTTTGAAGCTTCCCCTATTATCTTTCACATGAATAAACTGAGATTTTAGCCATTAAGAAGTAAATATTTCTGCACCTGGATTGAAGGAAACAAAAATCTACTATGTATAGTCTTGTGTTAAACTGTAGTTGTCCACAGGGTGCTGTGTTAGTTGGCAAAGTAACACCTCTGTCTTCCCATATCTTGATAAATTGTCCAATTCAATAAGCACCAGGAATTACAGCTGGAGTTCAACATACAGAATACTGAAAAGAATTATTTGAATACATACACAAAAATCTACACCTCCTGCAGAAGTTTATGTAAACAACACTGATTACAAATTAGTACTACATGTTATAGTAACTCAGTTAAACTACTAACCTTTAGCCAATTCTTTTCTTAATTTCAAAACAGCATCAATGGCACAGTCAGCAGCAGCATAGGCATGAGGTATTGTAGTTTTAGACTCTGTTAATCTCTTAGCAATAACTCTTCGGATGTTGCTAGCTGGGATTTCTGTGAACGTGCCCTGAAAGAAATCATAGGCTGCATATTAAGTATCAAGAGAGCAAACATACTTCCCCTCTGCTGAAACAGTACTCCAGCATTTATGCATTATCGTCAGTGACTTCTGCCCACTTCAAATATCCCCATGGTATCCAAAAGTGATACACTCCAGCTACTAAAATTAATGCCTTTAAGAACACTGAGTGTTCTAGTCTATTCCTCTTAACTGGGATCAACACAACAGGTTTTACAGAATAGTTCCATTTTACAGTATAGAATTAATCCTGTTTGAAAAAAAATTACAAATACTGAGGCACTACTTTTCAGCCAGAGTATATAAGGACTATTCCATCTGCCAGACTCGGCATATTGCTCAGATTATGCTTTGCTGCATTTAAATTATAATAGAATATTTCCTTAGTAAGCTACTGCTTTTCAGTTCCCTGAGTGGTTCCTTCAGACAGGCTTTACTGCATCTTTTTTTGTTACTCTTCTCTCTCCTTCCTGATATATCCAGTAATGTTTCAATGGCCAACTTCTTCACTGAAGCAGGTCAACTTGAAAGAAATCTCTTAAAATATTAGTGACTACAGAAAGCAAGAAAATAAGTTATTTTGTAAAACTTTATTTTGTATATACCTAATCTTTAGCACATATCCCTTCATATCAGGATTCATAGTACTGAACAGTACTCAACACACAACAAATTGCAATATGTATATTCTGGTGCAATCATAGAAACATTTTATTCTATAATGGATGTAAGTTTGAGTTTTTGTGTTCTTTGGTTCTTTGTACAATGCAAGGAAAAAAAAAGGAAGTATTTTCAGAATATTATAAATTGTAGCTACATTGTAAACTTTAGCCTACAAAGATGCATCAAATTTAGTTCTAGAGCCAGAAACATTTTTCACAAAAGCTTTTCAACTTCTACTGATGCACATTTCATCAAGGCCCTTTATTCTTAAAAAAATGATTTCTGGTCTTTCTAGCATTTCAATTTAACATAGAATCCATATTTAGGTTCCAGAATTTGCAAAATTATTCTTCAAGGCAACCACTAAGCCTTTTCCTTCCTCACTACTTTAAAACTCATCAATAGACATTTACAACTCACAGGAAAGCAAAAAAATCAAGTACAGTAAAAACAAATCATCATTCTAGTTTCTCCAAGGCCTGCAATATAATTTTTTTCATGGTTTTAATTTGCAAGCTACACAAAATAGTATGTAGGCCATAATTTCTAGAATTTCACCGTCTGAATTACGTTGCCTTAGAATCATTGAAAAACTGCACATGACTGGGCTTGACATGTGGGCGGCCTCAGTTTCCTGTCTCTCTCCAGTTCTAGAACTCTCAGAGCTACTCAGGTAGCTCTTGCACATTCAGCTGTAGCAATGCTGACATCTAAGAAGTGTTACCAGTGCAGCAGGTTGTCCTGGAGTGGAAACGGGTGGAACGGCTGGCCTTGGATAAGCAGAAGTCACAGCTGTTGCTTGTGCAGCAGAAGGCACTGCAGCAGGAGCTGGAGAAACCACAGGTTTCAATTCACTGGGTTTACCCTTCTCGTGCAGAAGTTTGAGAGCATCCCTGGTGATTAAACACAGTGAAATACAGACAATAAAGAAACTGTTTAACAATTCCCTAAGTATTACTATTCCATCACTTATTCTAATTAATTAGCCACTTCTGTACATTTAAATTTTTGTTGTCAAACCAAACATGAAGAAGGTGATTATTATTAACTGATATTAATTTTGTATTGCCTTTGTGGTATCTTTATAGTAAATTCTCAATAACTTCTGTGAATAAAAGGACTTGACTATGGAGTAACAGAAAACATTTGTGTTAGAGAGGCATAACAATCATCATCACTAATTGTGAGTGTACAAAGTGATTTGCGAATTGCACTAACAATTCTTCTAAATAAAAGGGTACATTCATTCAGGTCATAAAGTCTCAAGTAAGAGCTGTTTCATCTGTTATAATAATCTGAATTTAATGTAATTACTTAGAACTAACTGAAAATTGAGTAATACATTTATCACTCATTTCTCTGCACCTTTCTGACATAAATATGCACAGTCAGGTACAGCTGTTATACAGGTCCATACTTCATAAGTCATTTGGAAGATAGCACCATGCTAGAGAAACAGAACCAAAGCACTCTCCCAGATTTTATACTGATATAGCTACCACCACAAAATTTCCCTTTTGTGGGCACAGTATGACAGACATGAGTGACTCCCATCTCTAAGCCATGATACCATGTCTACCTAAGGTGCACTGCATTCCTAAAGCAACAATCTGAAGATTAGTACCTAGGATGCTGAACAGAAAAGACTGCATTTACACAACCACTGCCAACTGCAAGGCAAGTAAGTTGTAGATCTCCTCTCTTTTTGCTCCAGATCTGCTAATAAAAGCCTGTACCATACACTCTAGATAAATCTCTATCACTTCATGAAGACACAGCATGTACACGAACTTTTATTCCATAAATTGGCAGGGGAAATTAAAAATAAATTAAAAATCAGACTCCTTACAACCCTACCACGGTTTTGAAACACAAGACATAAATACTAAACAAACATATCAAATTTCAGTAGATTACTGCTTGAAAGAATATTCTCGAGAGCCAAGAGTTTGTTATTAAAATTCTAGAGAAAAAACAAAATCTCAGAACATTATACGTTCTTAGTTCTTCCTAAGAAGTAGCACCCCACCAAGAACTGAACATTGAAAAGCTCTGTAAGTTCTATGCAATATTTTTTACTGATTACTGACTTGCTTCAATTTATTTTTAGCTTCCACGCATACTTCAGCAAATAATATTGAAAAAAGTGAATGAGCTCAAGAAGCATTTTTTTGTAATTAAAAGTTGTTATTTGTTTTCCCAATTTAACATGCTACCCAAAATTTGTTTAAAAATTGTTTAGTATTCAACACAACTAATATATCAGGGAAAAAAAAAGTAGATTTCATAGAATGAAAATCACTCCCTACCATGACAAATTGAGACACAAAAACTAACTGCATGGCATAATGCAACTTTTTTAGTTAACATATTAGAAGCTACCAAAAATTAGGTAAGGGTTTTAACTTGGCAGGCTTAAGAGAGACCATCTGGTTTTGGTGGGGTTTACTGTGTTAACTGAAAAACGTATTGCCAAAATTGAGCTTATTTTTAGATTAAAAGATTCACTCAAGACTTTTTGAAACTCATTTGTATGACATAAAACTATGTACAAAAGATACATATATAAAAATTAAAATTCATATATATTTTTTATACATACACATGAATAGAATCTCCCCACACCAATTCCACATGATTTAACTGATTAAGAAAAACAGGTACAGCAATGTTATGACTCTCATGGTTGCAAGACTCCAAGACTGAATGTGAGGTTGGAAGAGGCATCAAAGCAAATAAAATTAAAAAGGTTTTAGTACATGTCAGGTAAATAGATATTTTATTAGAACTGGAAAAGGAAGGGTTGGTCTCATCTTTCCAACAACTCTATAAACTTCTATCAACACAGGACAGTAACAGAGAAAGATGAAAGAGAGGTAACATATGAAAGAGGAGTCTGCTTCACAGAAAAATGAGAGCTTGGTAAACATTTATCAAATAAAAATATGCCTTACCAAACTGTTTTTAGTAAAAGTATGCAGATTCTGGTAACTCTGTTATACTTCAGTTTACCACTACTATGGAAGTGTGTAATCTTCTCACTTCATGTTAGCCAAAATCCAAAAAAAGGTGAAAGTAAACTGAGTATCTTGAGTTCAAAACATACTTTGTTTGCTATGGTCAAGTTAGGTTATACAGACACCTAAGAATCACTAAGGATCCAATGGTGCAACAAGAGATGCATGGATTGACACAAGCTTCCTCTGGTGGCAGTTACTGAATTGTACCCAACCCTTTCCATATATTTCATATTCCCCTTTCACATGTTTTCATGTTTACTCAATTACTGGAAGAAGGAAAACAGCGACCAGAGAACCAGAACATAGTAGAATTTCAGAACACATCAGAAACTTCCAAGTATAAACACTTCTTGCACTGTCAACATTACAGAAGGAATTCATTCGTCCCTTATGGCAGCTGACAAACTGCACATAGCAGAGATCTCAGTCAGTACATGCACATGAACTTAATCTCCAGAAAACAGCACCACATGTGTGTGTTGTGCTTTCTTTGCAAGTTGAAAATGAGTGAGCAGCTTAGAGATCCCAAGCCACACTAACTTAACAACAGCTAGGAGGAACATGGCTTCAGAAAAACATGGTTCTCAGTACTTTTCCACTTTTCCATGGTTTCATTTATAAATCCCCAGATCACTATTAAATAGACAGGGAAAGGGGTAGTAGAAACAATTTTAATATAGTGCCTGAGCTGATGAGTAGAAACACGGAACAATCTTTGACAGAATTTGAGAGTTAGTTTGTACTGGCACACCAATCTTCTAGTACATTTTTGAAGAAAGCAGAGGATATTAGAAATAACAACAAAAAAAAAAGCTGCCATTCCATTAAAAAACCCAAATAAAACCACACAAAAAACTACCACCAACAAAACAGGCAGGAAGAAGACAACAGTAGTTCAACCTTAAACAGACACATAAGAGAAATATGAATAGAGTCTATAGATAAATAAAGTATCAGCCTACTAAGGGCACAGATGACAGAACACTAGTAAAGCTCCTATTGCTGTTACAAGTTTTACAGTGAATTGAATTTAAAGACAGAAAGTTGGGGGAAAGAATCTTGCTTGCTTATGTAACTCCCTGAATATCTATAACAGCTCTCTATAAAAATCTGCACACATTTCATTTCAAACTGCATATAACAATCTGTAGCCATCTGAAAGATTAACCTCATTTCAAAAGAATGGTTATAAAAGCCTAGACATTCTCCATCATAAAATGACATTTCAAAGTCAATTCTTTTGCATAAAGAAAGTAGTTTAAAAAACTTACTTTGCTAGGTAATTCTCATAACTACAGAAAAATCTTTGCTACATCTCCATGACAACTAGGAAATGTTAATTCGTTAGCTCAAAGTCCTAGAGGGTTTCCACCTGCCATAGCCTAGTCACACAACATAAATTACCATTACACTTACCTAATTAGGATAGAACTACCTCTGATGATATTCTATCTATTCAATTCCTTACTTCATCTCAACTCAGCCAAAGATCATTAAAAAAAAAGAAAAAAAGCTTTGAAAGACTGTCTGCTTTTCTGGCTTCAGTTCTGAGTTACACTGACCTGGTCCTGGTTTTCTTTTTGAATGGATCTAAAATAAGAGCAGCCAGCAAAGTCAGTGTAATTGAATGATGGCATTTGTCAAAAGGAGTAATTTTACTGAGAACAAAAGTATTTATTGCTGCCAAAATCCTGACCTCCAATAACATACCTGTTCATGTAAAGAGAATGCATCATTTCAAGGATAAATGCACTGGATCTACCATGTTTTTTATACACAACTTCCTCACTCAAAGGCTTGAGTGCCAATCATGACATCGGAATACTCAAAAGGTATAATAAACTACTGGAAGCCTGATCATAACAAACCACAGCCTTGTAAACAAACATTCTTTAAATCACAGACAGGGAAAAAAGGAAAAATGTGAGCAAAACAGAATTCTGGAATTTCTTATCATTATATGTCCTTGCTCCCCACAGCCTAATAGAAATGGGAACAAATGAAATTCCAACAGATTTCAGAACTGAACTTCAGAGAAGAAAGCAGAAGATCTGAACTCCTCAAAGAACAGGAGTTGAAGAAAACAGGCCACTGGTATTTTATTTTGGCTGTGTAATCATCTCAGGGTATCAAAATTCCTGGGACCCACAGCTGTAGATAACTGTGGTGCTTAGGAGGCAATAGCCACCAATAGGCTGAGCTGCAGAAAATGTGACAGCAGTACCACACAACGAAGATGGGACATAAAATACATGAATATGGCTTGGATTTGGGTTTTTTTCTAATTAAGGGCTTCTTAAAATATTCCCTAATGCATTCTCCCTATCTTTTCAATAGGTTTTTCAAATTTAACTAAGCCCATTCATAGAAAAAAAATGGAACAAAGACTTGGTTTTTTAGACGAACAAAATTTAATCTCATGGTGATTGCTCTGGTTTCAAACCTAGAGATTGGAGTTTTACAAAACTATCTACATACTCTTTAGTGAAGATCCCTCGAGGCCCAGTAGGTGCAACATTGCTTGGATCTAGTCCGTGTGTCTCCAGAATGTTGCGAGCTGCAGGACTTAAGCGAACCCTAAAGAAATGAGGGGAAAAGGTAAATTATTTAAATTGTAAGATCAACTTATTTCATTTAATGTACATTGAGAGAACTACATTTCTGTCTAGAAACAGAAAGGTGATCAACTACAGAGCAGGGTACATTGGTACAAAATACCCAGTGAACCTTAGCATGACTTGCCTTCTGAAATGAGGAAAAAGGCCGACATCTAGAGAAAATATTTTAGAATTCTTAGATACAAAAGCAGTAACATAATCATAAAAGAATAAATACTTGGTTTCAAGTCTTTCCACAAAATCTCCAATTCATTATTTCCTAAAGGAGACTATACGTGCACCTCAGTGAACTTTAAGAACCACCCATTAAGCCCTTGACAAAAAAAGCCCGTGTCATAAAGGATCACTTGGTTCCAAACGTGCTGATACACCTCTAATAGTTGCAGTGAAAATGTTCTTTGGTACTAAAATGAAAGACATAATCCTTTCAAGGATTCTTTCGATGGATCATCCTCCTACTACAGGTAATGCCTGGGCAATGACCTCAATTGGTTGTCCTCCACTTGCATGAGAAAAACCTAAATGCTGGCAGCATTTAGAACACAGCAAGCCAGACAGAAAAACGTAATGAGGTTTGACGCAAAAAAACCCCAAACAACAAAAACCCACAAACAAACAAATAACCCCACAAAAACACAGAAGAGAAAAACCCTACAAACAAGAAAATCAGAAATCCTCAACTATCAAAACCAAACAGTTTACTTAACATATGCTACCAAAACTATCTTTTCTTTAACAGGCTGTAATATTACAGCTTTTGTGTTATCACAATTCACTGCAAATAAGGAGCGACACCTCCAAACAGGATATATATCCTGGGACACAAGCCAGTGATTTATGGATTACTGTTACCTGAATAACACCCTGGGGCTGACTCCCCCTCCAAGATGTTTGCAATGCTTAGGAACACCCTAACAGATCAAAATAGAACTAACAAAGAACACATAAACCTACTGTTTTAAGCTTTTCACATTCCGCTGTTATGAAAATTAGAATAATTTTTTTCTAATAGCAAAAATGCTAGAGCTTGGAAGGGTTTTGGAGTTTGCCATTTCTGTCTTTATTTTTTCTCCTAAAATAAACAGAAAACAAGTTGTAAGTACACTTTGCATCTGATGCATAAGCACTAGTGTCCACATTAGCACAGCTTCTTTCTAATTGTAAACTTAGAATCATAGAAACTTACTGCAACTTTCCAGGTTGATGTTGCAGTTTAGGAGGGGCTGAAACTGAAGGAGCTGCAGGAGTTGAGGTACGTGCAGGTGCTGGTGGAGCCAGAGAAGACAGATCACCAGCATCAGGTGGTATTTCAACTTGCTTCCAGTCCTGTCCTTCCTCTACCAGCAGACCAATCAGTGAGCCCAAGCGTACATTTTTGCTTCCTTCTTCCACCTAAATTTAAAGCAATGAGAACATCAAGTTAGATATTCCTCAGTCTACTCTAATATGACTAAGAACAGTAGATGTCAAAGTTTCAGGCATATTAATGACCATTCATTAATAAGATATATCCCATTTTCTCGCTACTATTAATAAGATTACTCAAGACTGAAATTAATTATAATTACTATTAGAAGGCAAGGAACATTAACTTATGCCCCTAAATCCCATACACCTAAAGTTAGCATTCAGAAATCAAAGTAAGTTTTTTATACACACAGACTTTGCAACTCAGAACCAGAATAGAAAAATTGTTACAATTTTGCTTAACTTTTCATATCCTGGATTTTTGAGGCACTGCTAACTTTCATTATGCACAATAACAAAAAATCTCTACATAAATCTCAGAATTAATAAGCTTGGAAAGGACCTTTGAGATCACCAGGTCCAACCTAAGACCTAACACCACCTTGTCAACTAGACCACGGCACTAAGTGTCACTTAAACACCTCTGGGGATGGTGACTCCACCATCTGCCTGGGCAGTCCATTCCAATGCCCAGTAACTCCTTCTGTGAAGAACCTCTTCCTAATGTCCAGCCTAAACCTCTCCTGGCACAGCCTATGTCCTCTTGTCCTATTACTGGTTGCCTGGGAGAAGAGACCAATGAACCACAGAATCTCAGATGTGGAAAGTGTTGAAATAAGTAGACTTGAGGGTTCTGGTGGATGAGAGGCTGGACTTGAGCCAACAGTGTGCACCTGCAGCCCAGAAAGCCAAAGGCATCCTGGGCTGCATCAACTGGAGTGTGGCCAGCAGGTCAAGGGCAGTGATTCTTCCCCTCTACTCCACTTTTGTGAGACTCCGCTGGAGTGTTGTGTCCAGGTCTGGGACACAGGGTTTGTAGGGTGGACACAAGACATGGACCTGTTAGAGCAGCTCCAGAGGAAGGCCACAAAGATGACCAGAGGGCTGAAGCACCTCTCCTGTGAGGCTGGGCTGAGAGAGCTGGGGTTGTTCAGCCTCAAGAAGAGAAGGCTTTGGAGAGACGTTATAGCAGCTTTCCAGTACCTAGAAGGGACCTATAGAAAGGAAGGAGAGCAGGGACCAAGGTGCCTTCACAGGGGGCGGCTCCAGTGACCCCTTGGGTACCGCACTTGACTCCCTGCACACCCCACACTCACACAGTCAGACAAGGTTTCCTTACTGGATTGACCCTGGGTTTCCCACAGCAGAGTCTCAGACACCTGGATCCCTAAAGCAATTTTAACTGGGGCCCAGTAACACACAGCCAGCTCAAGCTGGTGCCTCTGGGGAAGGATCCCAAACAATGCAATCCCTGGGCTTTTATACCCTCACAGTTTGTGCCCATGGTAGTCTTGGGTCTTCCTGCTGTATCCGAGTGCCCGCTCACCCGGCTGTGCCACAGGTCCCTGTGCCCTCTGCTGTACCAAGGGTCCGCACCAGGTCACAGCCCCTTGCCTGGGGCTCCCACCAGTTCCCCAACCCAGGGCACAACCTGCAGCTCACACCCAGGTACCTGCTCTAAGTATATTCCTCAACAATTAATGACACTTCTTAGACAATCATTCATCATCTGTTTTCTTCCAAATTGAACTGTAAGGTATTTTAGTAAAAAAAAAAAAATAAGTGTTAATTTAAGAAGCAACTCTACCGAAAGAATAATCACCATTCTGAAATTACCCTTCTAATATTTCATTCAGTTATTTAATCTTTTACTGCATTTTACACTGAATCAGATGTGATCATTAGAAGACCTATTCAGACAGAAAAGAAATATATATGCATGAGTTTCTATTTTACTGTTAGCCTGCTTAATCCATACATAGATTATACAGTCAAGAAAAACCAAGAAGGGTTACAGAAGTTGAATTAATTTAACCTAATGAACCTTCCAACTTTAAAAGTAAAACCCAAAGCATGAGGCAGACAATGTGCTTATTTGAGTCCATTTTCCATATTGAACCCAGTCAGGATGGTTCAGAATTGTAGTTGGCAGCAAAAGGCACAAAATTTTTGTCTCATTTCTTTTAGGAAGTGAGTAAAATTCAGCCAGATGCTATCTCAGAGGCACAAAACATTTTTAACTTCCCATCAACTACATCAGATCTGAAACTTCTGAGTGGCCCTCAGAAGGACAGTTTTTTCAGTAAGTAATCATCTTCCCATCCACAAACTTGACACAGCTAACTTTATAAAACTTATATAAACACCTACTGAATACCCAACAGAGAGCAGAAATATTCACTGGATACTGCAGAAAGACTACCAAGGATTAGTACCTGAGCTAGGGGAAAAAGAAAAAAGCAAAACCAGAAAATTGTTGATCTTACTGCTCTCCTATTATTTCAGTTTCCAAAACATCAGGTTTCTTCTGTACTTTTTAGGAGACTGGAATAAAAGCCTGTCTATTCTGTACTCTGATTCTTAGGCCCAGCATTTCTTGATTTCAAGGATTAAAAGAATCCATTAAAGCTTAGGTTGGCATAATAATCTGTTCATATTACTCCAATAAAGCTGCCTCTCCTCCCTTATTCTGAAAGATATTACAGTTATTTTCCATCTCCTGGCACCTCCTTCTCAGACTGAGCTCTTGGCATAGGATTGCTTTGGATGACATGGATATCATAGGCTGAATGTCACTGCTCCATCACACTGATATCATGTAGCTTCTGGAAAGTCTGGCTTTGATCTATCAAAAAACATGCCATAACAGCAATACACACTAAGGAATTCTGAAATTCAGAACACAAGACACAAACCAAAAAAACTTCTGAAATACTGATGTTACTTGTAGTCATCATGAATTACTACTAAAGAAACCTGGCAAATTCCAGTATTTCATTTTTCACTTTTTTTCCTTAATCTCTTTAGGATTAATTCTTCAATACATTTGACAGAGAATCCCCATATCTCCTCCTGACATCATCTAACAAACCAGTGACTGCAAATGCAGAATAGGCTGTACAAGGTTTTTGCCAAGGCTCTTAGGGGCAAAATAGTTTTTGGAAACATTCAAAACCGAAGAAGAGAGAATTAAAAATTGTGAAAGCATTGCCCAGCAATTATTTAAATAACGACATGGAGACTAAAATCACATTCAAGAATATGGCTGATGTGAGACTTCATCCTGGGATGGCAGAATAGATTCTCTGAAACTTGTTAAATGTGTTGCTCCACAGTGGAACACAAAAACTCAGAAGTTTCAAGGTACTACAAAAAGATTGAACATCTGGGAAAAAAATACTATTTAGCAATGCAATTAAAAGAAGCAAAATATTTACAAAACTCTTACTTGTTTATATATACTAGTGCTTAAATGCAACTTGTCCTGTAGAAATTAAACACTGATGACAGGTTTTTTTAAGCCCTGATGGATTTCACTTACAGCTGAGTTCCATTTTACATCACCTCTCCTCCCTACCCAGACCCAGCTCCCTCTCTATGTTGAGGCTTTCACTTTTGCAAAGGATGTTTCCTTTGCTTATACAAAAATAGAAGAACATCACTTCTTAAATGCTGCCACACAGGAAACTACTTTCCCTTTTCTGTTTTTGCAAAGGATACCTGTGCAAATAGATGCTGATGTAAGAAAATGCAACTGTAGCAGAGATAGGCATCCTAATACAGGTTTTGTAATAGCAGCAGAAACACGTGTCCTGCTGTGTGTAGGGTAGAATTTTCTCATGGCTCCAGAAATTAGTTTGTACCCATGCCCATTCTGCTGTTTCCTAAGTAGCTGGATTGAAATTAATACCAGTACACCTAATTTATACAATTATGTGATCTCTACCTCTTGTGTAAATATTCCCTAGCTGAGACCTCCCTGACCAAATTACATAGTATTTTCATTAAGTACACATCTCTCATATTTTTATTTATTTTATTCCAAATTCTTCTAATTCAGCCTGCTGTTTAATTATTGTGGAGGAAGAGAAGAAACAGGTGTAAAACATACAAAACAATGTAATTCAATCAGATTAATTGAAAATCCATTAAATATATATAGAATCACGTACCATGTACCAGCAGTCTGGTACGCACGTGGAACAAAGAGGAATTATTTCTCCCTAGGAAAGCAAGTGCATTATTCTGAATGCTGAGCCATCAGAATAGCTAAATTTCAGAAGAGCTTT
This sequence comes from Atrichornis clamosus, assembly GCA_013400975.1. Classification (NCBI taxonomy): domain Eukaryota; kingdom Metazoa; phylum Chordata; class Aves; order Passeriformes; family Menuridae; genus Atrichornis; species Atrichornis clamosus. Next base: position 330,660 of record WBMZ01006157.1, on the reverse strand, counting down.
AGATAGCTATCAAAAGTAGTTTTTGAGGCAATATGCTGAACAACAGTCTGAAGAGAAGTTATATCATCCTACTCAGAAATGCAGAATCCCTACCAGTATTTTAGCCAATATGCCATCATCACTTGATTCCATGGTAACCACTGCTTTGTCCGTTTCAATTTCACACAATGCATCTCCAACATTCACTGTTTCACCTGCAAAACACAACAAAACTTAAGTATTCTTACCCTAAACTTCCCTTCAGATTTATTTAACCATGGAAGCTAGGTATCCACTATAGAATGTAGTCATTTTATATTCTTTAATATATTTTATAGCTAGTTGATCCCCCGACTTTATTTATCATACTGTATCTTTCCTTTCCAAATAAAACTACCAAGACTCAAGAAATGCAAACTGCTTTGGCAAAACACTGACGTGTTCCAAATACTGGAATGTTTACAGTAGGCTTTCCAAGAGGAAGCACACACACAATGTAATTTATTTCCAGAACGTCATACTCAGTAACACTGCCATGAATAAAATACTGAGTCTTCCATATTCACTGCTCGCCACCAGTCAGAGCAAGCTATTTAAAACTGTCTATGACAATGGTGTCATAGTTCTGTAACTGGTATCCACACTAGTAAAGACATTCAAATAAAAACCTCAGGAATTTTAATGTCTGAGAAAGCACATCTGCAAGCTTGCTTAATCTCCTATAGAGTTCAGAAAGCTCTTTTTAAGCATTCATTCATATTTTGTGAAATAAAAATATGCACAAGTGCTAGAAATTGCTTTTGCTACATTACACAAATTCAAGATTACTGAAGCATACCCTTCTGCTTTTGAAGAGTATCTGTATCTGCTAGAAGATGATAAAGATATTATGTCTCTGGATAATGCTAACAAATCAATACTGACTAGATGGTCAACATTAAAACTGAAATTACACTAAAAACTGTGAAGTAGTCGAATGCTTTGGCTTCCAACAAAATACAACCTTTTTCTTATAGACACAATACATACAGGCCTAAAACATGCCTACAGTTTTATATGAAATAACATTTTAATATTTCCCCATTACCAGAAATGTTGCAACAGCGTTACCTGTCTAAGCATTTAGTTTAATTACTGGTATCGTTCTTTTTGCTTAGGGATCAGAATTAACTTAGTGCAGGTTACCACCTATATTTAATAAGAGACAAACACTATAAAAAAATATTATTTCCTGTTCCAGGACTACATGAATTAGAAAGGGAAAATTAGGTGTTGTGCCTCATTTGTGTTGAAGCAAAACATTCAAAGTTCAGTCACCTACATAGTTTTATAAGTCATAAATGTTCCTATTACAGAAATTGGTAGAAAAATACACTCCGTCTTTTTAATGTAATAATCTAACAGCCACATTATGGTTTGCAATAACTAGAGCATAAACAGTTTATAAGAGGAACGCAAAACTCCAGGCTCTATACTAGTGTTTTAATTTTACTGGATCATTAATTCAAGTAGCCCATATATCAGATCATTAGGAAGTACTTAGCTGTTAAGAAATCAAGTTGTTGGGCAAATTCTGTAATCTACAGAGCTAAGATTGGCAAGCAGAAAGAAGCTTAACTCCGTATCTTAATGTGCAATCAGACTGTAAGTGTTCTGCACCATTAAAAAGAAATCTCAGTGCTAAGAGACCAGCAGCAATACCTCCAGCAGTGGTCAGACAGAGCAAATACCTTCATCCACATATTTGTCACACATGACATCTCAACTTGGGTACCTGGAGGTGCTCACAGAAAACTAAGTGTTCCCTTGTACAGGGAAGGCAAGAGGAAAAGTCTTCAGAGAACTAGATAAACCACTTTTCCACTACTTTTTTGTGTTTTCCTCTCATTGCTGCAGCCATAAAGCTGTCATAAATTTGAAAGGCAATTGACTAAATGCAGTTTTAAGAATACTTCACTGCAGCATTCAAGTCTCGTGTGTTTCCGTACTCGAGTGCAATAGAAAGGATCATAGCTATTTTCACTAGAGATTGCAGAATTTATGATAGTTCCTAATCAATGCCCACTTTGATGTCAACTACAAATCAGCTTTCCCAATAATTAGGATTGGAAAGCACATTTTTGCAAAGCATATCTCTGCTCTTTAAATTGAGAGATCAGTATTTGCAATAGAATTTGCCTAAACAGCAGCTCTCTGAGATTGTATATAATGCCCTTGAAAAATCTTGGGTGGGGGTTGGGTTCTTTTGTTTGTTTGTGGTTTGGTTTTTTATTTCTCTGGTTTTGAGGTATTTTTTAGTGATTAAGTTCTTATAGCTAGGCTGAATGGTTAGAATCTCTACTAAAGCAGAGTTTCCTTCTAGGAGACCCAACCGGCATCCAGTAGCTTCAGTGCTCTGTTCAACTACTGACAGACAAGTATCCAAATCACAAGATGCAAACTGAATTTCTTACTGTACTCTTTTCAAATAAAATCAGAGTTGACTGAACACAGAGACTGAAGTCCCTGGAGTGGAGGTCTCAAAAGGTAACAGAGTTACACTGCATGTGGAAGCTGCCAGCACTTGTATATTCTGTTTTCTACCCACAATAACAAGAGGATTTTGGTCTCCCAGGCTGTCATTCTATCATCTTTCATCAGCATTAAATTCATACATAATGAATACAGTTTTAATACATAATAAATAAAGTTTTTAGAAACATAGTTTTATCTTTGTGAGAATGACTTTATTACCCACAGGAATCAACATGAAACTGCATTAAAAATGAGAAGGAAAAGTAAAGCTGTCAATTAAATTCAGTGCTTTTCCTTCTGCAGTAGTGAAATCTTCTGTCCATCCTGTGAAACCGTAAAATGAAAACATTTGATATTTACACAAAGAACAGGAAAAATTATCAAAATAGTATTATACTGACCCCTTCTGGTTATACAGTGGGAAAAACATTTCATATGCAAGCAGCTTTCTTCTTTCAACTGCTTAAAAATATTTATTTACTTGGATATTAGATTATCAAACATTTATATTCAACAGTAACACTACTTTTACACAGCAAATTCTCTGGAGAATTAAGTAGTTAAGAGCATTCTTTACAGAGAGGAGTTTAAGCATTAAATCACTATTATTTTCTTCAAAATTTCTTTTCCCTTTTTTTTAAATAATGTTGTCTTTATGTTTATTGGACAGACAAAATAGGAGGAAACAAAAATATTGGTAAGAACTAATTATGGTCACAGATGCAGCCAAATAAGACAAAATACTATATTTGGGTTTGGTCTTGTTTCTAAATAGAAACTAGAGCAATAAAAAGACTAAAATAGTTTTCTTTCCAAGTCCAATCTTCAATTAAGATTTTACTTTAATTACAATAGGTGTGGAGCTTTTTTTTCTTCTGTGTTAGAGTGTAAGGGTAGTGGAAAGACTGAGAAAAACCATTGCATAGCTTTAGCAGTCTAACATTTTTTTATGAGGAAAACTGATTCATTCACGTTGTGGAGCAAACTGGAATCTACTTCAACTCCTACCATGCTGGTTTTGCTTTCTCTTACAATTTTGAATGCTGTAATCACTGTAAAACAGGCCATGGTTGATTTTTAATGTCTTACAATTATTGAAACTAATGAATATAATAAGAAGGACTTTGGATCATTCTTTCTTCCCTGCCTAACCTTGGACTTGATTAACTGAAGCTTCAAGTTTCAAGAACAGTGGTGCAATTTTTTTTAATAAACTACCATATGGTTCCCAGTAAATTCTGCAGAAATTCTTACTACAAGTTTCAGGAGCAAAAGGTCGTGTCCACTACTGGAGCAATAAGCTGCCTTCCCCAGCCACCCCTCAAAATGTATAAAAGCAAAGTGTTCCAGTAACACAATAATGGAAGCTGTATCAACACTTAAAAGGATAAACCAAAGGAAATGGCTTATCTAGGCACAATAGTCCAAATACATTTAGCTATCCAAATTGTGTCTGTCAAAGATAATAAGCCTTAAGATATTTTCTTTTCTCCAGATGTATTCATCTCTTTAGCAAATCTAAAAATGCCTGTGAACAAGACATATTCCTACTGCCATCTAAAACCCTGGAAGGCATCCTATACCAATGGACAACTGCTACCTGGAATCTAAAACTACAGTCAAAATTCAGTTTTAATATTAAATTGAAGAAGGGAAAGGGTAAGAGTAAACAGGAAAAAGATCTCCTGACAGAATAGAAACTGCTGTTTCTTCTAGTGATCATTTTTCATTTACATACAACCTATGTGAAGACAAAACTGACACACTTTTAACCCAGTTGCTCCAACACATTTTAACAGAGGCACAGAGTTGTCAGAGTACCCACTTCGGGCTTTTTTGGATGAGTAGTTTGGTTTTCAGTTTGGGTTCTTTTAGGGAAAAACATTCCCATTTGCGATAAGGGCTATGAAAGTAATTTAAATTTTTCTCTCAGCTATAACTGTAGATTGTAATTAAGATATTAAAAAAGGACACCTTGACTAGCAACTACAGAAATACCCTATCTTTCAAGATATTTCATAACACTGCAGAATAATGAAACAGAGACCCTCCCCAAGGTCAATGATTCCAAAGTCACTGATCATCATGACAACACCGGGAATTAAAGACAACATTCATACTCCGGAACAGTCTAATGGAAATATTTCAAAAACATGATCAAAGCAACTTTTTGGAAGCCAATTAAAGAAGAAACATTTCAAGAACCAGCCATTTCAAAGCACAAATTGTTCATGGTGATCAAACATTTTGCTTCAAAATACTAATCTATAACCAGGAAGAATGACCTAAATCTTACGTAATAGATTTACATAGATGAAAAATTACGGAAAACGTAAACATAGAAAATGCTATCTTACCTTCCTTTTTTAACCATTTCACAATGTTTCCCTCTTCCATTGTAGGAGAAAGTGCAGGCATAAGAACTTTAATACCAGGTGTGCCTGCAAAACAAGCACATGGTTATCTTGACTAAATACTTTTTCAGTATAATTTTTTTTTCTCAGTTAACTGCTTAACACAAACAAAACTAAAAGCACATGAATCTGAACGACAGTTGAACAGAAGATTCACTATGACGCTCTTTATTTTAAGCTTACATACAAGTATGCCCTCCAAAGAGCACAAAGGAAAACAAGGCACATTACAAAAGGAAATGGGAATTCAAGAATCCTGAATTCCTAGACGTAAAGTTTTGTAGATCTTGAAATTCCCCCACAAGCATTGCATGGTCTTTTTTCTTGTCCTCTTTCTCCTCCTTGACCCAGGCTGTGGAAATTTTTCCAAATTAAAGCATATCTTTTAAATTAATAAAGCCTTGGTGATCCTAGTACTCCAGATACTGAGGATCTACCTCTTTCACTGAAGAACTTTTCCAATAATTATCCTGTTTACTTGAAAACTACATCTACTTTGCAGAAGTTGCTTAATTTCAAGTTTCAGTGATTTCATTTTATGCATCTGTTAAAAAGCTTGAAATACTTCTCATTACAGTGTTTCTCCTCATGGGCATCTACACAGAGACCAGGTAAATTCTTAGCTTTTTCTTTCCTTTGACAAGCCAAATAAAAATCTCTGGAAAGACCAATGTATTTAAGCAACACCAAAGCACAACCTCTGTCCCTGCAACACCCTGTAGGAGACACTGCCAGCTGGCAGGTGACTGCAGCTCGCCATTGACTGAATTGGCTCAGTAAACCCATAGGCAGAAGCAGCACTGTGTGCCATGTTAGTGGGATTCTTCCGAGGGCAGAGCCCAGGATACAGCACATTCCTTGGCTTCACAGCAAATTACATCTCTTGTCAGCTGATCCACTACACCAAAGGAGTATTCTGACATTAATACAAGAGATACTACCTTTCCGGACTTTTAAGAATAGTTACGAGGCAAAAAACCAAGCATCTTTTGAGATACAATTTTGTAAAAACAGCCTTCCAGTAACTTATTTTTGAGGCTCTTTCTTCAACTATGATGTCTGAATCTGTATTCAGTTACAGAACAGAAATAGACACATAGAAGGTACATTGTATACAATGGCAAGGTTCCATTCTGCTTCATATTCCCTTTTCTCTAATACCCAGCATTAAGATTTATTATCATTCAATAGGAAACAACATGACATTTCTCCCAGTTGCTATAATACTTGGAGTAAGCAGGATCAGCTAAAAAAAAAAAATCTTAGAAATTATTTTTCAATTTTTTCCTTATGATCTGCTTTTCAGCTCAAAATTCTTCTCATTTTTTCCTTGCCCTTTTTCTTCCAGGAGCTGTGTTAAGGCACACGGAGGGCAGGGAGGTGATTGGGGACAGCCAGCACACCTTCACCAAGGGCAAGTCCTACCTGACCAATCCAGTGGCCTTCTATGATGGAGTGACTACAGCAGTGGACAAGGGAAGGGCTACGGATGTCACCTCTCTAGAATTCTGTAAGGCCTTTGACGTGGCTCCCCACAACATTGTTCTCTCTAAACTGGTGAAATAGGGATTTGATGTGTGGACTGTTTTGTGGGTGAGGAATTGGTTGGATGGTCACATGCAGAGTACTGCTCTCAGTACACGGATATTTGTGACAAGTGTACCTCTTCAAGGTACCGGAGGATGAAAAGGTGTCATGTGGCAGACTCCTGGCTCACAAGGAAAATCATATCCTGGGACACATCAAAAGTACCGTGATCAGCAGTGTGAGGGAGGTGATTCTGCCCCTCTATCCTGCTCTGGTGAGATCCCACCTGGAGTACTGCATCCAGCTCTTGAATCCTCAGCACAGGAAAGATCTAGATGTGTTGGAAGGGGTCCAGAGTACAGCCACAAAAATGATGAGGGATGGAGCACCTCTTGTATGAAGAAACATCAAGCGAGTTGGGGTTGTTCAGTCTGGAGAAGAGAAGGTTCCAGGGACACCTTATTGCAGCCTTTCAATACCTACTAAAGGCTTCTAAGAAAGACGGGGACAGACTTTTTAATAGGGCCAATAGCAGTAGGACGAGGGGTAATGTTTTAAACTGAAAGAGGGTAGATTTAGACTAGGTGTAAGGAAGATTTTTACAACGAGAGTGGTGAAACACAAGAACAAGTTGCCCAGAGATGGCATCTGCCCCATCACTGGAAACATTCAAGGCCAGCTTGAATGGGGCTCTGAGCAAGCTGATCTAGTTGATGATGTCCCTGCTCATTGCAGGGGATTGGACTAGATGACCTTGAAAGGTCCCTTTCAACCCAAACCATTTTACAATTTTTTTAAAATGTGAAATGGAAACATCTCTAATGGCCTAAGCAGTCATCAAAGATCTTGACATTTTAAAAAGCACTATGAGCAGAAAGTGAGTTATTTATTCCCTAAAGCCCCCAAGAGAGCAACACAATCAGGATCATGCTCCCTAAACACTTGAGCTTTGTGGAAATGAGTTCAACCGCATGGTTGATGTTCCCAGAAGATTGCACAAGCAAATACACTTTTTTTTTGTCTCAGTCTTTCCATGGTACTTGAATGTGTTTCAGTTTAATATTACTCCTGACTGTAATGTTTAGAAATGTATCCAGACAATGTTCCTTGTAACGCTAACAATTCCCATCTGAATTACTTCCAAAGATTCTCTTTAAAAAGTTCCTTCTTGCAACCTCTCATCTTGGACTAATACTGAGAAAAATGAACTATGTTATCTATGTGAATGCTTATCTGTGTTCATTTACCAAATAAAATTTTAGAGTATTTGAAGTATGATTGAGAAATTAAAGTATGAGTTAACAATTGTCTTATGCTATACATATTTACTCAAAAATAGTATTTACCAATTATAGAATAATACCAATAAAGTAAAAAACAATACATTATAGGATGCAAAGTGTTCTTAGTTTCACTAGTCTAACTTGACAAGTCCTAACTTATCAAGGTGGACAGACTTCATTTTAAAAAAAAGGGAATATAATCCAAATTTTTAATGAGAAAAAAATTAATTTTTAAACATGGTGGTTCATATGTTTCACTTCCATGAAGAGCTACTTGATCCATTTCCCAGAATATGCTTCATACTTTGGCATAAATACAAAATTGAGCGATGAATTTGCGCCACTCTAACATTTTCCATTCAGTGTTATGAGCAACTACCACAAAACAAAATCCATTCTGGTCCTTTGATCAAGTTAGAAGAGAAACTCCAGCAGCAAGCACCCATGAAATGAACAAATAAATCAATAGGAAAACTGGATATGAAGTAGAAGGAAAAAATTTTTAAAATCAAGGTACATATCAAGTCTGAAAATGAGAACCTGCTATTTTCTCTACTATCGTGCTCCACTGCAGGCCTGGTAACTGTAATTGAGAAGCAGAACTCAAACTGACCTAGAAGGTTCTGACTACACCTTTAATAGCCAATACAGTAGCTAACAGTCTTCCCAGGCACTTAACTACTTATTAGTAACAGTCATTTACAAACAAACCCACACAGAATTAACCCACTTGACACTAGATAAAAACTTTGCAAAACCTCTGATAGATACATTTCAGAGAAGTACTCACAATGGTAACTAAAAAAAGATTTCAGCAACAGACTTGGCAATACTGTGAAACTGATTTTACAACTCAATTTCTGATTAGCTTCAGTTGTCTGGAGGTCAGATGGAGTCAACAAGTTCACTGAAAAACCTCCCAGAGAACACATTTATTAACATGATTTGGACGCTTTCATTTCATAGTTACAAAAATCCAAATGGTTTTTAAACAAGAAAATAATTTCTTCTCTCTACAAGGTACTACAAATCTACTTTTGCAAGGCAGAGCAACAACTGTATTTTTAATGGGGCCAAATCAGGGAACAGGTTTTAAGCCATGTATGACTATCTCTTTCCATATTAATTTAGGATTATATGGATTAACAGTTATTGTGTTATTACATATCAATTATCTGAATTAAAAAAGGAGGAAGACTTAAAAAAATCCCAAAAACCAGACTTCACATGAACAACAGGCTGCTATTTTAAAGACAGCCCATTGTGTATCCAAGAGAATTTGTTCTTGGTGACACATTTTAAGAATCAAGTCGAATCTGGGAACATTTCTGCTGCCTTCCTTCTACAGGAAGGGATTTAATGCATATTTAGGCTGCATACCAAGCACACTGAAGAGCAGGTCTTTAAGAGTACAGCAGACCAGTACACCTTTACCATTTCCTATAAACTACAATCTAAGAATCCCAATGAGACTGAATTCTGTACTTAAACTTACCTAGCATAACAGTTTCATTGCCTCTTTTTGACCTCTTCTGATATGGGGCCAGCTACAACATTTTCAAACCAAAGAAACCACAATGAACTGAAGGCAAATGCTTTAACGTGCCCCATGAGTGAGATATTTCGTAACTTCCTACACCATACTCTGTAGCCAGTAGAAAACTGAAAGAACTACTCCAACTTGACATGGATAATAAGATTAAGAAACATTAAAAACAAAGAAAAATTTGCAAACCTCTAACATAAAGTGGTCATTCTATTTTTTCTATTTTTCTTTTTTCCCCTGTGACCAACAAGCTAGGAGTTCCAATTGTTTTAATTATGCAAAACAACTTTTCCTCTATTACCACCACAGACAAGCACAGAAACATACAGAGAAACAAAAAACAAGTGACATGAAAAACTGTATCCAATACACATGAACCAATACTTCAAATGGTGGTGTCTCAAGTAACAGAAAAGCAGAGAAAAGAAACTAATGCTAAAATAAACTTAATTTTTAATTGTTCAACTAGGAACCAAGAGTTTGATGTCCAAAAGAGCTGTATTTTACCAGAGAAGTTATGACTTCTCTACGTTTTCATTTCAGAGGCCACAATAAGCATTTAAGAAAAATGGAGTCACCAAGATAACACACCACCTTGAAAAGCTGTAAGGATACTAGAAGGGTTCAATGAGGAAAGCTCAAGTGAGTTAAAAGTGGGATCCATCCACCCTGATACATAAAAGCTTACCGTAAGGAATTAAACAAGATTTCAGTCATTTGCATGTCCAAATTTAGAAATTTAACTCCAGCTATATATTAAATACTGTCACTGTAAAGTACTACAGTAGATTGTCTGGGAGGACTGTAGACAAGAGTACTTTTAGGAATTAAATAATAAAACCAACTTAAAAGTAGCTTATCTTGCATTCTATTATATTTGTATACTATTCTATGAAGACAGGAGCAAACATTTTCTAATAAAATTTGAAAAAAAAACCAAAACATTTGTTTCAGAAAGGACCAGACTTCCCGATATCACACACAGGAGGTTTTGCAAAGAAAAAGATTTTCATACTGTAAAGCAGCAAAGGTAACCAATGCTGCAAAAAAGAAAATGCTGAGATTTAAACCACAATGATTAAAATGTCTCCGAACTACTACTAAGTTTTATTACACATGGTTAATGAAAGCTCATTTCTTGATAAGTGCACTTAAACCCCAAAAAGTTCAAGTATTTCATGCTCAACATAACACCAGGACCTCACAGCAATGCACCTGATTATCATTTAAATATTTTCTAGGTTGTAACTTACAAATCAAGTAGGGAAAGATCATATTTCATTTCAGTATCCATGACTCTCCTCACATCTTTTAGAGATGGAGGAAAAACATAGAAGGGTAGATGACCTGCCTGATAATTGTGTAACAACAAACTCCTGAAAAATGCATCTTGAAAGGGTGTTGTCATAACCTCACACCTTGACTTCTATGTAGTAATCTATGGTAGACAAGCAATTAATAAATTCAAACTTATTTCTCCATTAAGAAAAAAAAACATTACATATAATATACATTCTCCAGTTACTTGAAACATTACCTGGAGAGTAAGATGACAGAAACATGGCAGAATCTCCAAACATGGACCAAAAAAAACAAATAAAAAAACTTTCCTTTTCAGTGCTTATCTATACTCACACTTCAAAAACATTTTCCTGTTTTCAACAGTAAAAACTTTTTTTGTTACCCACAACAGCATATTTTCATATTTGAAAGCCTAATCTCTCACCAATGCATCTTCCTCTCTAGATTCCAATTCCTTCAGGTTTTTTTCTCAGTGATCTTTCTTTCTAATAATTCTCACACCTCTTTCTGTATTTTCTCCTATCGGCCCATACACATCCCGATGTGCTTCCAGTACCTCCAGAGACCAAACCAAACAGCACCCTGTCACACGAACCCAGCTCCGCAGCCTCCCACTCCCCTGTCAGTCACTGCTCAGTTTCTGCCCAGCACACCGAGGGCCCTGCTCGGCCTCGCCACCCCACACACCCCCCGGGAACACCGGGCACGCACAGCTCCCACCGCCTGCCACAGCCTTTACTTCTCGCCCAATTTATGAAGAACTGCAGCCCGTGGGAAGGCCTCACGGTGGAGAAGTTCGTGGAGGACTGTCTCCCGTGGGAGGGACCCCACGCTGGAGTAAGGGAAGTAATCCGACTTCTCTCCCTGAATTGACCACAACCCCCATTCCCGTCTCCCTGCGCAGCTGGCAGGGAGGAGGTAGTGAAAAATATTTTTAATGTTTTTCCCCCCGCTTCTTATTATCCTGCTCTAATTTTGACTGGCAACAAACTCAGTATCCCCTAGTCTCTTCCGCCCATAACAGTAATCGACAAGTAATCAAGTAATCTCTCCCTACCCTTATCCCAACACATGAACCTTCTGGTATATTTTCTCTCCCGTATCGAGTTGTGGAGCGGCTTTGGTGAGTGTATGACATCCAACCAGGGTCAACCCACGGCAATCAACCCGCTCTCAACCCTCCGTCGCAGGTCCCCGCACACACACCTGCACTATGGCAGCCATCACACCAGCCCGCCACTCACCCAGCAGCTCCCGGGTCCCGTGCAGGTGCCTCCATCCTGCCGGGGCGGGGAGGGAGAGCCCCACGCTCAGCGCCGAGCGCCCGGCCCGCAGCAGCCGCAGCACTCTCTCCCCACCGCCGCTCAGCCACAGGGACGCCGCCATCTTGCCCCTCCCCAACCGCGCCAGAGCTGCCCCACTCACTGCCTGAGCGGAAATAACCCGGCACGCCCGCAGCGCTGCGGTGCCGCCGCCTCAGAGCCGGGGGGTGGCTTCACCGAGCCCCCGTGCCCCACCTGCCCCTCCCGCAGCACCGCCCTGGTCCGGCCGCCTCGATCGCCCCAAGTACGAGCAAATGCAACAGCAGGGACATCCGCGCTCAGCCAGCCTGCCCGCCCCCGGAGTGCATCCGCATCTCTTGTAGTTACTGCCGGCTCCTGGCCTGAGGGGAGGGCACCAGCCTCTCCATCCCGCCCCCCGGCTCCGGCTCGGGCCGGTGCCCACGGCCGGGGGATGCCCAGCGCTGCGCAGGCGCCCGCGTGGCCCCCCCAAAGAAGCCCCTGCGCAAGGACCCGCGCTCGCCGCGCCATGGCGGCCGCCGGCGGGGACGCGGCGCAGGTAACGAGGGGCCGGGGGACGGCGGAACCCGCTTCTGCTCCGGAGAGCACCCGCACGCGCGGCTGCTGAGGCTGTCCTTGTAACCTCGATAATTAGCCCGGTAATTAGTAACGTCGTAGTTGCTAATTAGTAGGGAGAACTGGTGGATGACAGGTTGACTGTGAGGCGGCAGTGTGGCCTGGTGGCCAGGAGGAAATTCAATCACCAAAACCCAAGCGTACTCAGTGACCAGTATTTAAGCAGCAATGACTATAAGCTGAAACACAAGTTCCACTTCAACATGAGGGTGAACTTCTTTATGTTGAGGGTGGCAGAGCACTGGAACAGGCTGCCCAAGGAAGTCGTGGAGTTACCCTCTCGGGAAACATTCAAAACCCACCTGGAGGAGTTCCTGTGTCACCTGCTCCAGGCGACCCTGCCTTGGCAGGGGTGTTGGACTAAATGATTTCCAGAGGTCCCTTCCAACCCTAACTATTCTGTGATCCTGTAAAAACATGTTATGAGATTTAGTACAGTTTCCAATATGTTGTCAGCTGTCAGTTTGGCTGCATCTACAGGACTTTTCGTTTTACGTGGGTTTTTTGGATTTGTTTTATTATTTTCTTTTTTTTTTTTTTTAAGTGGTCTTTGATTGGGGTCTTGTGTATTATCCCAACCAGAACATGAGTTGTCAGTGCTGCTCTTCATCAAACAAAGCAAACATTGAGCATATGGAAGGATTGCCTGGACAAGGCTTGAAACAGCTGTCCAGATTGTATATGGTTGAGAGACCAGCCCAAGCTTCAAAACCAGCATGAATTGACAATAGGGACATGAGAGTTATCAGCAGACTAGGTAATGTAGCCTGTCAGGAGAGAGGGAAAGAATCTACTTTGTCATTTGAAAATTAAAAAAAGAGAAAGAGCAGCAAATGGAGTTGTTGTCTTAATGTGTAAAACATTGTTACAGAAGTGAAAGGAAAGACCATCTTCTAAATGTCCATGATGTTTGGTAAGAGAGAATAAGCTACAGTTTCAGGAAGCAAGGTTTAGGTATTAGGAAAATATTTCTAACCTGGGGCAGTTATCAGATTGCCTAAGGATCTTGTGATTTACTGTCCTTGGAGGTTGTAAAGATGAGGTTAAAGTAGGAGCTTCCAACGTTGTCGAACTTGTCCCAGGCTGCCATCTCTGTTAATTCACCTTCCCAGTCTCCTACCTCAGAACCACTGCCATGCTCTGGCACATGTTCCTGTTCCATGCTGCTTCCCCACACCTTGTTCTGCAAGGCCAACACCAACTGGGAAGCACTCTTTTCTAAACATTTCAGCAATAGTATTGGCACCAAGTAATCACCTGCGTACCATTTTTGCTGCGTGCTGCTTTTGCTTTTGTTCTCTCTATTCTGTGGGTGTTGACAAAATACCCCTTCCTAATGTGGATTTGTGCTTCTAAAGGAACGTTTTTCTTGGAAATGTCGTTTCATGGGCATAAATGACCAAAGTGAGCAGTAGAGCAGCAATTTTTTGTCATTTAAAAAAACTTTTCAAGCTTGTAGTTGCTGCAACAGGAAAAAAGGAAACCGTAAGAAAAAGCACACCATAGAAGCAGCTATATTACTGTAGTAGTGTAGGTGGAAATTTTACCTTTGACACTAGAGATACCTTTGGTTAATTGAAGAATTTTTTTTCCTTCTGAAAGAAATATTAAAATAATGCAATTTGCTTTCAGGCTAAACTGCATGTAAAGTAACCTTGTGTTGTAAAAATGTAGGGATGTAAAATTCATAAAATAATTTGCATATATTTTCTACAGTATTTTTAGGTCCTATTCAAAAACATATAGTGATTAATAAAGTCTGTTCTACTGAAATTTGTAAATCAAGCAAAACAAACCTACAAAAAATTAATTAATGGGAAAGTGATTAGTTGAGCTTTTCAAAATGGATGATGTTGGATGCGTTTATTTTCCTTTTTTTAGTGCAATAGTCCAAAACATAATCTTGCGGATGTAATATCTGTGGGCCACTGCACTCAAATAAATTTTAGATGAGACCTTTCCAGTGAAGGGTAGTCTGACATGCATCTTACTTGGGGGTTTTTTGTGTTCCTTTCAAGGTGTGAATGTCCCTGGCAGCACATAAAGGACATTGTGTAAACATGCAGTCGTTTTGTAATTGAAGTTCATTAGCATAAATTATACTGTTTCACTGCAATATGAAAGTACTACTCCTTTAAACTCAGTTTGAGAATTTAAATTCTTAGGCTTGAGGTGTTTCTGATGGTTTTTCATTTATTTATTCAATTTCTTTTTAGGAGAAGTTACATCCAAGGAATCTTATCCCAGAGCTTTGTAGACTGTTTTATGGTTTAGGCTGGGTAACAGGAACTGGTGGAGGAATCAGCTTGAAACATGGGTAAGTGATGATGAAAGAGAAAGAATGTGATAGTTAGAGAGAGAAGCTGGCTGTGTTTAGTAGTTGGTGAGGGCATTGCAGTTCCATGACAAGTGTATGACAGTCAGGAGTGAGCAAGAAGTTAGAAGGGGAAATGAACAGCATGGCAAATTTAACCATATAGAAGGGAGGTGAATAGTCTGAATTAATCATTGCAGACCCTTCTGCAATGGAGAAAGACAGCTTCAGAGAGTGACTTTTTTGTGTCTTTCTTCTATCTTTATTTAAGGTAGATGAATTGTCTTTAAGGAACAATGCATTCCCTCTTGTTCATTTCATTGACTGTGGAATTTGGAGTGGGTTACATCAGGCACACGGCTTTCAAATGCCTGTGGTTAAATAAGATCAATCTCACCCTAGACATTTTGCAGGCAAGTAGTTTCCTTTAAGAAAGAAATTACGATTCTACTGAGATAATTTCTAAGGAGACATACTTAACATATAATTAAAGCAGGGCAGGTAACAGTGGTGTGTATCCGCTACTAAGAAGCACCACCTTGTGTTTTAATTTGCCTGTCTCCTGCCTATTTGTAATTCCCAAGCTTTTAGTGGGAACAGAGCTCCTCTCAGTGGCCTCTGGAAAAAGATAAGTCCTCATTCTGCAAAAAGCCTTGCCCAGTGCTGGCAATTCTGTTCCCAGTCACAGGGTTGTGACACTAACTTGAAAGTGCCTGACCTCTCATTTTTCTGGGACACCCTTGCTTGCACAAACAGCCATTGCTATTCAAATATATATATATATATCTGAAGACTTAAATGCTTATACTTGTGCTGTTTGTACTTTGTGCAGGTCTTTTCACCTCCCTGCATGATTTTGCAAGTAAAGCAACAACAGTAATAGTAATGAAATGAATGAAAAGAGGGCTAATCTTTAAAGTTGTCTATGGAAAGTTCTTTCTAACACTACTTGTCATCAGTAGCTAAATGTAACCTAGTTTCTTTGTCATTTCAATGCAACTCATGTTAGTTGTGGCAAGACAAACGGCATTAGGAGAGAATGCACTAAATAGTAATACAGTTTTCCTCAGTAGTTCTATAACTCGATTAGTCAGACTACGCTGAAAGACATTTTTGAATTGGTACCACTATTGTACATGGTCTAGGAATAGTAATGTATATGTGCTTTACTGCTGTATATGTACAGTAACAGTAGCTGTGTTTCAGAATGAATAGCTGTAAGGCAGAGATCAGACTTTGAATTGTTACTTAGGAAATAGTGAAAGAACAGTTGAAATTTGATTCAAATATTACAACTGTTTTTACCAGCTAATCCTAATCAGTCTTATGGTGCAATTTGTATCAACTACTCAGGAAAAAAAAAAGCCATTTTGAACTTGGGCTGTATTAAAAATGGATGTAGAATTCTTTGTGAGGTATCTTGTATTTGAAGACTGTATTTTGTCATCAGATTTTCCCTCTCTAGTTAACTTCTAAACAACGAAATAAATCTGGTTTAAGAAATATTGCATATCTGTTATTAGTAACTGAAATACCACTTGATTTCTCATGTTGCTCATGCAAAGGAATCAAGACTAAATTAATGCGATGTTGGCAGTGTTAATTCATGAATGTTAAAAATTACAAATATAATAAAGCTGCATTTTACCACTATGAATAGTACATTATCTTATGAGCTTTATTTTTGAAGGAATTAAAATCACTGAATCAGTTAGGTTGGTAAAGATCCATAAGATCCTTGAGTGCAACCATAAACCTACCACTGCCAAGTTCACCACTAAACCACATCCCTAAGCACCATGCTTAAATGTCTTTTAATTACTTCCAGAGATGGGGAGCCAACTGCTTCCCTGGGCAGCTTGCTCCAATGCTTGTTAACCCTTTCAGTGAAGAGATTTTTCCTAATACGCCAGCAACCTCCCCTGGTGCAATTTGGGGCCATTTCCTCTCATCTTGTTGCCTGTCACCTGGAAGAAGAGACCAACCTCATCTCACTAAAACCTCCTTTCATGCAGTTGTAGAGAGTGATGAGGTCACCCCTGAGCCTCCTTTTCTCCAGGCTAAACAACCCCAGCTCCCTCAGCCGTTCATCACAAGATTTGTGCTCCAGACCCTTCACCTGCTCTGTTGCTCTTGTCCAGAAATACAAACATCCCATGGTCCGCAGGAAATGTATCTGTAACTTGACTAATTATTCACTAGATGTCTCTGTGCTCCTCAGTTTAGTATGTGACTGCTGAAGTCAAACAGTGATTGCAATTGAGAGAGAGAATCTGGTTGGGGTTTTTGCTAATAATGAAAATAATTTGGATACATCATAAAGTCATTTTAATTTAAATCAAATTTTACAGTTTTTGTTCATGTAGAGCTTGCAAGAAGTGATGCACTTCTACTTAAATTTCAATCATTTAATTGCATTGAATTAGTATTATCTCCTTATCAACACAAATAAATTTGTAACTGCACTAAAAACCTTAACTGCACATTTAAAAAAGAAAGTATGTGCATTGTTGAAATATTACAGATAATTATTACTGTTGATGGATAGTCTATGGATTTTTAAGCAAGTTTTGTCACCTGCTTTGTCTCAGATCAGTATCTGCTTTCAATTTCTGCTTTAATTTTTATTCTGAATTCTGGAAATTTGGGGCTGATTTATTGCAGGGAGAGACTGTTTATTTTTCTTTGTTGGAAAAGCTGTGTGTGTTTCAGATCACTTGTCAAATTGAAAGCAGGGTTTTGTGTCCCTGCAAGTTGGAAGTTTTATTTACCCTTGTACAATTGGGTTCTATTTTGAAAACTATCCACATGTCAATGTATGGAAGGAGCAAGAAAGTTACTAAATTGCGAGGGGCTAGATTTTGCTATTTCCCTTCCGGTTCATTGAGACCACTGATGCTGTGCAGTTGAACAGTCATTGCTCTGCTGTGTTTACTGATTTTTCCTGTTTGCAACTTTTCCTAGGAATGAAATCTACATTGCTCCTTCAGGAGTCCAGAAGGAAAGAATACAGGTACATGAAGCTGTGTTTTTACCTCAGAGCTGGTCTTGAGATGGATGAAAGTGCCTTTGTTTAGAGTTTGGGGTTTTTTTATGTGAAGTTAGAAACTTGTTATACTATTGACTACCTTACTGAAACAAGTGATGATTTCTCCCATTACTCCACTATCATAGCCAGCCAGTATGTGTTTAAGTGGCCAGTGTAGATTAGTCTTGATGATCATTTTGCTTTAAATCAACACAAAGCAGTGTGAGTGTTGAGTATTACTCCAGTCCAGAGCTTTATTCTCTGTAAAGCTTGATTGGCTATATATCTGTCTGGCTACAGTTTCAAGTTACTGTGGCACATACATAAATAAGCATTAACACCTCATCACTGTTTATTTTCATTTGAGTGATGACAAATACTTGTCTTGATATTCTCAGTAAATAGATGGCCCCTCCCTGTGAAAAGGTGATCTTGTGTATCCTTTCCAAAAAAACTCCAAAATGTTAAGTGGAGGGGAGAATGGTAAATGATAACTAATTTATGACAGCAGGAACTCCTCTAGAATAGAGTCATACATGGCAAGGATTTGTCATTTCATAGATCTGAGGATAAATAGAGTGAGGAGTGAAAGGAATTTCTTCACTGATAGGAACTTGGGGTCTCACAGCAGTGTTTGCTGGGGTTGTGAAGAAGTAAGGCAGCAAAGGCAGGTAAGATAACCATGATGGTCTGTTCTGTGCTCACAGTAGCAGTGGGTTGAGCAGAGTGAGTGAGGAAATCTCTTGCAACTGTATTTTCTGCTGATTTTTAAAATAGCATTAAAAAGTTTTATTACTGCCCTGAAAAATTCTTTGTACTATTTTGAGTAGGTGATTGATGCAAAGGTAACATTCACGTAAAGCTTCTAAAAACAATGTTTAAAAAGAAATAGTTCTACAAGTTAAATACAGTATTTTTAAGTTTAACTCGTGTCCTTTGTTAGTTCTTTTAAGTAGGGAAAGGAAAGTACATCTACATTTCTTATTTTAAATCAGTTACTACTTTTCCTTTTGACCTGTTTTCTGTTACTGAGCTACAGGTTGTCTCCTTTCTGAGAAAATCGTAGTTTTACAAATGTCTGTGTGGCATCAGTCTGAATAAAAAGAGTAGCTAATATTAATTTCCATTACACAATGTCAGTAAGTAGTATTAGAAGCTAGAATAAATGTGGTGTGTTACAGCAGTTTTGCAAAGTTAAAATTACATTCTATATTAAATATATGGTTTGTATATATTTGTTTCCCTACAAGGAAAACAAAACTATTTGAGTCATCACAGGTCAAAGTAATTTCTTCTTCCTTACAGCCAGAAGATATGTTTGTATGTGACATGAATGAACAGGATATCAGTGGTCCTCCACTGCACAAGAAACTAAAGAAAAGCCAGTGCACACCTCTTTTTATGAATGCCTACACTATGAGAGGTATGTAGCAAATGTTTGTAGTTCAGCGGTGACTGAAACACTGTATACGTACATCCACAAAATTGATATTCAGTACCATATCCACCTACATCCACAAAATTGATACTCAGTACCATATCCTTTGTACACAGAGGTTACAGTGCAATAAACATGAAACTGTAAAATAAACTGATCTGCTAAGGTATGTATACAGTGGAATATAATCTATAGTAACATCCTGTCAGTGTCACTTGTAATGTAATCTTCTCGTGTAGCTAAACCTCTGGTCATCTTTTCAGCACGGATTTGTAGTGCAGTATATTGGTAGGTTGTGGTGGCAGCTGGGGATTTACAGCAGTTTTATACAAGTAGTTTTGCCCATTCAGCTACTATGGTTTAAATCCTTTTGCATCCGTTGGCTGAGATTAACAGTTATGAAGAGGTGAAAACAGTATGAAACTTTCCTTTTGTGGGTAGACAGTAATAGAGAGCTTTTGATGTTGTGCAAGATTCACATCTGTTATTCTAGAAAGGGTTTAGGGAGTCTCTTCTTGTCTTCCTGCACAAGAAGCTTATATGTGTACCCAAGGAGTAGCAGTATTGCAATATTGTAAGTCGATTATAATTGTTGTCTACCTATCTTTCCATCGTGGCACAGTAAAATAACAATGAATGTTTTTTATCAGCAGATAATTGAAGAAATAAAAAGAAAGTAAAAGTCTTTAAATTTTCATCTCACAAATAATTTGGGGAATTCTTATTAATCTCAGAACTCTTATAAAATTAATAGGTCATTGCAGTATGTAAAGAAATGTACAGTGTTTCTCCTTGAATTTGTAAAAGTGCTGTCCCTCTTGGAATTTGTCACTAAATAAAAGTTAACACTGGTGTCTAAAACAGTCTGTAATTCTCCTTTAAAGGTGAGTTATCTCGTACCTTCATTTACGTTGCTGTATATTTTTTCCTCTAATACCATAGCTCACCATTTGCTAAGATGCCTATCAAAGGAAATGAATCAAGTATGTGAATAAAATTTTCTTAATAGACACATTTTAAAATTAATTCTAAAAATAATCTTTTTCTTCTTTTTCTGTTCCTAGGGGCAGGTGCAGTGATCCATACACATTCCAAGGCTGCTGTTATGGCTACCCTTCTTTACCCAGGGAGTGAGTTCTGTATTACCCATCAAGAGATGATAAAAGGAATTCAGAAGTGTACTTCAGGAGGCTATTACAGGTACTTCTCTATGTTTAGGAAAAGAGGCAGGATATTTGATCCTTTGTTTTCAGCCATATAAATAGATGCCAAGTCATTTGAGTTACGTGCGTTAAAGCGTGCAACATAAAGTATTAGGAATAAGAAGTAAAAAGACCCCTGGAATAAATGAATCACTGGCTTTTTGTAAGGTCTCAAGTCTGTGGAAGAGATCTGATAAAATCTTGTAATGTCAAGGCTGCTGTGGTCTGTTGAGCTACAGGAACAAGCCAAATAAAGAGCTGCATCCTGAGATGTTAACACATCTATGCAATGTTCAGCTGAGACTGGAGCCAGCCCACACTAGGTTGGATTGATAGCATGTACAAACTGCATTTGGGTGGACTTCTCATAGCACTGCCTGTGCTAGTTTAGGGCATGTTAAGAGAGTAGAGGATTTCAGCTTTTACTTGACAGAGTTTGAAAGAAAATTCAGAATAAACAGCTCATTAAAGATAATGTTATTACTTTTCAAGGATGAGCTCTGAGGTAAGTGCTGAGTTATTCCAAATTATGTGTGATGGCTTGTTTTGAGGTCTCCACCCACAGAGTGTTGAATTGGGATCTGCAAACAACATTTATTTAACATGTGACAAGGAGATGAGAAATTGAAATGCTAAATTCTTTCCACTTTTTGATGTTAATTTTTGTATCTAACTATTGCCCTTTGGCAAGGGAGCAAGCCATATGTGATTTTACGCCCAGGCATATTTTATTCCATTTTGGTTGACTTGCCAACTTTACCTTCTTGTCAGGATTAGCATGTGCATTTTTAATGTGGCAAAATACAAGCCCTTGTATTGAGTTGTCTGACAACACTGGTTTAAAAAAAATTCACAACAATTTTTTTTATATATGCATTTTGAGCTCTCAGACACTCCTAAATATCAGTCAGGAGATATATTGTTGTGGTTTCATATATCCACATTGTCCTGTGTCATTCTATTAATTTACCAGAAAAACTGAATAAATCAAAGCTCCAGATTACATGGTTCATAAGCACACATTCATCCATACTAGGCTGATTCCCTTGTCTTACCTCACAGAAGTCTCCCCATTGAATTCAAAAGAAAAATGGGACATTGAATTCAGAATACAAAATGGGACCTTTCAAAAAAGGGATTGACAGTGTGTTTTTCTAATTACATAGCTTTTCTGTGGAAGCTATCCAGGAAAATGCTACAGATAGTATAATCAGAAGTATTTGTTGGCCTAAATATGAGTCCAGAGATGCCAGAGTAGTTATACCTTTGACTTCCGTAGAAGGAGAATTAGATCAGTAGTAAGCAGCTTTGAAAGTCAGACTGCCACAAGGTATTTTACATGAAGGTGTGACTAAATGTAGGCTGCTTATATTTCAGTAAAACTAAAGAGATATCAAGTATTTAGCTCATTCGGAGTCTTCTTGACATTTTTAAAGTATTATTAGTTCTTGATCAAGAGTTTATGATCATGATTAGACATCAATTATGATATTTATACCAACTTTCAAGCTCACATGCAAGCAGAAAGCAGAACCTAGGAATCCATTAGCTCGTTAGGCCTCATTAGTAGCAAACACTCCAGATGTAATCTTAGTGATCAGAATATATAAAATTGGACGTAAAACTTCAAAGGCCACCTAACTTTCTTCATTCGCTATTTTTATAAGCTTCCTTGAGAAAGCATCAGCTTTAAGAACTGTAAGGGGAAACTTTAATTTTCTGAACATTTGATTTGAAATACAAGCTGTTGGTTTTGAGGGTTCTTTACCATTGCTTCCTTTCTGTGTTTTACAAAAGAAAGTACTATTAGCATCCACTCATGAAATATCTGTGTGATCTCAATGATAAATCTGAACCTGAACTGGGGACTTATTAAAACTATTTAAACAAGTTTCTGCCAGTGTTAATTAAGGTTCAAACAATGCCAAATATCCCAGTCCTCCTTCAGAAGAAACTCTTAGGCAAGTTCCACTGAGTAACATGCATCATCTTGTCTTTGGAACTGGGGTTCTCAGGCTCTCTTAATATCACATGTAGCCCACCAATGACTCCATCACAGAAAATTTATTTTTCATGTGTTGACTCTACCTTCTATTTATATTCCTTAGCAGGACAGTCTTCCAGGGGCTTTTTGGACTACCTAAATTAATTTTTTTTTCTGCTCTCCAGCAAAAAGCTTCATTTCCTTCTTCATGATATGATTCTTTTAAATAATTTAATCTGAGGTAAAGCTTGTAGATGATGCCAATACAGGATGAAGAGCTTGAAAAAGTTGTAAAGGGACCCAACTACAAAGTGATATGTGAATAAACAGCTACACCTAATAGATTAAAGTGTTGTTTTCTTTTTGTGCCTCAAGTGTAGCTCAGGTATTGCCAGCATAGTACGTGTTTGGGAGTGAGAGATGTTCCTGAGAATTCTTATGTTACAGCATGACTCACAAGAGAAGAGCATAAAATCACTGGTGCTGAGAATTTAACATTTTACGTGGTCAAAGGTTTCTTAGGGAAAAGCTTCGTACATCCAAGCACAGCAGTTTTTTAAGTACACGAACATTGCTTTTTTTTTTTTAGATATGATGATACACTGGTGGTTCCCATTATTGAGAATACACCAGAAGAGAAGGATCTCAAGGAAAGAATGGCACATGCAATGGAAAAATACCCAGACTCTTGTGCTGTCTTGGTCAGACGTCACGGTGTTTATGTGTGGGGAGAAACGTGGGAAAAAGCCAAAACAATGTGAGTACAGTTTAGGAATATGTTATCTTCTGCCTCAAGATCTTAATGAACTTAATGTCATGTATCTTTCCAACCCATGGACAATGATTCAGAATATTAAGGCCTCACTGAATGTATAGGGAGCTTTTGGGAGTGGGTTCATCTGTGATTCCATGGCTTGGTTTTCCCTTCAGATCAATGTTGACTGATAGCGTTGCCAACATTTTCCTTTCAGACGAGTAGACCAGTCCCTCCTCACAAGAAACAGGCAGGCAATCTCTGCTTTTATGTGACACCTGCCAATACTGTTTGTGTAGCCCTCCCTAGTTCCATTTTTGGAATTTACTTCATTTGCTGATGGAAATGCAGCAAATCAATATTATGTAGCAAAAATGCTGGGCACTTTTCCACAGCATTGGAAATAAACAATAATAGAGCTGTCCAGTCAGATTGTCACATTGGTGATGTAAAGCTTAAGAAAGGAAAGTACTAATTTTCATAAAACATGGTAAGACTTGAGCCTTGCTTACACTGCATTTTTTTCCCTCTTAATTTTAGGTGTGAATGTTATGATTACTTGTTTGATATCGCAGTGCAGATGAAGCAGCATGGGCTAGATCCTTCAAAACATCCAGCCGGAGAAAATGGCATCTTGTAAATGTCAACAACATTTATATTCAGGTGTGAATTTATCTGTAAGGGTGATCTGTTTGGAGGGAGAGACTGCAGATGACACCACCACTTCAGTCTGCTTTCCCACTCAGGAAACTTCAGTATTGCCCCAGCCTGCTCTGTTAGCACTGCAATTGTATCCGTGCCTGAAATAATGCTCCTTTTCCACACAATGCCAAAAAAAGAGATGTATTAAAAGTTAAGTACGTGCTGTGCATATTTTAGTACCTGTGTACAGCGTGGAGTGCAATTGCTTTTTAAAACAAAATGGTATCAAGCATTACCAGAAAAAAACAATGGGCTAAAAAGACTACAGCTAGTAAGGTGATCTGTGCAGAGATGTCAGAACACCCACATTTGTTCTTCAGCTTTCAGGATCAGGCTTGATTTCAGTCCATTTCAGTGCTATTATTTACATGGTAGGTTGGTTGGGGGTTTTGGGGGATTTGGTTTTTTCATTCAGCAGACTTGGCTGGTTTGAGTTTCACTGATCAGTGTCACCTGTTTACCTCATGCAGCAAATTAACTTGACTTTGTTTTCTAGTGTAGCAATAAGCAGTTTTGAAATTTTTTGTAAGAATTTTTATAAAGTTAAAGCCCATAGATAAGATGATCAGGCAGTAGTGAGCCTCTGCCTTAGCAGCCGTTCGAAGTGCTGCCGCAGCCTACAGTGATGTAGACATGCTGTCTGTCACACACACACTACCTCATGGCCCCTGAGAACCACTCTAAAATTGCTCCTCAGCCCCTGCAATGGATAAGTTGGGTGACTCGAGTGTCATTAATATTCCTTTGCTGTTTATTATGACCAAATAATTTTAGAAAATTTTTGCTTTTACCTTGTTTCTCCTGTACAGGTTTCTTACGTGATGAAGTTCCAGTTTTCACCCCACGCTGTTGAACCAGAAGGGGGTGCTGATCCTCAGCTGATTGACAAATGTCAGCAGGCAGTTTTGACTGTTAAACACAAGCAAGAAGAAAAGGAGAGTTGAGCTAACAACTGAACAATCATTGCAATTTATGAATCCTATCAAATGCTACAAAAGGACAAATAAAAATTCAGATGCAAAAAAGATTTTGAAAATTTGTGGAGAACTATCACATTTTGTTTGTGTGCCTTAAAAATTCATATTTCAACAACCTGCATTTGTTGTTTCTGCTCTAATGCGACATCATTTGGCTTGAAATAAGTCTCCATTTCTGAAAGTTACAGTAGATTTTATTCAGGAAAAAAAACTGAGGGCAACCACTTAAATAGAAGTTAATAAAATTTAAAGCATTGTTTGAACCGTTGATTCCTTTGTGCCGTGTTCGGGGGTTTTGGTTTTTTTTAAATTAAGCCTGTAGCATATGTATTTTCAAATTTTACTAATTGTCATTATAATGAGAAGGAAATACATAATTTTATAACATGTATGTTGTAGTTGTTCCTGAGGGACTGCTGGGGGTCTTCTCTGGGTTTTACCTCTTTAAATTCCTTCACTTTGAATAACATCTTTTTATGACCTCTGATTAGCCCCTCTAAGGTAGATTTAATCAAACTGCTCATTAAAATATAGTCTCACATATTTATGACACTTAGTGTCTTCTTTCAAAATCTTCTGGAATGGCCCTCCAGTGGCAGCAGTGAAAGCCTTGACTGACCAGCTTTCTGATTGAGTGTTGAGACTCTTGTTGCAAGGGTGAATTGAGACAGGGTAGGTGCCAGCTGACCCAGTTTCCTGCTAGGGGCTGTGCGTTCCCACCACTTCTTCCTTCAACTCTGGCACTTATTTTGAGCTTCTGTGAGGTGAATTAACTCTTCAACTTAAAACTACTGTGGGAGATGGGGGAAAGAAAATTGTTGAACTACTTCCTAATAAGCCACTGGTAAAACATTGAATCAAGTCAAAGGTGGGTCCAAAGAGAATCAGAGCCAGGGCAAAAGAGGACAGGGCTGGTGCTGGACGTGGTTGATGCCAGAGATGGCAGAAACCACTTTTCCCTTTTGCTGGGGATGATAATTAAAGTCAGTGTCTTACGAACGTTAGGCATGTCTGCCCTTCCCTCTTGTACATGGTGCTGTACCTGCACTATGCAACCTTTAAACCTTAGGGGACCTTGGTTATTGTGAAATAATGTTATCACTAAGTTACTGCGGGTTGTTGGCTATATGTTTATTGATAATGTTTTTTCATTATTAGACACTTGTTTGTCAGTGGCAAATATTTTGCAATGACTCCACATCTTTTGAATGTATGTGGATTGCAGTAAGAACTTGTGTGAAAATGTTATTTTTTAGACCAGAGAGTGACTTTGGACAGGCTGCCTCGCTTAAGCACAAAGCATCTCTGAAGTGTGTTCACGACTTGAGAGGTGCAACTCACCTGAAGGGAAAGCAGACTAATTCTCTTAGCTTTTCTTCCCTATGAACGTGCTAATAAAAATTCTTGATGTGATAGTCCAATTAGTCTTGAAACCTAGTTGCCATCTATTTATTGTGACCTTTAATTTTTATTTAAACTGTGTGGTTTCTGCAAGAAGTAAATTTGTGTGGTATTCTGATGATGTTTTCAGAATAGGTCATAATTGTATCATTCCGTAATACTAATGTTTTGTAAGGATAAAGAACATTTTACGCTTGATGCTTTTTTGTTTTGCATCTGTAATGACAAACCATAAAAGAACACTCACAAGGAAAGGTATTTTTTGCCAAATATAATCCTCTGGGGTTAATTACAATGTTCACTTTCTCATCCAGCTACAATTTGCCACTCTGTAGCCTTTTTAAAATCTGTAAAACATCAAGTATCTCTAGTAGTACTTAAGTTCTTTTATATAGGATTCCATGATGCTCAGAATCCCATTCAGTGATTTGGAAATGAGCTAAATGCACTCTTCTCATGTTTTGTCATATGAACTCCCTTCAAATAAATTAATGCCTTCACAGCTTTGGTGGCTTCATAAACTTGTGAAATGATTACTGTTTCCTAAAGTGCTCAGAAAGCTCTTGCAGTTCAGCTCCAATTATGTAGAACAAAACTAGAAAAATTTCTCACATGATTCAAAGCTTCTTAACTCATATAATTTTTAAGTCTATATCATTTTCTGATGTGAATGGCAGGCTGATAAGCCAGCTAGATATTTTTCTGTTTGCAGCAAAGACTTGATCTGCACTGAAGCTGATTATCTAGGTTTAGTTTCACCAGATAGGCTTATGGCAAAATGACATAATTCCCATTTCAAATGGCTCATCCAAAAAGCTAGGTAAGTTCCAACATTTCTCAATAAAAGTGACTTCCTAGCAAGCATCCTGCTTGCTTTCCAAGGAGGAAATAAAACTGCAGCATACAGGATCTTGAAACGTTAAGAGATAGAACTCTTAACTTACAGTAAGCAGTTATGATGCCAATATATGTTCTGTTGTGAATGCTGTAATGCCTCAACAATTGGCATCCTATTTAACTCTGAAATTGTAATTTTAAAATTAACATTTTAAAAGTCTGCTGACTAGTGGAACAATACAAATTAACCAGTAGCCTTCCTCTAAGTTGTTTTTTTGCCGCACTTTTTGGCAAACAAGTTTGTAACAATTTTTTGCTGTGTTACAGAAGAGGGCAAATGGACAAAAAAAAATCCCTGGAGCACTCTAGATGGATTACTCTTGTATCAAGGAGTAGAAAAAAATACATTGTTTGGTATTCTTCCTGATTTCAAGATTGTTAAGAGAACCTCTGAGCTGATACAAGTTTAGTTACTGAAGGGAGTTATCTCTACAGATTCATAAGCGATCAAGAAATTAGGAGAATGCTTCAAAGTCCCTTAGTCTGAAAAAGAGCTCTCAGGAATTTATCCTGGTACTGCCCAGGGTTTTGATATATAAATTGGTACAACAATCTCATTGGGTTTTGATTGACTGTATTAGTACAGGATTGTATTTCTGCTAAATATGAGCACGAGCGTTTCACCATAGTGAGTGCATTATTGCAAAATTATTTTGGAGATGAAACCTCCAATGGTACCACAACCGTTGGCTACTTCTTACGATTTTAATCTATTGAAATCAAAAGCAATCCCAAATATTACATTTTTAAATTTTTCTATACTCTTCAGACTTAATCTAGCATCTGCTAGTTTTTGCTAGAGCAGTCAAAAGAAAACTAGTGACTGTCTAAAGCTCAGTACAAAAAATGGATTGAGCATGTTTGTCTAGATCGGGAATCATGGAAATGCATATAGTCTGAAAGCATTTACAAACTCTGTACTTACATGTGTGTGTTGGGTTTCTTTACCCTGGGATACTGTGCTATTGTACTAGCAAGTTTCTCCCATCTATGACAGATAAAATTACAAGTTAATCTCCAGAAACCAGATCAACAAGAATTTATTTAAGTAGTTAAGCATAAATTCTTGCTCCTTAATGAGCCTCAGATTAGCTCCAATTTCTCTGATGGTAATTTCTGGTTATTACAAACAGAATACTCTGGATATAGAAGAAAGAATAGGTCTTATATTTAAAGCAGAGCTGGAAGTCTAGATTGTGTGGCTGATTCCAGTGTTACCTTAAGGTCATGCCTTGAACAGTTCACTTTGATGGGAGTTTAAAAAGACCTTGAATGAATCAGATACTACCGTAAATCCCATTGGAAAGTTAGGTGTTTAATTTCATTAGGCTCCCCTCTTAAGTCCAAGGATGTAGCTGTCTTTATTTCAATCAGGATAAAAAAGAAAAAAATGGTGGGGGTGACCTTGAGTATAAGATGCCAATTTATCACTAGTGTATCCCAGTTTGACATCAAATACTTAACCGGGGGGGTTTTTTCCGTACTAGAAACCTGTAGTTAAGAAAACGGCTACACAAGTTAATTTCACCTAGAAAAAATTTACAGACCTGAGAAATCAGGAACTGAGCTTTCCTGCTTAGTCGGACGTACATTGATACCACCGCAAATAACACAACACAGGTTTTGTGACTTCAGTTCCTCCCCTCCCAAAGGACACCAGCTGTCTGTCTTTCCAGATGAAACCTCTATTTTACGATGCCATTTTTACGTTCCTGTTCTCCAGACAAGGCAGGTTACCCTGACAGTCCCCATTTTGGTGCAGTTCCTGAAAACATCACTGCAATAAGGAATATGTGTGAATGATGATGGCACATTACTTGGGTTCAGAAGGTTGCTGTGCATTTAATTATTCAATTTCTTTTGTCTTTATGCTTTGTCTCATTTCCGTGTTTTATTCAGTTTTAATCCTGCTTTTCTGTAAGATTTTCCTCCTTCTCCTGTTTTCCTCAGAATCTTTGAAACCAGATGTAAACTTAGTACCATTTGCATTCGCGTTGAACTTTCAAACCCAGGAATATTTTTGTGTTAGGAAACATCTCTTTCCTGATTCATCTGCTACATCCCTGACATATCTGGGCATGTCCTGTTATTGTGTGTTTGCAAAATTTTGGTACTTAAAACAGTTAATGTGCCTTTTGTATCTCAGACACACTGGGATTTTGCAAGCAAGTGTCTGTTGATTGCAAGAGCATATGAGCAAGTATGAGACTAATTTCCTGTTAAGGAGTCGCTACATTAAAAGGATATTTGCATAATCATAGACTAAGATAATGTAGGGAAAACCCCTGATATCATTCTGCTGCCAGGATTAAGCCAAGCCCAACATGTAATTTATTTGAATGCATGAAAGCTGCTCCTTATCGTTCACTTCTATCTCAAGTCTCCAAGCACTTTATTTGGCAGCAGCAGGCTCTAACTCCTCCTGGGTAATTCATTATCCTCAACAACTTTTAAAAGGGTTATTTTAAGTTTAACTTAACAGTCCCCGCAACTTAATTAATACAATAAAAAAATTATTCCTTTTATTGCTTCTGTCACGTGTTCAAAATTAAAGTACTGCATGTTCTTGGGTCATCATTCCATTTGATGCCCTGGCCTGAAGTTACTATAACTTCAGAAATATTGCATGCACCACAAAAACAAGGGTTTGGGACTACACCTATGAAAAACACAGCCAAAAACAATGAGATTTCATAATACAGGTAGCTTTTTCAACTTGTATATAAATAAGTGTCCATGCAGGAGTTTAGCAGAAGGGCCTCAAGAAAAAGTACATTAACAATTAAAAATCAAGGCACCTAGCAGTGCTGTTTCTGAACAGATTAATGCTTAGGGCTGGAGGTCCCTGACTTCCATTTTAAATTCAGGTGCATTCTGTAAAGTTTTATTTGAGAATCTCATAGTCAAAGTAAAGAATTTGTCACACTTGTCACCTGGTACTTCCTTCAGGTAAACATACTTAGAGGCTTATGACTGGGGTGCTGTGGTGGTGTCTGAAAGGTTATTTATTTTTTTATTCAGCTTGAATGAGTAAGTTGGAACCCGAAAGTCCAGTTGCCAGGGGGAAAAAAAAAAAAGGCAAAAAAATCCCAAGGCTGCTGTTTGCCTGCCATGGTTAAAACAAATGGGGATACAGAGAGATGTGTAGGTGTAGCAAGAGGGCAGCTGGTGTTTCTGAAAAGCAATCGAGGAAGGAGAACCCATTCAACAGCATTTCAGGGACAGCTCCCTCTATCAAGCCTCCATCCATAGCATAAGAGAAGAGTAACGTTTCAAGTGAGGGAAGAGCAAACACTATGATAACAAATTATTTAACTGTAGGAAAGGCAAGAAGAGAGAATATAATTAAAGTCTCCGACGTGAATAAGAAAGCATCTGGTAGCCGTGGTAGCAACATTAGTAGATAAACACAATTAAACCAATAGGATGATGATCACTGTCCATTTCAGTTTAAACACTAATAAAACTCTTACACTGTACTAGAAAATTGTACCATGTTTCACTATAACTATGATTAAAATAGCACAGTTCTAGAAGCCTAAATTGTTAGTTCAATATTATTAATAAAAGAGTCATATACTAACCTACACTAAAATGTATTGTCCTGTTTGAAACTTCTAGTCCCCAGTAAAGAAGACTGCTATATATAAAAGAGGAGGTCTAGTCATTTTAAGTAGTTCATACAACACAGATTCCTACTACATTTTTGAAACGTTAAAAGCAAAACTATCCAATGCAGAAAAGTAGGAGCTAATTCTATTCAGAGCAGAAGAGAACAAAGGCTGATCAAGTAGACAATGGTGTAATCTGAGTGTAACCCTCAGTGTAACTCAAAACTCACAAATTGCACAAAACGAATTACCAAAGAAAATGAAGTGACAATACATTGCAACCTGTTCCCATAGGGAGACAATGGACTGAAGACAGCTATATTTAAAGTCCCTCCATAACATATAGTCTATGTTTAACTAGATAAAAGTTCCCAAGCTGCAACACCGAGACCAAAATTGTGGCGTTATGCCATATAGCAGCATTATGCAAGTCATGAGCTTTCCCTAATTATGTTTCTGTGCATTTGGAAATCTATGCAGAAATCTGTATGAAGAAATTTATCAGAAGGCTTAATCTCTGGGAGGAAAAAAAAAATGCCGGAACTACTTTGTTTATTTCCTTTATTATTAATTATAGGCCATTCACAGCTTCACTTCCAGAAATCCTCCAAAGCTCTGCAATGTTCCAATCTGCCTTACCCATCTTTACAGGTCTCCGATTTATTTCCCTCATACCATGTTCAGGATTGATCCTAATAAACACAGGGAACAGTTTTACAAAGATTCTTCATGGAAGAAGTGTCCACGCATGAGAACTGCTTCAGGATGAAAGAAGAAATATAGAATATTCCTATGTGGTAAAAAATTTCCATCATGAGCACAAGGAATGGTCACAGGATTCCTGAACGGAGGAATTGGGTGCAGATGAACAGGAAGGGGCATGCCAAAAGCATAAGGACTGAGTGTTAAATACACAGAAAATCAAAGTAATACAGCAGGGATCACTAAAATGCTGTTAGCCAGGAGTTTCATGAGTTGTATTTTTACACTGTACCAGCTGGGCACTAAAATTGTACTTTTTAATATTACTATTTAATTAGATGGATTAGTTCCATCTATACAGGAAATTATCACTATTTGCTATGCTTTTTACACTGAGTAGAAAGACTAAAATATTAAAAAGGTTAAAATCAGGCCAGAGATAATTTCATCAGGATGAAGAATAATGTAAGCAACTGAAACCTTCCAGGCAGAACTGTTGCACGCCCTCATTTAGGGGCTGAGCGCAGACAGTGATTTCAGAGCAGAGGATACAGCACTTCCTCAGGATTTGCAGATGTTCTTGGAAATTAGGTTTTATAACCCAAACAAGCTCTTGGAACTATCTAAAATATTTGGTCATTTCAGCTTCAAAAGCACAACAGCAGTATAAAATCACAACATCCTTCTCCAAACTCTAACTTCAACACTTGAGTTCTTAAAGAACTGCTGTGGTTAAATCCCAGACTAAGCCCCAGGCAGGCACTGGCTCTCCCCTGGTGGGATGGGGAAGACAATCAGAAGGGGAAAAAGAGAAAACCCAAGTGTTGAAATAAACCCAGTTCAATAGCTAAAGCAAAAGCCACGTGCACAAGCAAAGCAAACCAAAGAATTCATTCACCACTTCCTTTGGGCAGGTGTTGAGCTATCCCCAGGAAAGCAGGGCTCCATCACACATAACAGTGACTTGGGAAGAAAAATGCCATCCCTCGGAACTTGTTGCTTTTCTTCCTTCTTTCCCCAGCTTTATATGCTGAGCAGGACGCCATATGGTGTGGGACGTGTCTTTGGTCAGTTGGGCTCTGCTGTTTTGGCTGTGTCTCCTCCCAACTCCTTGTGCACCCTCGCCCCACTCCACCAGTGAGGAGGCCTCAATTCTATGTAACACACTGCTGAGCAAGAACTAAAAACATCCCTGTATTATCAGCAGTCTTTCCAGCACAAATCCAAAACACAGACCCATACTAAGTACCATGAACAAAATTAACTCTACCCCAGCCAAAAGCAGCACAAAGATAAAGGTGTGATCTCCAGGTTGGGTACAAATCAATTCCTGTTCAGAGAAGTAATATCAGGTGTTTGACTCTTCTATGATCCACCTAATCTCTCTAAATATTTTGTTCTTCCTTATGTATCTTTCAAGCGTTTATAGCTTGAAAGTACTGTCCAAAAAAAGCAGGTAGGTTTCTGATACTCGTAATGAACTGCCTTGTAAAAATTTTGTATCCAAAAGTCTAAGAAAATTTGCATTTATAAGATGCAAGCTATATGTGAAGTAAAATAAGGAACCAGCAGCACACAACGTGAACAACAGTTGGTCTTAAATCTTGAGCCATATCTGGGTGTTAGACTGAACAGAGCAGAATAGCAGCCTCCTCCTATTTGAGAAATCTCAACCTAGAATCCATTCCTAAAAGTGGATGACTAAGCACTGTCTTTAAAAAATGTGTAACCAGGGATTAGTAATTATTTTTTCCTGAGGAGAAGGAAGTACCAGCTCCATCAAGTTGTAATTCAAGGCAGTAATTCAGAATGATGAAAACCTGGTACCCTTTTGTAATGAGGAGGTGCAACCATGTTTATCCCATCTGAAGACAAGAGCTAAAACTTTAATTATTCTGTATTTGGAGGGAATACTCTCATTCCTTTTTGCTGAAAATTCTGTGAAACTATTCAGTGGATCAGAAAAATATAGCAGTGTGTACCTATGAATCCTCAAGCTAGGAATAGATCATTTACATGGGAGAGTCTTGAATTCTACTGTGTTTAATTTATAGATAGATTATTGAATCTGTGCCCCACTTTTTCTTTTTAGCCTGAGCTAGAGGAAGAGGAGTCAGAAGAAGGAAGTTAAAGCACTGTCACTCTGCAAAACTTTTGTCATGGGAGATGCAGATATGAAGACCCTCCAGCAGAAGAAGGAATTAAAGTGTACTGTGTACTGGAGATTTTTGAATGAGTGTCATCTACATAACATAGAATTTTAAAAGCTGCTTTTCTATGTAAGTTATGAGAAATATTTCATTCAGAGCCTGACCCAGGTGTGCTCACTCCCCTTGAAGACATACCAAGATTTTGGTTCCTGAAAAGGCTTATGAAAAGAAAAAAAACCTGAAAAGGTTTGATGTATGTGCTTGGTTATTCAAGGCTTTTGCTGACTGTGCACAATTCTAAAAGAAATTTAGATGACAAGGAAAAGAATCTATGGATTAGACAGCTCTAATAGAAATAC
This sequence comes from Atrichornis clamosus, assembly GCA_013400975.1. Taxonomy (NCBI): domain Eukaryota; kingdom Metazoa; phylum Chordata; class Aves; order Passeriformes; family Menuridae; genus Atrichornis; species Atrichornis clamosus. The sequence goes on along the minus strand of WBMZ01006157.1, from coordinate 296,660 downwards.
TTAAGATGCTTGAGAAAAGTCCTTGTTGCTTGAAATGGAGGTTTGAGTAGGCACTTTAGAACAAAGCTAAAGAAATGAGCAATTACAGATTCCAGGCCACCCTTTTAACAAAAACCTCTTTTGCTTTCCATGTTTCTTATAATCTTCTTTGGGTCCAATCATTCATCTCAGCAAATTTTTCATTTTTCAAATTAGTAACCTTTAATAAACACACCCCTGTAATTTGCATTGATAATCCTTTTCCCTAGAAGAGTGCGTGTTGCTGCAGGAACATGTCCAGGAGTTGCTCTCCAACCAGTTACTACTCCAAAAAACACCATGCCAGTAGCTATTATGACTCAATAATAGATTGAAATCTCTTGTTATGTGTTAATATGGGATAACAACTCCCCTAGAATTTCCATTAATAACGAAGCACCTTAACAAAATGCAGACAGAAAAACAGCTGCTGTGAACTTCTAGTAGGTACTATTTCTGCAAGAGCTCTGTATTACATTAGCACTCAAGACACTGAATCCCAATCTTCCAGACCAGGAAAAATGGTAACAGGCCCAATCCAATTGCTGACGTGTGAAAATGAGTAAATGCACTTTCAAGATAATACAGCAGCACAGATATATGGTGCCTTTGTGAAGATGATAACGTTACAGTGTTAAATCCTACATTGTTCTGACTGGAAAGGGGTTAAAGTCACCTGAAATAAAAGCAGAGAAAGCCCCTTTGAATGTGTGGCATGAGAGGAAGGGAGTTTGCTCCATGTAACAGCGTAACAGTGCCCTTGTAAATGGTGGAGCCTTCTAGTCTTAAAGAAATGGTTTAATAGAGGTAAGTTTTTGGAATACAAGCATGCACTTTAGGATTTGAATAAACAAACTCTTATTCATACCCTACTTTATTTTGATGATCCTTATGTAGACTGAATGTGGTTCTTTCCATTGACATGCAACAATAAATGCTAAAATCCATTGGGAAAACCTATTCATTCAAAACTGCTTTCGAGAGAATTGACAAACAATGGTTCTTTCTTTAATCTTTAGAAGGCCTAAAGATCAAATTTTCTCTCTTATCAATCAAATATTCATTTCCATGTTAGAAACTTAGAATCCAGTTATTAGATATATTGGTTATTTAATTTCCAGTCTCACTAACTGAAGCTGATTCTCTCTTGCTCTCAGAGCTAGAAGTTTAGGTTTGGATAGTTAGTGTCACCCAGAGTAAAAGGACAGGAGTCTTTTTGCTTTGTAAATGAGATAGCGCATGCATTTCCCCATGTAACTCAAAAAACCTGTCCTCAACCAAATCATTTGCCACACAGGAGGACGACAAAACCAAAAATACTGTTTGATCTTCATTTATACGTCAGCCAAGTACCTCTCTTCCTCCTCCTTCTCCCCCAGCTGTACACCTTTCCCCATTGCCCTGCAGCAGTACATGGGTCAAATTAAACAAGGGTACTTACTCTGTTTTTTTCCATTTGTTTATTACTAAGTTATGATAAAAGCTGTCAATAGTGTTTAGAGAGGTAGTAAATTTAGGAAGTAACACTTTCTTGCTGTGTTAGCTTGGGATTTTATGTGCAAGCGTTCTTCCAAAATGTCATTTAAAAATACTTAAATAGTAGTCAATTACATGATTATTGCAAAATAGCAAGCACTGAACATGTTATCTTAAGTTAAACATGCAAGTTACTGCCACTGCTGATAGTCACTGAATACTTACCACCAAATAATTCATTTCAGTGGAGTTTTTTTTTCCACAGCAACTATGCAATTAACTTGTGTGTCTAGTGTTATTTCAAGATGGGTGTACTGTTCAACTAACTTGAGTTATGCAATACAGGTATTCTGTATTTGATGAAACATCCTGTAACCTGAGATCATTGCTACTGAATGGGTGGAAAGGTATCCACTCAGCAAAGTGGCCAGGGGTTAGTCCTGTTCACTCTGGAAAAGTACAAAAGAGAAAGAGCGAGCACACAGAGGGTGTGGTTAAAAGAAAAAACAAACCAACAGACAGATAGCCTTGTGTCAGTGGGACCCATGAAAAATCTGTTTTTTCTGCATTTTCCTAAGGCTTTTGATATTGTCCCTCACAGTATCCTCCTGGACAAGTTGTCCAACTGTGGGATGAGGGGGTTCATGCTGTGCTGGGTCAAGAACTGGCTGAAGAGCAGGGCTCAAAGGGTTGTAGTGAATGGGGCTTCATCTGGCTGGCAGCCACTCACCAGCAGCATTCCTCAGGGTTCAGCTCTAAGGTCAGTCATGTCCAACATATTTATCAACGGTCTGGATGCACGAGTTAATGCATCATTAGCAGGCTGGCTGACAGTACCAAACTGGGAGCTGCTGCTGACTGTCTTGAAGGACAAGATGCCTTGCAGAGGGATGGATTGGAGCATTGGGTGTCGATGAACGGGATGAGATTTATCAAGTCCAAATGCTGGATTCTGCACCTGGCATGGAGTAACCCCAAGAGCAAGAGTAAACTGGGAGAAGAGTGGTGGAGAGCAGCCCTGCAGAAAGGGATCTGGGGGTGCTGGTTGGCAGCAGCTCAATACAAGTCTGCAGTGTGCCCTGGCAGCCCAGAGAGCCAATTCCATCCCGGGGTGGATCAGACAGCATCACAAGACAGTCAAAGGAGGTGATTGTCCCTCTGTATTCAGCACTGGTGCAGCCTCACTTTGCTCACTGTGTGCAGTTCTGGACCCCACAGTTTAAGAAGGATGTGAAGGTACTCAAATGTATCCAGAGAAGGGCAACAAAGCTGGTGAAAGGGCTGGAAGGAATGTCCTATAAGCAGGGGGCTAAGTCTTTGCCTTTATCTAGTCAGGAGAAAAGGAAGCTAAGCTGTGACCTCACTGGCCTCTACGGTTTCCTGAGAAGGGGAAGTGAGAGGCAGGTGCTGATCTGTTCTTTTTAGTATTGAGTGATAGGAGAGATGGGACTGGTTCAAAGCTGTGTCAGGGGAGATAGACCCTGACTTGACATTACCAAGCATTTCTTTACAAAGAGTGTGGTCAAACACTGGAACAGGCTTTCTAAGAGATGGTCAATGCCCCAAACCTGTCGGTATTCCAGAGGCATTTGGATGCTTCCTCTACTAACAGGTTTTAACTTCTAGTCAGCCCTGAAGTGGTCGGGCAGTTGGACTAGATGATCGTTGTAGGTAACTTCCAATTGAAATATTCTATTCTATTCTAGTCTATTCTATTCTATTCTATGTGTGATCTCAAGCCTGAAAGCATCTGGCTTCCTTTCACGGGTTAGGTCAAGACACTGACTGGCCAGAGCCATGTTTTCCTTATCTGTGAAAAGAGGATAAAATTCCTTTCTGCTATGCTTTGTAGATTGTGACCAATATAATATGCCCTCATGGTGGAAGGTCAGTTGTGGTCAACTGAGGCTGCTTAGGTGCAGTTAATAAATAAATATAATACTGGGGGAAAGGGAGAGGAATATGCAGGAGAGAGTAAAGGAAAGAAAAGAAAGAAAAAGGAGAAAGCAAACCTTTTGAAAAAGTCAAATATGACAAAGGCTTTAAGATATCAAGGGGACATTAAGAAACATACACACGATGAAAACATTAGGAAAAATATAGAGTGAAGGACTTAGAACAAGAGTATCTAAAGGGCAGAAAAATAGCAGAGCTTAGAAAAATATTTACTTTCTAAATATATTTGATAACAGAAAAAACAATGGTTCTGTCATGAAACAATGAGTACTCTGTGGCACACCATCCATTTTCCCCACGCTGGAAAAACAAGTTTCCTTCTTATATAATTGCTAGCATATCTCTGTGGTATAGCCACACATCTTGGACCCTTCTGAGATGAGAGCTCCACCAGGACTTTCTGAGTGCAGAGATTCCCAGAGAGCAGAGTAGGTGAACCCAAAGTACTTGCAGACAAGGGCTACTAAAGGAAGTTGCCTTGAGGGCTAGTAAATTTAGTGCTAATTAAAGTGGCTGTTCACAGCTTTGTGGTTCCAGTCTTCCACAGGGTGGCCAGAGATGACATTTACAGTTTATTTCTGTGTATTTAATGCAGCTAGCACATCACTCCTGATCCCCTGAAGCAAAGGCAATTACATTTCTTCCTTTTCTCTCTCTATGGAAACTTCTAAAGTTACCAGTTCAGTGGAGTCTAGGCTTTTGTTGGTGTTCTCTAATTCACTTGTACTGGCCCAGATACTTCTAGCAAACACCAACCAGCCATGACTGAAGTGGTTGGGTCTGACTTTCATTCTTAACCTGTGTGTCGATGCTGACTCAGCTCATTCGCCTTCCCTCATGCATGGTGAGCTCCATGCTATGCTGAAAATAAGCACAGGGAGATGGTACCAGCCTGTCACCAGTTCTCGAGGTGGGGAATGGCCAGGGGCTTTGTGCTCGAATTATGGCTGTGAGCTGGAGGAAATGAGGTCAAAGATGGCAGAGAAGGCAACAGCTTTGAGGAGCAATGTGCTGGAAGAAGTCTTTCATGCCTGGCTGGGGATTAGTTACAATTTTGGCATTGAATTATCTCAATCTCAACAGGATCCTGTTGTTTTTGATAGAAACCTGATGGTTATCTAAGGAAGTCAGTTTCAGAAGCTTTTAGAGAGTTGTCTTTTGGGTTTTATTTTGCGGGGAGGCAGAAGCTTTTTATTTTGGGTGGGGATTTTTTTGAGGCGGGAAAGGACGGTTAAATTAAAAGAAGAATACTACTTTGCAGAAGAATAAGCAAAACCCTAGAGTATTTGCTAGCATTCCCCTTTTCTCCTGATGCTGCATTTTTTTTGAAAAAAAGTACAGTAATGTTTTCCAAAGTGACTTCTACTTTTATTTGCCCATGTCTCTTTCCAGTACCCCTGTTAATTCACACAAATTGCTAGGTGCAACAACAACACATGTGAGACACATACAAAAGTTACACTTATGTTTTGGTTCAAACAAGTGATCCAGTGAGGTAGTGTCTACAACAGGCTTCTTAAGGCAGAACGCCAGCTTCAGTTTGCTGAGTATAAAGGTTCACTAAAAATTACTTTGTTTTATCCCTGGGGGTGGCTAATCAACAGCCTGGGAGCAAAGTCTGGGCCCTGACTTTTGAACAATTCCTGCAAGACTACAAGATGGAGTGCTCAGACCTGCTCATTTAGAAATACTTGTATATGGAGTGGGGAAGGATGCAGACTGGCGCTTGAAGGTTCTGCCTTGTTACTGCTGCACTGTGCAAACACATCAGTATTTTGCTCCCTTGTATCAGTCCAAGAAGGAAAGTGACACACAAGCATTAAGAAGGTGACTGTCCTCACTTTGTCCAAACAAATACTAGAAACAGCGCTATAAACTGGGATATTCATGTACAGCATGCATGCATTTTTCACACAGGGCAAATACATAAAGGAATTATTCCTTACTTGACCTAGGGAAACACCACTCCCACTCTGCACACAATTACATCTTTTATGTTCTGCATGAAAGAATATACTGCAAATGAATCTTAGTACAAAGTTTAAATAAAGAATTGCCAAGTAATAATTAACTCAGTCTGTCATTTATTATGATTAGGCACTAAGGTAAGGTCAGTTTTCTTTAATGCTTTTCAAAGAATGTACTCATTTTAGAACAGGTATGACCAGTTACACAGAGTTCTCAAAAGACGTAGTGTTCTCCTCCTGGCTTAGCGATGCCCTGTGTATTCATTTTTATTGCCAGTTTTCACTTAATTATCAAAATCACAGCCACGGTGTCATGCTAAAAGCCCAGTCACACTGAATTGACCCAGCACTTTCACCTGTAGCCTCTTCTGTATGTTTAACTAATGATCTCATCACTTCTGTGATGAAATGCTTTTCACTGCAGGACAAGATATGTTATTATGATCCAAACATGAGGAATCTCATGCTACACTTTATTCCTAAACTTCATTAATGTGGGAGGCTCTTCGGGCACAAGCAATCAACCAGAAAGCCAATAAAACAGACCTAAGTATGTATAGAATGTTTTGATGTGTACTAAAAAATACCTTACACTGGAAATATTTTTGTTCTAACTTCCTAGTCTGCATGGTGTTTTGAGAGCAAGCTGTATAGACTTACACGTGCACAGTTCCACAAATCTATTAACATTCCTCCATATTACTGGGCAGGATTTTTCTGGTGCTGAGATTCTGTTGTAGCACCCCAGTGCACTGCACATCACCTACTAATGAAGCCTTATTTTGAGATTTTTGGGTTAGAGATAATGATAATCTTACAAAGTTATTATTTACTATTTATATTATAGTTGCACCTAGAAACCCCAAATGAAACGATTCCATTTAATTAGGTGTTTTGCAAACAATAATAAGAAAGAGTTCCTGAATCACAGATCTAACAGGGTTCTTATCAGACAGGATAAAAGCAATGGATGAAACAGCCAAACAAGGTGGGAGTGAATTGAAAAGTCTGCTTTACAGTTGTAAAGCAAACAGACTTCACTACAGCTCACTACTTGCCTAACTGATGGGAGTGGTTCATGAGCATCACAGAAGAAAAGGGTTTTGAGGAGGGATTTAGAGGAGGATAAGGCATAAGGCTTTATGAATCTTGGCAGGGACTGGTTTCCACTGCTAGGTACTGCAGAGTGAAAAGATTTAAGACTTCTGCTTATCACTGAAAGAAGCACAACTGCTTAAAAAGTTGCACTAGGTGACCATCCCTCACTTTAAAATTAATTAACTGCTATAACCTGGCAATAACATGGTGAAGGATGATTTTTGTAATTGACTCAAGCCAATTTGACATCTGTAAACTGGAAAACAGTTTTAATTTTCATCTCCTGTGAGTACATACAATTATACCCTCTCTTTGTTGTTTATCCTGACGTTGATCATATTCCAGTAGGGCTCAAGTCCAGAAAGCATAACTGTATGTTGAAATGCAAATTGCACAATAACCATCATCATAGAGACTTAAAGGGAATATTATGAGATTTGTTATAATCTCATATGGCTTTACAGCATATTTTAAACAAACAAAAACTAAAAAAATATTTTGTTAAATAGAAAATATGACCACATCTCACAAATATCTCAAGCCTTTTCCACTGTGGAAAAGGTTGTTTCTTTTCCACTTAGTTTTATGTTTTCAGTGGAGGCAATTGCAGTCAGTGTTAAACACAGTTACTTGGGGGTAAGGAATAACATATTATTCTTAATGCTATCTATGTTGCATTAAAAAATATATAAATTTAAATCAAGTTAAACTCTTAAAAATATAATAATTAACTCTCCGAAAAGCGATATGTGTGCTATTGTCAGCTGCAAATCCGTTCTTGCCCTCTGTGCCCCACTCGCACTGACTCTCCATCTGGATGTTCCTCTAGGTTTGATTGGTCACCCATTAGCTCCTCATCCCTGGCTCCCTTCTTCTGCTTCCAGTCAGGAGCTTTCACTCACCTAGTGGCCCTTAAGCACGTACTTCGACCCAGAGCAGATTTGTTTCTTAGTTTCTCTGTACTGATGTAGCACGGTAAGTAATGAAGCATGATGCCGGTCTAGCTTTCAAGCAGGTGAGTCAAAAAAATTGTATGCAAATCTCTCCTTCCTTGCTCTTTAATTACAAGTAATCTGTGTGTTTGAATTTTTTTCTCTGTATTCCCTGCTGCTTAGCTTCTGTCATCAATCTGCAGTGCATTTTTCAATTGATTTGTGACTTACCCATACAATATGCACCCATGCTAACTCCGCTCATTGTCTGCACCATGGGCTCATGCCCACAGTTTGGTCATTTCCTAGCTTTCATGTGCTTATTAAAAGACAAACACAGACCCTTTGATGGACTAAAAATAACCTGTTAAATCATCACTACATCATCTCTAGCTACCCAGTCAACCACTCAAGCACCCCATTACTTCAGGTGCACAGTTCCAAAAATTAAGTCTCCTATTTTTTCTAGGCCTCAATCACATTGTTTTCACTGACACCTATAAAGTCTTATTTCAGGAAACAGGAAAATTAACCACAGTCTCTATTTATTTACATCCACATAAAATAGATCCAAGTTAGAATTGTTAAAGCACCTGGCACAGATTTGGAAACATAATTACAATATCATAGAATCAGTCAAAACACCAGCTGCTCTTTCTCTCCTGTATCTCTTCCATCAGCTACATATCATTCATTATTTAGCGAGAAGATTCAGTTCAGATTAAAACTCATCCCAAACCATATCTTTAATGCAATCATATCTTTACCTTACTGCTATAGTTAAACATCTCTTGGATAATCTTTGAAAAGAGGCTATGGGGAATAAGTAAAGGAATAACTTCTAAAAGCAGAGCGTTAATGTTGTTTTCTATCATGTAGCTCAGATCACTGCACCCATGGCACAGTTCTGCCACTTCTATTGCTCAGAAACTTCTTTAATGTAATTTTGAGAAATGCATTGAAGAAATCTACCCTCCTCACCATGTTGAAAAACAGAGAATTAATCATCCATGTAAGATCTAAAATAATTCCTACTATATACAATTATCTGATAAATAGCAAAAAATATTTTCAAAGGTCAATAGAGAGGTGGAATGCAGAATTAAACACTGATTAGTCAGGATAGGACTGGTAGTTGAAACGAGCAAGTTAACCACCTAGTGCTGTAAATAATTACAACCGTTGTAAATTTGGCATCTCTAAGTACAGCAAGAGAGGCATATGTTCAAAAAAATGGTCCATTTTAATATACATGGATGAAAAATAATTCACCAGTGTCTTTTCAGGCAGTCTGTCAGGCTGCTGCTCACGTAACAGTTGGGGGTATAACACAGCAGGTAGCCCTACAGTTTCACCTAGGACACTTCCAGGACAGCCAAGATATTACTGCTGATCCAATCTGGACTTGCACCAGATTGCATTTTGCCTGTTATGTGTTCAGAAATGCAAGAAAGCCACAACAAGATTTCAATTGTCAGTTAATTATACAAGGAGGTTTCCAGGAATGTGTATTCTGTACATTCACTTTACATGCTCTTCAGAGGGTAGGAGGCTGGAAAAGAACACCCAGGTTAACATTTACACTAGCAGGATGGAAAATAGGCATGATGTATTGTGTCAAAATGTATATCTGAAAAACAGCAATGTAATCCAGAAACCTTAGTAAATGTCTGCTACGCTAAATTAGATTATTATAGCCACTGCACGCGATATTTAAAATCAGCTTTTCGTGAAATATTGGATACATCCTCGTATATATGCTCTTACTGTTTCTTTTATTAAGAAAAACTTATTCTGCAGTGGGATTAGTTATGGTACTTACCTGTAAAGTACTTTCCAAACTGTCTAATCATTCTCTGTATCAGCACAAAATGTTGCTGCATTTTCTTCCCCTTTGGTGATGGAAACGCACACACAAACATTTCTCAGTGACATTAATAAAACCTTGAAACATTGATGCAACTAAGGATTGGAGTGCAAGAAGGCTCTCCAGGCCTGCAGTAGGACTGTACACTCCATGTCATCTCAAGGGACTGAGAAATTTGATTGATTGCTTGGTTGGCTGTTTGACTTTCCCTCTAAAGTTTAGCCACATCTCTACATAATCCAGGACTCCCCTCCTCCCTTATTTTTTTAAAGTCAGCTAAAAACTAATAAATACCTGTCAACAAGCAGTTCATCAAATAGCAATGAGAAGCTTTGGTATATCAAAGGGCAAGAGATCAGAGAATAGGCATTTGTCTAAAATGCAGCCAGATTTTCCAAAGAGCTCAAGGATAAATTTTTCAAGTGCTTGGGATCCACCTCTATAGGCAAATTCTCAGAAGTGCTCAAAGCCATGCATGTCAAAAGTCTCTAAGAACACAGATAGTTGATTTGGTTCTTAAAACAAAGCCAAGTTTTTGAAAAACCTGTCCCCTTTGAAATTTTTTTGCTAAAGGCTATTCAAGTATCCCTACGTTATTATTTTGGATTCTGTGCATATCTGTACATCTCCACAAAAGAATCTTGTTGTAAACCCGATATTTTGTTAAATGAAAAATAAATGCATTTGTTTTAGAACATAACTTTCATTTTGTTATTTTTGAAGTGGCTTCCTAGGCAGACTTCACGTGAAATAAGTCATCTTTGGGTTTTGGAAACTTTATATCATAAAGACTATAATTTTTCCCTTGCAATAATTTATAAAGCAGGCATTCTATTTTGTTCCCTTTACACATATATCTATTCCTAAACTAAATGCCTATTTTCCCCACTGCAAATACTGTCACTTTTACATGTTAAACAAATTGTTCTGTTGGTGTATGTAGTACTACAACTAGATTTTACTAAACCCTTACCTCTGAATAAAATATGGAGAAGAGCCTCAGAAAACAGTGCTGACTGTTGTAGTTATCAATAAGAAAATTCAAGAAACTGGAAGAAAAATAGATCAGAACTTGCAAAAGGATCAAGTGGAAGATCCTACACTTACACAGATGTGTTCAATTCTACAAACACAGAATGGGGAATGACTGTTCAGAAAATCATTTTGAGTACACAGAGGCAGGGAATCTATCTAAGCTGCACTTGAGTAAAGATTATGCTGCCACAACAAAAAATTGAGAGGCTGACATCACCCTTGGATGTGTAAAGCAGGATACAGCCTGACAGACACACAAAACATCTCTTCCCAGTGTTTGTAAGACTTTAGTTGTAATACTGAGTCTATAGAACTGGGAACTCCAACAAATATGGCATCTGGAAGTGAAATAGAAGAGAGCAAGAAGAAGCAGAGGTCTTCAAAAGACTGCAAGAACTAGAGCTGACTAGCTAAAAAAAAAAAATTAAAATAAATGTGCACTACACTTGCTGTTGCAAAAAGGATAGGATTATCTCTTTATCAGTGACACATCCTTCTGGGTCTGGGAGGAGCACAGTTCCAAGGTGATAATCAAATCTGCCTGCACTGTGAGATATAGTGATACATTTCAGGGAAGGGAACCAGTAGGTGACTTAATTATCCAGTGCCAATGGAGATGAAAAAGAGGAGGTTTGCACAGAGGAGATATAGTGAGGTGGAGCAGGGGAAGGCTCAGTTCCTGTTCAGCAGGGGGAATGCAGAGAAAACAGAGGAGCACTGAGCAGGAACGGGGGTTTGGTGGCAGAGTTAGTTGTACCACCAGGGTCTGAAAGCAAATCCCATTAGGAGATGTCACTGAGAGCAAGTGGTATCACTACCATGACCGGGAAGAAGAGTATTTCCTTCAGAAAATTCCAGTTTCCATACGAATAATGCAGAAGGATTGCACAGGGTGACAACCATGGTCATGTAATGTGAAGTATTTTATCATACAGCAGAAACTTTTCAACAGTTTTTGAAATAGCTGTCATAAGATGACTAAATTCTAGTGTTTTAACACAAGTATTTTAAGCATGCTTTCACAAGATGTTACTCCAAGGATTCTATTTCTTTTCAGGTTTAACATTTAAGCAAATTGACAGTGGACCGGAAAGAAAGAGGGATGGTAACTTAACAACATACAGCTGGCCCAAAACTGGAGAAGTCTGTGCTACCTTTCAACGCTCATGAGACACTTTTTGACTGTTGTTTCTGCTCAAACATAAAATGAATCCTAGAAGGCTACCAAGTACAAGATTAGTTTCTCACTGGGTGCAAGGCAGAAGATATTTCAATGACAAAATGGAGTGTTCAAACAGGTCACTAAGAAAGGTTGGGAGAAGTGTGGTTTAGAGGGCCTTTGAGACCCAACTGGACAAAGCAATGTATAACATGGTCTGCTTTCATAGTTTGCCCTTTCCTACAATGGGGGCCAGAACAGAGACCTCCAGAGATCCCTTCCCACCTTTATGACTGTGTGCTGATCCTATGGATTCACCTCTCCTCAAGTTTACCATCCTTGGAGGTGACTTTTCTTCTAACTGGAAAAGAAATCCATCTGTATGAGAATGCTTGGGCGGTCAGTGGGCACCCTGAGGGCCCTGTCTGGGGTCAGCCTTCCATGAATACACACCTCTGCACACACGTGTGCCCGTGCACAGACACGTGTGTGGGCACGGGGCAGTGGTCAGAGGCTGCCGTCAAACCAGGAGGCTCTCCAAGGCCCCAGCGTCCATCATGCAGATAGACTTCAATGAAAGATTAAAAGAAATTCTTGTGTATTGCTTGGCTCAGAACACCCAGGAAGGAGAGCAGCTATCCTGAATTGCCTGTGGGAATTTATGACTAGGAGCAATGGGGTAAAGTCAGGTAAAGAAAAACAGTTTGAACATCAGTAAAATTTCCTAACTGTGAGTGTTATTAGACTGGAATAATTTCCCCTAAGGGAAGCAATAAAACCAACATCATTTGCATCTTTGCAAACTAGACCAGACAAAGCACTGGGAAATATACTGTGGGGAATAATCCTGTAAAATGATTGCACTAATTTTTCTCAACTATTCTTTCTTCATAGGATTGCTTCATACATGGAATGTGCCATCCTCTTTTACCTGTTGCTTTATTCCTTTTCCTGTGGGTTGAATAAAAAAATCCCTGAAGGAAATTATACCATTCTAACCAAAAAGTAACATATTAAGACAATTTGCATTTTTATTTTAAAAAGAAATATTTTCTCTTTAAAATATAACCAGTGATAGACACAGGAGCATAATCTCTAGGATAATGACACACTTCAGTACACTAGGCAATTAGGTTTGCCTTTAATTATTTATTGTTTGACATGCTGCTCATACAAATACTCTGTGTAACAGGAGGAAGTCAGTTTGACCTTAATTATTGCCTGTAAATAATTCCTGAATTGTAACTAAGTAGTGCCTTTTAAAATGTAATTATTATAATACCAGAGTTACAGAGTTCATTGATTTATAATTACTTAATTGTTTATGCCCATTAAACCACAGCTGAGATAGGTTCATCTTGCCTACATGCACTGGCCTGGAAACTGAGGAATTTCGGCCAAGAACTTGGACTAACCTTATCTCCCACAGCTAAATGGCTGAACAGTCGTTCCAGTCTGGTCAAGGTTAGTAGGGGTCATCAGATGGCTGATAGATGGTGGGCAATGAGCTGGGCATTTCAGTACACAGCCTGCAGAATAACAATGACGGGAGTAGGCGATACAAAATATCTGTACCTCCAGGGTCCTGAGCTCTCACCAGGTCAACCAGACAAAAAGCTGCTTCTTTGTGAGTCTGATTTTACACATATATAATGAGCTGTTGGGCGTAATGGTAACTGTGCTGCTGGGAAACAGAAAAGCCAGAAATTACGAATTGTTTTCCTCCACATAGCAGCACAGGGTGCTTGCACACGTGTATGAAAGGGAGAGACTGTCATTTTGCTTCTCGTGAATTGCACCTTAGCACGGTAAGAGCATTTCACAGAGAGAGTTCAAGCCACACTGTTGTGGCTCGACCCTGGATGGCAACTAAACCCCACACATCTGCTGGCATCCCTGGATTACCAACAATGTTTCCAGCAGAAATACAAACACAGCCCTATACCGGCTACTATGAAGAAAACTGACTCGATCCCAGCCAAAACAAATACACTCATATGGTTCTCTTGTCTTTAAAATATTTGGGGGCTTTTGTACAACTTGTGTCTGATAATCACCATCCAAACCACTCTGTTGTATTATACGTATTTCTCTGTTTGAGAAGAAAATAAAGAAGATATGTTAATAATGAAGCATTTTAAAATAGTCAGCACAACACACTTTCACTTAAATTTTAAACTCCACCTGTCAGAGGAGTGGAAAAGCCAATACCTTTCTCAAATCTCAATTCTGAGAAAGTAAAGATGCACATTTTGCTATAAAGATCCTGTTATAATTTGCTCAAAAGGAAGTTGTATTTAGAAATAATCTGTGTAGATTTTGATAGCATTAAAAATTTGACTTGGTTCAAGTAAGCCTTGGTTCAAATCTTTTGCTGTCTTACTGTGCAGTCAAAACCAGCAACTAAGAAATATGTGAATTCTGTGTGTTACAGAAATAGACCCTAGAAGGAATGTTAGAACTGTGATCTGTGATCTAATAACCATGCTTGTCGTAAGAGTATTCAAAAAGCAGGTCTCAGGAATAAAAGATTACGTATGTTCTCAGTATTAATACAAATGTCAATGTCTTTCTTAAAAATGCAATGTATTTTAAAAGCCTGAGAAAACTTGTTCTGTATTACACCATTAAAGAAGTTTCTACTACGAATTTTTTGGAGTATGCCCAAGACACTGAAGTTGAGAATTAAGATTTTTGTGCAAGCTGTACATCTACTTTAGGGGTTAAAGCAATTAACCCTTTAAGGATGTGTTCCAATCTCCGTCTTTCCTGTCTGTACAGCATGGAGGAAAAATAAATACCAGCACAGTTCATCTCAATTTCTGCACTCTTAAAAAAGGAATATTAATCATGTAGGTTCACCAGTCAGGTTACATCTGAATTCCCCATGGTAAATGAGACTAAAGAAATGCAAACTATTCTAGTGCTGTACAATCCAGATGTAGTGATAATGCCCTGCTTGTTATTACCAACATTCCACAGCAATTAGGGAATTGTGTCAGAATCCTAAATCTATAGGAAGAAAATCAGATTGCCTTGAAGTGTGGTCCTGTCCCATCATGTGACTGAAAGTGTAGGATTAAAGGAATCACTATCTCAGTGTTTCTTGTGCACTTTTTAGTTTATAATTGAAAGCGGGTTTTATTCAACTGTCAGTTATGCAATTGCAACACAGGTTCTTGCCCTCCTGTGTACCCTTCCCAGTCATGCAGGCTTTGCAGCCAAACCCTGCTCTCAGTTCTACCTGCAGAGACCTATTCCCGTCAGTCTCGCTGTGATATACCAACAATAGGCAAAGTGCAACTTGCTTAAATGTAAGAGCCATCAATTCCCAGGTGTTGGTTCCCTTGGAAATGTGATAGGTTTCTCTTCTCTATTCTGCTTTCTCAGATACGGCATGAAGAAAAATAATAAATTTGGAAGCCTTATGGTTTGAGTACACGCACTGAGGTACTTTAAAACCCACAGCTTCGGAGATGACAACTTGATACTAAAATATACCAAAACCTCTAATACATTAACACACAGGGACTGTGAGCACTCAGAAATAAAATTTTCCAGGTCCATGGGAAGCCCTTACACTGGGATGAGTTAAATGAATAACACCTCCCCCAACAATTCCTAGTAGAAGTCTATTACTAATTCATTCTATGATTTTATTTTCTTGGTGGACTGAAAGCACATCGCAGTGAGGCATTCTCCAGTTCTATTATCAATCCCTGATCCAATACTTTATCTATATCTAGAAAAGTCTTTCTGCTTTTCCACCATTCTGCCTGACGAGGAGAAAGCGTATTTTCTTCCTCACCCCATGTAGGCAAACAGGTGTAACGTCCTGCACCTGTACCCTCTGTAATAACTGTGTATGTGAAAAACCAACAAACACATTGAAACAATCCTCTGAGGACAGTCAGGCACATCCTTAAAGAGCACTCTTCCACAGGAGGGAATCAGGCAGAGCGATAGCTGAAGGGGTGCCCACAAGTGCAGACAGAAGGGCCAGTAAGACCGTGTAATACGGTTCTAAGCTTGTGCATCATGTTTCCTAAACAGACCTGCTCTTTCAAACTCACGAGCACAGCCTTGCTTTCTGCTCCTCCAGTACTGCATGAATTCACTTAATCTTTCAGAAATATTATCTATATATATAAACAACCTGTGCACAAAAAGTTATTAAAAAAAATTTGAATTATAATAGTACCGACAAGGTAGGGCTTTATTTTTTTAAGCATTTTGTGTAGTTAAGAAAAAGACAGCCACTACTGCAAAAAAAAGAGTGTGTTCGAAGAATAAGATTAACCTTGATAATTGACAATCTTACTTGAGGACTTCTAAAACCAAATAAATTGAGACACCTCCCTTTATTTCATTTCTCACTTCATCCTTTCAGATGGGAGGTTCTGTAGGCGTAATGCCCTTTTCATACAGGGTCTATTGGTACAGGGTCCAGCACATTTTTTCACCCTCTTCTAATTGAGATCTGTCAGTAGTGAAATACAGATTGGTGTTACTCCTAATTACGTACATCTCCTTCCACCCAGAGCACTTTTCTGTCAGCTTGAAGAAGCACCAAGGACTGGCAAAACAGACGCCTTGAATTAACACGGAAGTCATACGTGCTGACATAATATCAGCAGATTGTCCTGCTTTTCCACCCTCTGAATTCTTGTTGCTAATCTAATTAATACCCTCTGATTGTTTCTGATGGTCACTTGGCAAGTGACAGCAAAGATAAAGGGCTTAGGCATCTTGTGACATGTTCCTGGCTTTTATCTGTCCCATTTCCAATATACTTTTCTTTGCCTATTTCTCTCTTCTTCTATCACCCTTGTCATGCTCACCTCTTGCAAACATGGTACCTCTACTTCACAGCTTCTGGGACTATTATGATGCAAAGTACCTTGTTTAATTGGAAGCCAAATACATCTTTTTCTTTTCTCAACATTTTTCCATTTATCACCTCTGTTCTGCTATGTGTCCCTTCCCTTTTTGCACCTCTTCTCACCTCTCCAGTACTACCTGGTCCTCATTTTGCCTGTAGGCTTTTCCTGCAGCCCTTGCAAACTCGTCCACCACCCCCTGTACAGTGTTGGTCTAGAGGTGACAGCGAGGGCTGAGGGCCGTGATGGGATGGATATAATCCACAGAGCAGGAGGACAGCCCTCACCTAGAGATCTTGCAGGCTGAGTATTTGAAAATGCAATGGGTGAAGCAAATAAGGAGGGCGCAGATTCAGTACAAGGTAAAATATTTTCTTGCTGTATGTTTTGGCATATTCATGCATTCTGGGAACAAAATAAGAGACGTTGAAGAAGCAGGGTGGTGGCTCCTTTGCCGAGCATAAGAAGGATATATTATCCTCATTCTCCTACTCCTTCACTTCAGACTGAGGCTAAACAAAACCATGAACAACCACAATGAAAAAACAAGGAGAACTACTGCAGTTTTTGAACTTGAGATGATCTCGAAGTTTTTATTTAGCATTGACATATTTTCAGTAATAAGAGAAGACACAGACACACACACACAGAAGAAAACCTGTCTTTCCAAGAGAAGTAATACAGGAAAACTCTGATTGTAATCCAAGTATTATAGTTAGGTGGTATGTGTGTGTGTGATAGATCTCACAGAAGAGGATCTTTTGTAAGGTTCTGTTTGGAGGGAAACAAAAGTTTCACAGGCATGAGAGTGTGGGAGCAAACAAGATTGTCTCTGCAGAATGGATCAGTTCATGAAAAACTAAGGGCATACCAAAGGGGGTGAGTAGATCAGATCAGAGCTACTTTGAATGCAAATGTGGTGATTGTCAACCTTTTATATCCACCATTCTTACACTCTTTACAAGTGACTCATCTGCATTCAGAAAACACTGCCCACATAACTAACACTATTCTTATTAAATATCTGATTCAAATTACGTCTAACTCAGCTGGAAAAAAATAAAGAAATTGTGAGGATATCCCAAAAATTTAAGTAAGGTCCACTAAGTGAGTGCAGGGAATAAATCCAGTTACTATATTTTTCAACCTGAATTTCCCATGGCAAGAAAACAGTCATAGTATGACTAATAAGATTTGTATGAAAACATAGCCCTTGTATTATAAAAAGTTATCTCCTTATTTAAAGAGGAATAGTATAGATGTGTATTTTCTTTCATGCAAACTCTACTGGAGTAGAGCAGAATTCCTTAACAAAAAGGCTCAAGGGTTAAAACTCAAATTATAGCAAGCCCAATATTTCACGAAGCTCTTGTTATGTTGGAACAATTTAACATTCTTCTGGCAATAAATACAATAGTTGCATTCAGTCAGGAAAAAAATAAAGATTGGGACCTTGAATTCTTTACAAGCATCCGTCTCCGACTGGCTCAGAAACATTCCCTCGTTATTTGAGCCATCCCATTCTCTCTTTAGGAAGTCACTAGAGGGCATCATCACCTACCCAATCCTGTCTGCAGACCGGGTCAGAGTTGTCATACCCTACCCTGCAGGAGCTATGCTGCTGTCTGTAGGAGTGCCTTCTGCAGAGCTCTGAAAACTCAGGTTCCAGTTGTTCTCACAGCCCTCGCAGAGTGGGGCCTGCAGGGCACTATGAAAATGGCCTACTTTGGGTTGCAGCAGAAAGGAGAATTCACGAGTACTTGGCTCTCAGGGCCCTTTAACCAGAGGAGCGTGGAGCACTTCCCCCTGGTTAGCTCCTTCTGCTTTCAACCATTCCTGCACAGGAGCTCCCTCCCAACTCTTAAAAACGGCACTACTAAACAGAGCTGTCCGTCAACTGCCTTCACTTCTTTGTAGGGTTATTTGTGAAAGCGCTCACAAATCAACTTTTCCAAATTGCCTTGACCATTTGGAAAGTCAGAGTGCTGAATAGAACATGAGAAGATGATTAGCTTTGTTAGACCCAGGGCAGGAATCATTTCCCACAGATTCATCATATATGTGTCTACTACGCAGCACTCCTACAACAACCCAGATTCCATTTTTGCACAAGGGCTCTTACGGTGAACATGAGACTTGAAAGATCTGGGTGTTGCGTGAACTATAAACATCGGGGAGAAGTTCCATCTGCTGACTTGGGTATTTGCACACAAGCTCTTTAGCCCCATTCGTCATTTATCCTTTTCTCTCTTGCCTCTTGTGCTTCCTAGAAAGTTCCAGGGGGTCATCTCCATGGCTTTAAATTCTTAACCACGAGCACAACTCCCACTGTCCCAGAATCCTTAGTAACATCACTACTTGGACAGCTTTCCTGGAGATAAAGCATGCACATACAAACTGGAAGCCAGGGAGCTTCTGATCCCTGAAATCTTACTACAGACAGTGCTACGCACATACAAATTCACAGCAGGGTGAAACCCAGGCACTGGCTGCCCCCTGCTTATGATCAGCGTGTCCCAGTCCCACAACGTGGGCGTGGTGTGGGTGTGACAGAGCCATGGGACTCGCGTTCCCCTGTCTGAGCACAGGGCTGGCACAGGGAGCACCTGCTGCTCAGCTAAATGTAGGGCAGAACAGTTTTGGTCAGCGAGAGGCCTCACTGCTGGCATTTTCCAAATTAATCTCTTCTGTGGGTGGAGAGCTGTAATATCATGAGAAAGGTCTTCATCCATCAAGGGACTTGGAGGGAAGTATTCATTTTTTTCAGGAAATAATGGAATTCAGAGACACCATGGTACAAGTGACACACTGGCTTACTGCATGCAAAATACACCTGTCTCACCAGGGTCTTTCAAGAGCAGCTTTGGATCATCTCCAAAGCCTGGAGCAGTGCAAAAAGCACCTGAATTTCCAGTGTTGGAAACACCTGTTGTACAAGAAACAGGTCCATAGGTCATAAAGAGTTTGTTGCATTTTGATTTTCACCTGGGATTTTCCCTTCAAAGGGTGGGTACGTGAAGGTGTTCTATCCAAGCTGACTCTCAAGTGCATACTTCAGTTTAGAGGGAATAAATAAGCAGTAGGGGTATAACACCCCTGCCCTGCACTATGAGCAGTGGTGCACCTGGCACAACGTGCAGGAGAGCAGCTTTATCAACTCGTTTAGTAAAATAGATGGAATGGTGGAAGTACGAGAGCAACATTGATATCTATCACTAAAGGTGTGGAGCAGCAGTACTGTAAAAGGCAAGTAAGGTAAGTAGGTAGACAGGGAAGAAAAGAAAGGGAAAACACTGGGACTACATCCCAATTAAATAGGTAATATATTCAGACTGCAGCCCAAATGGTCTCATAAGATTCATTGTCCAAGGCTGGAAAAGGTGACACGTTTGTGTTAGAAAATTCAATGAAGTGAACTCAAGTGCAGTCAAAATCTTAGGTATCAGAAATTCCAAACCTGGTTAAAAACCTCTGTGAAGATTTCATGTAACTTTCTGGGGTGAAAATTATCAATGTTTTCATGGAACATCAAGAAAAAAATCACATTACAGTAAAAATTTACTTTTTTTCTGTATGTACTGAAAGGCAAAAGTTTCTGTGGACTGGAAAGAGTGGCTCCTACCTTTCTGTGTGCACACAATGGGAGGACACTCGGTGATTATTATGCACTAAAGCAGAGGTACAGCCTCAGTCATTCTAACAGAAACCCACCCATTCCCAGGACTACAGCGCTTACTCACAAGCCAGCATGTAGATATGCAAATAACAACATATTGTTATCAGCAGTTTGTCCAATAATATTTCCTTTGTTTCATCAAAAAGGCGTATCAGTTTTGTACAGTTGGCAGTGAATATGCAAAGAGGAATTTGAAAAAGCAAGACCAGCCAGAACAGCAGCCTCTGCCAGTCTGATTGCAGGCATCGCTGATGTCAGACGATGCATCAGAAGGTTAGGGTGCTAATGACTTGTTGATGTGTTTGGCATTCTGCAGCTATCTCTTAGCAGGTATTTTCACAGTAAGTATTGTTTTTATAGATGTTTTCCTATTACTCATGAGCTGGAAGTTTCAAGGGAAAATTTTGAAAACAAGATAAAAGCTCGAGGGGACAGGGAAGTGAGAAAGCTTGTCTGAACCCTTATATTTCTCAGTCCAAAACACAGAAACGTGAAATACCATGTCCTTGGTCACAAGCCTGTTACGGAATCAGAAATATAGGACACCTAAACTCATCTTCTCAGCTACAGTAATGGAATCATTGAATGTTTTGGGACCTTCAAACATCTTCTAGTCCAACCCCTTGCAATGAGCAGGGAAGAGTCACTTCTTTATAGACATGTATACATAATCAGCTTGTCCAAGTAGTCCTTGAACAGAAGTTAAAACATAATCAAAAAAAAGGAGAGAATTTGAAGTAATAGATCTAACTAAATTATCATCCTGAAATAATCCGGCTAGTTTATCTTCTTCGGGGTTTTTGTCTTTCCTTTGGAGATTTGCAAGACAATTTTTAGAGTCTAATTAACTTTTTGCATGAAGATGAACTCCTTTCATTTTTGAGAATTAATCACATTTAATCTGCAGACGCTAGCCATTATAACAAATCTGTCTGTCCACTGTAACAGCAGGATTATGAAAAAATAAATGGAAAGTGACATTCACATTAGCCGGAGAGTGTTTTTGGCAGTCATCAACTGGCTTTTCTAGTTACTATGATTTTAACCCATCATCACTTTTTCATTACAACTACCCGGGCAGTTGAATAGGTTAGGCTGCCAAGTGGCTTTTTCAGGCATTTATTATGAGAGTGATGTTTATATTTGAAGTTATCAAGCCCCTTCTGAGTGAACTGATGCCTTAAACGTGGAGTACCATGTTGTCAGCCAGGGATCAGCTGTGTGGGGCAGTTTTGGAGCCAACGTTCTTTAGGCACACAGGAATGCAGGGTCGATTGCAAACTGAGGAATCCATGAACGCATGTTGGGCTTCATATCCAAAGACGTTTGTTCCAGGAGTGAAGGTGGTGGAAAATATGACATATTCTCACAAGGGGCTTTGGATAAAACAAAACTGTGTGGATCTGCATGAGAAGGCAACTGAGCAAGAATACCAATGCAGTGAAATACGTCTAAGAGAGAGCAGCGTGGGGAGGGGGGGAAAGGAGGAAGGTGGAGGGGGGAAGAACAAGTTCTCTGTAGATAAAAGGATTAAGAACGATGGAAAATATTTCCATAACCATGCCAAAGGAAAAGAGATACATTGTTGTATTTTGCACTTCAGCCAGCAGTGCTTTGCAGAACACATGCAGAAATATGGCTGCTTAGGAGAGTATGTGTTCTAGGGTGATTCATATCAGCTAAATAAAGGTAATTAAAGACATAAAGGACTGAAGCAGTAAAAACAGGACTGAGCTATTTAACCAAGTGTGACAGCTTTGCATGACTGATTATTCATGAACTACTCCTAGGTAGTTAAGAAACATAAAATGTGATTCATAATCTCTAGAAAGAAAACAAGCTATTTATTAAGAAACCTTACATCATGGCGCTCCTAAAACTAATATAAATATTTGAATTTCTGTCTCTAAACTTTCTGAAAAACATGGATAAATACACCCATTCACATAATGCACATATATATACATACATCTATTTCTTAGCTGGCAGTTAGAATGTAGGCACCAAAATATGCAATGCAAATGCATATTCAAAAGCATTTTGCAATTAGTTATTATTTCTACCTAATTCTTACCATGTATTTTTATGGAGATCAACTCCATCAACTAAGGAATGCTAAATCAACAGGCCTTTATAAAAGAGAAACAATCCACCACGTTATCCTCTGATCAGGCTGAAAGCTCTCCTCTTCCCAGGTATGTAATTGTGTAGTACACTAAATTATGATCGTAAAGTGTATTAAAAACTCTTCATTAACTCTTCATGTGCAGTAATTTCAGCTCATTTACTCCATTAGCTAATACTGACTTCACTGAAAGCACATGTACATGGAGGAGTTAACAAGACAGCCACTACTACATCATGAATTAGCAGCTCCTGGCACCTAGAAAATCCCTAATTACAGCTCACAAGTTCATAATGAACAGAACATATATAATTCTACGAAATTATCTGTTAACAAAAAAAAGCTTACACTAATTCTTGTTTATTCATCTGGGCATCACAGCAGGAAAAGAGATAAGTGCTTATTTACATGTCATTTGGGCTTTTTGTTATTTTATTTTTTTTAATTTCCCCCTACACATTCTGCTGCTAAGTATGACTATTTCTCTTGGTTTGTTGGGATTTATTTTTTTTCTGATGAGGTATAATATATAAATATATATTGTAAAAATCATGCCACTATGACCCTGCTTTAAATTAAACATAAAACAAACACCAGGAGATTGCTGTCAAAGGTATTTGCCATAAAATACTTTTTGCTTGACTACTGAATGCTCTAATTGGATCTTGCTGCAGTTGCCAGTGCATTTGTAGTTGAACTATTCAGGTATTATGTGGAAGGAATTTTCCTGGAATGTCCAGCTGAATCAAACAGTAAATATCACAGGCTAACCTAAACATGGATAGTCTAGTTTTTCTTTCAGAGTAAAATCATGGCACAGCTTCTTCAGGATCACTTTTGGAATTACTGCATTGTAGTTAGGTTTTCCTTCCTCCTATGCTATTCATATTGTATCAAAGAAGAAAAAGATACTTTAATGAATAAAAACACCCAAAACCCCAAACCACCCAGGAAAACCCCAGCTCCACCTCTAAATCCCCTTCATATTGATTTCTAAAATTGTTTTCCATCTCATTTTTTGCTTCAATATTTCATCAATAATTTATAGTAATATTTCTAACATTCCTAGATTAGTTCTATGTTGATTGTAACTACAAAGTTTCCAGGAACAAAGCAAAGCTTATATATAAAAACCCTTTATGTCATATGAATATGAAAATTGCTTTTAAAAACAGAATGGCACTTTACATGGTTGCAGCTATATCTGACTCCACTGCAGCCTTGCTTGCTTTTCTTTGCTACCAATTAACAATTGCAGCTAAAGGAAAAGGACAGATTTTGAAAGGAGTCTGTAATGTGATGTTCAGCTTTCTCTCCTTTCACTGGCTGAAGTTTTTGTTTCTCTTACTATAACCTGAGGATAAATAATAAAGCTGAGGCATATATTCTCATTTTCCTCATAGAAATTCTCTAGAATTTAATGTATAACATTTCTGTAAAAACTTTTAAAACTCTATGCAACTGTGCTACAGCAATATCATTCTTTTAAAATCAGTAGGATGAATTATAACACTCTACCAAAAAAAAAAAGAAAAAAGGTATTTATGTATGACTTGAAAATATTTCTACTGGACTTTACGGGATTTCCTCCTTTCATCTGTTCAAGACAACTTATCCACAGAGATTAAAAGCGGTTTATGAATCTACGTCCTTGAACATAGTAACAGCCGTAACACAGTGTAAGTAAAATAAAGGCAGACCTACTTCCAGAAAAACATGCATGCTTATGCAAAACATAAATTAATGTCATGCCTGTACGATTGATATGGCAGACACTCATGGAGGTTGCCTAAGCTGCCTCTCTTTTTATGAAGGTTTGAAACAACTAGAGACAAACGTAACCAATACCAAAGACAGAGGTTTGGTGTGGTACCTCTTACACGGACAACAGAACCTCCCGTGTTCTGAGCACCTGCTCTACATTATCCTCCAGACCTGCTTTGTTTCAAGAGATCTCTGTAATAGTAGAACAATTAGCCTCAGTGTTGTTATACTGCAACATTGTCAGCCCAAGAGAGGAAGAGACACAATGCAAATGATGACCTGAGGACTCGGGAATTTAATAAGCAAAAACACCACATGCAAACTTTGGTGGGTAGAGATCCCTGTAATATGTATGAGTGCTGGTTTTAGAGCAAGATGGAGGGATCTTGCTGGAATAAATCGTTGCATAAGTGTGGAACATTCTTCTTTGACCTTCTGGATTCAGACAGCCTGGCTCTGAACATTCAACCCTGACACCAAAATTACTATGTGGGTACTCAGAAATTCTCTGGAAGAAAGCCAGTGGCCTGGGTTTTAGCTGGAGTCGAGATATTTAGGCTATATGACATTAACGTTTTCATTGCATGATAGAAAGTGTTTGTGGCATCTAATAAACTCATTTTCTGGTTCATGTAGGCACTTTAGTTGTTATTTTTCTTGTGTTTAATAGTAGTATTGCTAACAACAGTCTGCCAGTCTTAGTAAAGACCGGGCTCTGTGAAAAAAGGAAAAAAACCAGAACAAGTCTCAAAGAACTTGTGCTGGAAATGAAATTTCAAATTTTATTTCTCTGCATCTGAGGGGTCGTGTGTCACAGCCACACACTGTTTTAAGGCAGTGTAGCAAAAATCAAAAGCAAAAAAGCAGCTTGTTTGCCTTTATCAGCACTTGACCTAGAGAGCGTACAAAGCTGATACTCTGCCTTTCCATTGCCCTGTTGCGGGGCAATAACAGGCAGACAGGTGTGGCAGCCCATCATGCTGCTAATCTCTCCTATCAGCCCAGCATGAATGGGTAGAGCTCATGAATCAGAGTCCAAAGGGTGGATGTGAGAGAATTATCTTGCTGCTGCCTAGAGAAATGGAGGTGGCGTTTCTCTTGTAAGCAGGACCATTTAATTGGTCCTTGCCCTCCAGAGTACAGGGGCCTCCTTGGCCAGGAAATTGGAGCAGAATAAATTCAGCAGTGCTAGGACAAGGAGCTATCCACTTGGCAGGGGAAAAGACCCTCAAATTCTCACCGTAAAAGCCAAAACCACGGTGCTGCAAGCTCACCAAGGGCTCAGCTAAAAAGGCAGCCTTTAGCCTGGGGAGCCCACGTGCCAGATGGTTTTGTCACCCCTGCTTCTCTAGCACTACAAAGCCACTCAGTTAGCAGGTCCTGCCACTATATCCCTGCAAGCAAACTGTACCCTGCAGTCCCCAGGGCCACTGGGCTCCCTCTCCCCTGCAGACTGCTAGTGGGGAGCAGCCAGCCCTAAAACATGCTGGGAACTGCTTGAAAAATGTGCCAGGGAGGTTGTGAAAGTGTAATGGCATAAACAATCAAGCAAGAAGTGTTTCTTCACTGTTCAATTTAGCAGCTCAGATATAACCACAGAGGCCATACGCATTTAGTTCCCATCAGAGCTTCCCAGACTGATTACGTCCAAGAGCCAGATCTGTGCAGAATGGATCAAATCCACCTCCACTGCCACCCCGTTCATTTCAGCAGAATTATAGGGATTTGGCCAGGTACAAGAAATATTGCTGGTTTAAACAGTCCCAATTCTTGAGACTTTACCGAAAATATCCACTGGGAAAAGAGACCAGCTACTGTAAAATTTTTCATCATTCTCTCCTCCAGCTCGGGTTAGATGTGCTTTCTGAAGGGCTTCCAGACAAACTTTTTTGCTTTTCTATCATTACTGCTTTGCTTGAGCTTGAAATTAAAAACAAAAAGTTAAAAAAAAAGGGTTGTTTTTAGAAACAGATGACTGCATAAAGCTTGAATGGATAAAGAAAGAAGGGATTTTCCTTATAATAAACTTGCCAAAATTAATTTTGCAGTGAAATTATTCTTCCCTCAATTCTGTCTTTCCTTCTTTCATTGAACTCACACTGAAATAACACTCTTAATCCCCAAGAAGCATCAATATTTTTGCTGTTAAGCATTGCACAACTTGTGGTATGGACTAATGCCATGCATTAGCCATGAAGCAAGGTTTGACGTAGCTAGAGAACATCAAGTACAATACCACGTTTTATCAAAACCAAACAGCAGAACAATGCACACAAGGCTCTCACAAATATACCAGATCCATCAGATTTCAATCTGATAAAGTCAATACAGAGAAGAAATATAGGGTACAGTCTGTCTTCATTAACACAGAAATAAGCACAGCAGTTCCACTCTCCCTCTGCAGTGTGCTCTTAACCCAACAGAGGGGGGAACCAGCCTCTTAGGCTGAAATATCGGGTGTTTGGAATTCAAAGGTCTGTATTTTTTCACCAGAGCTCACGTCTCTCAGAGATCCCCTGGGAAGGACCTGCCGTCCTCCAGGCAGACAGACCACGCAGCATCTTGATTTCCTGGGAGCACCTCTCTGGTGACCTTCAGCAAGGGACTGACCTCTCTCCCCATCTCTGCCTGCAGCTAAAAGGGAGGCACCCACACGGTTAATCAGTCAGCTGGCAGAGGCCTAACATCCGTCATACGGCCTACTGTGGTTTAATGTGTCCCTTGTAACGAGGAAGAAACATGTTAAAAAAGAATGCGGGGTGCACTGCAGTGAAAAAGTGGAGAGCAGGAGGGGGTGGTGCTGAGCTCCGGCCATCGGTGTGGAGGCACAGTGGCGGCTCAGCAGTGCCACAGCACAGCCATCCCTCCGCTTCCTCACTGGCTGTCAGCACCACCAGCACCCAGGACACCAGGGGTGCATCCTGAGGGCGTACAGGAGACAGCACAGTGGGGACAGACCCCAGCTGCCAATTTCCCAGGGGTTTATCCCATTTCCCAGGAATGTTTGACACAATTCAAGTGCCACCAGTACCTGAGCACACTAAATGAAACCCACCTTGGGTCTGTCTGAATGCCCACCTGACATACTCTCTTATAACTTGGGTTGTCTCCCTTGACAAGAGAGGCAAGTAATGGTCCATGTGCCTTTTGCTGCCCATTACAGAGACAAAATATCTGATCAGATGTTTCAGTTTGTCTGTCAGGGTGACAAGCAGCACCATGCAAAATTGTGCAATCCAGTCCAAACACCAGAAACAACATCACCCTTAAAGCAGAGATCCACCTAACAATGTAAGAGATGAACCCTGATAATTAAGGAGCTACAACAGCCCTGGGCAGCTGGTGAAAAACCACGGGGGATGGATTTCTGCTGCA
Organism: Atrichornis clamosus; assembly: GCA_013400975.1. Taxonomy (NCBI): domain Eukaryota; kingdom Metazoa; phylum Chordata; class Aves; order Passeriformes; family Menuridae; genus Atrichornis; species Atrichornis clamosus. Next base: position 269,332 of record WBMZ01006157.1, on the reverse strand, counting down.
CCGGGCGCTGTGCACGGGCAGTTCAGCAGAGGAGCTGTGCTAATTTTGTGGCCAGCCTGCTTCCACAAAAGCCTGCACCCAGCCTGACTGCTCAGGATGACCCAGGGCATCCCAACGCTGTACCCTGCCCTAAGCCACACCTGAGCTGAACCTGTTGGCTCCGACATGGGGGATGCCCCAGCACATCACAATGGTTTTCTCAAAAACACAGCTCTTACTGGTGTCACCACGTTCCCCCATCACTTTTTCTGCTCATTTTTGGGGGAGATGCATGAGATGCATGTTGTAGAGGGGCTTGACTTCACTGCATAATCCAGTACAGTCTGTGCTGGGCTTCACTTCCCTTTGGTGGACACCACAGGGTTTGGGTTACACTCCCTAGAGCCCCATCTCTGTGGTTTGCATTCTGGTTCATGCCTCTGGTCAGGGCCTAGAGGGAGCAGGAATGGAAGGAAAAGCATTGATTCCCAAGGCTGAAGTCCAAATAATTTAACTCACCATTGACACTGTTACTTAAAAAAAAGATACATCCTGTATCAGTAGGGTAGGTACCTGGTGTTTGAAAAAGTGGAGGAGAGAGTGACGTGCTAAAGTGAATATAATTACAGAAGCAAACACTGCTGAAACCCATGTTATAGTTTTTACAGTAGAGTTAGGGTTTTTCTTAGTTCAGTAAATATCCTAATTTAGACACCAATCCAAACTTCATTTAATGAGATGTGTGGAAATACTGCAAAAAGAGCCTGTCAGTGCTCCTGACTTTGGAGAGTTCTAAAGTTATATTGCAGGAGTGATTTCCCCCACCATGTTTACTCTTTCAGTCATGATCAAAGCCAGATAACACAAAAGGTAAGTTCAAATATTTTTAAAAGTATGAGTTTCTAAACCTTTATAGCATTTGTTATGGGCAAAGACCTAGTCTCTCTGAACAGTTTTGTTCTAAGCAGTAACCAAAATGAATTATTTTCTCAAGTTTCATCTTAAAGAGCAGGGAATGGACATTTTGTTTTTTTGAAGAAGAAATGCACAAAGACCATAGGCTGCTCTGATTTATGGCAGGGCTGTCTGGTGTATGTTATGGCTTGGACTGACATGAAACCGTTGTGACTTAGAGTAAATTAAGCAGGGACCATAAATGGAAAGTGTTTAAAAGGCCATTACATAACATAACAAATGGGCTGAAAATCTTGTCTGCATGCTTCTCCCACACACATTAGCTGGGGATGATGGTTTCACCTGAGATTGAATCTCATCTGTTGCCGCTATATGTATTGCCAGGCTACAGCAAATATTACTAATCACATCTAATTATTTTCTAAAGAACAGTGAAGGAAAACAAATACAATCAGATAAACTGACTCCTTTTGCAACTCCACCAAGTTTGCTCTAGCATCACCACATGTAGCATAGACAAGAAAATGTCAGATCTAAAGAAAATTACCTTTTTTATATACGGAAACTAGAGAGGATGCCTACTGGGACACAAAGGTTCACCTCCCAGCCACTTGGCCTAGCACCCACATTTCAAGGCAACCACTGGGTTATGCTACCAGCCATCTATGGAGAAGCCAAACACTTTGCAGCTCACATGAAAGGAAATGCAGGGTCAGAACACAAGGGACAGAGAAAGCAAAGCCATCAGCTCTGCCTCCTGCCCAAAGCCAAGCCCTGTCCCCTCTGGGAACATGCATGACTACAGCCTGTAAACCAAGGGAAACAAAGTCACCTCAGGAAAAAACTGCAGCTACTTTTGGCTACCTGATTCAAAGCAACCACAGCATTGCCAAGCAAGCACTGGGGGAGAGGGAGAAGCTACAGGGACTCTGCTGTGGTACCAGCAAGTGCCCAGCCTCCACCAGGCACTCACTCACTGCTGGGACATTCGAAAGGCTACAGAAATACTCGTGTTACTCCAGGGCAGCTCCCCAGTGACCTGCACTTGCTTTCCCAGATCTTTCCTCCTGGCCTTTAAAAAGCAGTGGTTTGCTGGTATTTTCTTGGGAAAACCTCTCAAGTGCTTGATCACCTACGTTTATTCATAAAATTTTTCCACTGCTTCAACTACCCCAGAAATTTCACCCATCTGCCAGGCTTTTGTTTAGTCTATATTCTTCTATAGGATGAACAGAAATGTATCGGATTATGAGAAACAAGCACAGGAATGTCCTTGTCGTGGTGCTGCCTGTGTGGCCGGGCACAGCCCCTGTCCTGCCCCGTGCAAACGTGCAGATCTGCCCTCAGAGGGATCCAGAGTTCTTCACCAGGCCGGGCTCGGTGCGTGACGGGTGCTGTGGCGACGGTCCTGAGGTGCTCAGTTACCAACTACAAGTCTGGTTCTGGGATGTTTGCTCTAAGTTCAAGTATCAAAGTGCATTGCCTGGCATTTCTGTGCGCCCCTTCTTGTCAGTTCCCGGGAAGGGTTTAATGTTTCTCCGTCAGTTGTGATGACTGATTCTCCTTGTGCCTCTACACCTTCACTTTACAACAACAAAGTAAATCTGTTATCAGCTCATAATTAAATAAATATTAATCTGAGGTACTTCATATGAATGCAAATAGCTGTTTGTGAAGATTCCTCCCATAACCAACCTGGAATGTCTCTTAATTGTTATTTTTCCTGACATCTTCATTTCACTGGCAAATTCAACTGAAATCCAGACTGAAAAGTTGCATCATGTCTCTGATTCTGTAAATGTAAGGGAAAACTCTACATGGGAGAAGTTCCCAGTTTCTGTGTCACAGTGAATTTACAAAGCTCTCAAAACACAGCTGAACTATTTGGTATGGCAAGAGACAATCCTATTGATTCATGGTTAACAAATTGCTCTCTTTTCAGAGAATCAAGATCAAAGCGTGTTTTCACTAGAAATTTAAAACCTTGTGGGTGTTGGATAACTGAGCAGTGAGTAGTTGGGATATGGAATCTTTCATCTGCAGCAGTCAACTCCAATTCACAATCAGTGTTAAGAATGATTAAAACTTCTTGCTGGATGGTGCCAGTGCAGTACCATCATCCCTGGTACAAAAAGCAGGTGCCTAACAGGACTGCCATTTCCAGCGCCATCTCTCCAGCCCTCCTGTATCCTGCAGTTGAGGAGGGGTGAGGCAGGAGCTGGTTTTAAAAAGATAATTAAATCTACAGAGAAATCATAAGCAAAATTTTACCTTAGCAGTTTCTGGAAATAAAACATTTCATGCCAAAATATCATGACTGCTCCTGGTCTCAAGCAGGGGAGGACAGGGCTATTCATAAGCTATAGATTTTTTTTCCCAGAATACTGGAAATATTCAGAGAGTCTTAAAGCTATGAGTATCATAATTATAAGCAGATAATTCTTTCACCTTTCCTATGTTGCTGAAATCAATAGTTTACCCATGAAGTGAATCTGCAGTGCTCTGAGAAATTATCTATTTGTGATAGCTCTGCTTTCTTTTATCTTTTAAATACTTTTCATTGACCTTTTAGGATTTCTGTAACTTTTTTTTTTCCAAGAGTAAGCATATGCAAATTATTTTTCTGCTCTACTTTCTTCATTAGTAATATCTAACTCTGCAGGCTTATGTATTTAAATCCACACCTATAGCATAGCTTGTGGTCAAGATACCAACTGTTCTTTCACATACATTTAATTTCCCGGGATGAAATGCTGATTCAAGTGGACTTAATAAAGAAGTAAATCATTTAAGCATGGAAATGAAGCTGTTGCATGTGAGAGATCTTCTCCAGTCATCTCACCAGTGCATACCAATGGTGTAGTTTAATCTCTACATCTTCTGTTTGGTCTGATTAGGCATATCCCAGTTCCTATTAGGCATCAGGAAGAAAGCAAGTTATCCTCAGAAGATAGCAGCATGAGGCTCAGTCCTTGCTTCCTGATATATCCAAGTCCAACATCATTTCATGTACCCGAGGATGACAGTGCCAAGTCATTTTAGATATCCCAAATCCATTTTGCTGTGGTCTGGCAAGTGCAATAAGATGTTTCCATCCTGTTAACTCTTGGGTCATAGCCTCTCTTTTGATTTTGCACTTGGAATTCTCCAAATGCCAAGGTAGAGAGAGGCTTGCTAAGTCATAGAATTAACTTAGTAGTACTAAGTAAATTAGTCATTAGCACATATCTATGGTTCCTACAAACTGATCTGATCTGACACCACAGCCAGCATAGGCTTGCTCTTTTTTTGCATAGGTTTTTCACTCTTCCTGGAGTGCAGTGCAGAGTGTGCTGCTTACCTGCGACGTTTGCCTGCTGACACTCCCAGCTGCAGGTCCTGTGTTTCCCAAACCCAAATGCAAACACAAAAATTTTTCTTTCACTACAGACAATCCTCAGATAATTGGTCTTAGTAGGCTGCAGCCAGCCTTTTGTTAGCACCTTCCTAAACAGCAAGTAACACTCAGCTTAGAAGATCAATGCTAATGCATTTTGGTTTTATCAGCTGCATTTTGGATGGCTAGATCTCCTTTTCTTGCTTTCTTGGTAGAGGTATGGAAGTTCAATGGTAAGATTTCTCAGCTTCTTTTCTCTTTAGCTACTTACTGAGATCTCAACGGAAGACTAAAACTGGAGAATGAAACCAGAGAAAGAAAGTGTTGCAAAAGAAATTATCCACACATGGTGTGTGAAAGAAAAAAGACATAGCATAAACTCCTTTAACTTGCCCTGTTTCTTTTGAAACTGTTTATTCCACATATTCACCTTTCACTGAGTTTCTCTCACTGGTCAACAAAAATGGGATTGGCTAAAAGTTTCAATTTTCATGAAACAAAAGCCAACTTGCCAGGCTGATCGACTGGGTGGATGAGCTTTTTTTGTCAAACCAGAAATGTCTATGTTATCTTTCATTAAGAATTTACTTTTTTTTAACATATAAACAAAACCCATTAAACCTTGCTTTCTAACACTTTCAGCAAAAGCATTTCACAAGTAATCAGAGTGCTTCATCAGGCAGTTTAGGGTTTCACGACAGCTAAACAAAAAGAAAGGACAATCCCAGCACAAGGGAGCTGCTTGTACCTGGCAAATGCATTTGAATTCAGGATCTATTCATGTCACTGAGGAAGTTGCTTCAGCTCAAGTCTACACAAGTATGTACCTAAGCATGTCAAAAACACCAACTAGAAATCGACTTTCTTTCATGTGTATAAATAGTGTGAGGATAATTGTGCTTCTGTTTCTGACAAAAAGATTTTGAAGACAGGATTGAAAGGTATTTTAGGATACTATACCAGGATGGGTTATGTAAGTGTTATATGCACACAGGAAATTTTTTGTTGTATCTTTTTGTAGATAGAATGGGAGTTATCTGCAGCACATGATGCTTCCAGTGTAGCAGTATAGACCAATTTAGGTTAATGCTCCCCATAATCTATGAGAACAACTACCTCTCAATTTCTTTTAACATTTAAACTCGCATTATCACTCACCTGCAGGGAAACAGTACACAGTAAACAATTACCTAACAGGTTAGAAAGGTGAGGCTCAAACATGACTCAGAGTAGGTCATTGTGAACTGTTCTCCCACTTGTCCTCTGCAGACAGTTTGAGTTCTGCACATATTTGAACTGAAAAGCTTTGTCCACATGCTACTCTTATTCCCAGAAATGCCTATAATTCCTTGCAAAATATGGAAATAAGTGACCAAATACAACAGTGAAATCCTAACAAAAGGCAGCAAACTGTTATATGCAAGCAGCTTGGTCAAAAGACTTTGAAAAAATATTTTTTCCATGGAGACATTCTTGTTTCATCAATGTCTACATGATTCATGAAGACATATTGCAGAGTCATAAAAAGTCAAGATGGAAAAGATCTAAGATCATGCCAGTTCACCCCTCACCCAAAGGAAAGATCAGCTGCACTTATGTAATTCCCTAAGATGTTGGTCTAACTTGTTCTTGTAAATGTCTGCTGTTGGGATTCCTATCCATACCATCACAAATCTCTTGCGTACATATAACCTGAATTTCATTCGTTATAGTTTAGGCTTGTTATTTCTCATTTTGTCTCACTAATAATGGGAAAGATTTATCGTTTCTTCTGGTAACTTTTCAAATGTTTGAAGACTGCTATCATCCTTCTGTAAAACAACCCTGGTTTTCTAATTTTTCTTCATAAAACATCTTTACTAGTTCTCTAGTCCTTCCTGCTGCACTACCACACTGCTGGCTTTGTTTGGCTTTCTTTTTTATTATAAGTACAGTGTCCTAAGCTGAACATGTTACTGTATCTAAAGCTCGCTTCTGCTGAGTAGGCTGGAAGGGCAGTGTTGTTATCTCACCACTGTCACACCTATTTATGTGTTCTCATCTATTTTTTCACAACATCATGGCAATGCCAACTCGATTATGACCTGTGATCCACTGCAACTGTTGCATTCCTTCTTTCTACAAAACAACCATCCAATAAGTCATTTACCATCTCATATTTGTGCAACGTATTGAGCCATTGCTCTTGCTTTTGTTTGTCTGGAATGGCCTTTTACTTATTTACCTATCACTTCTGTGCTGTATAATTGTTGTTTTGAATTTTCATCCTTTCTTTCAAAGGGCTGGCTGGCATGACCTACAAACTAAGCAAACTGACTCTCTTTTTTCATAAGCAAAGTCATTAATGAAAATACTGAATAGTACTTGGCCCATAGAAGATCACAGTGGAGTCACATTTAATTCAACTTAGTTTGACAGTGAATCACTAATAGTCACTCTTGGAGTACAATTTTGCAACTAGTTTGAGCACAGTTCAGAGTAATTTCACTAGGATCAGGTTCAAATTTCATACTTTGTTTATGAAAATATCTATGAAGCAGTCGAAAGCCTAGCACAACAAACCTAACATGTTCTCTCTCCTGTTTATAAAGACATGTCAGCCTGTCCTTCTAACACAGAATAAAATTGGTGGGGATTGCGCTTGGAAATCCATTATGGCTCTTAGGGGTGTTTTGCAAATAGATTATTTGTAGCAATGGTTTTGGGAGTAGCTGAAGTTAGACCTTCTGACCTACATTTGACTTGGTCCTCTTCTCCTCACCACTCCCTTTTAAAGTACAGTTTCTGTATTTATATTTTTCTGTTTATCATAGCTCTGATTTTCTTTTTTGAACCCATTGTTAACAACTCAAAGATTGCCTCAACCACCTTCCTAAACAATTTTGAAAAAATTTTGAAAAGACCTGCTGATGTGAAAACTTCAACCCATATTCTTTCCATTCTGAGGCCTCATTTCTTTTTTTTCTGGTCTTAATTTGTGTGGGCATGCTGGTCAGAAGTCCAACCAAGTTTCCAGTGGGAAAGTTTCAAAAGTTCAAAATGCTCTCACTAGTCCGATGGGGACAGTGAAAAAAAGGAAAAATAAAAGAAATCTATTCCAAGCTGAAAAATAACATTTTTTTTTTTACATTGTAATCTATTTTTTTAAAACTTTCAAGGTATTTTTTTAAAAATACATTAAAATTTTAGAAGTTATAAACCATGGCTGCTTTTACTTATTTACAACATTGTGATTAATTTCAGAAGCTAGTATTTCTTTCCTGTTTTCCCCCTGAGACACGCATCAAGGAAAACCTACTAGCAGCAATTTTCCACTTCCATAAAATGTTACGTGTATCAAGACTTAAATATCAAATATCAAGGCTGTGTTGGATGCCTTTGGTACTCTGTACCTAGGCTATGGTTTCTACGTGGTGAAATAAAACTGACAGACCCAAAGCAGAGTTAAAGGTTTATGAGCAACCAACTCCAGGGACCATTTCCTGAGCTGTCTCATCTGCGGATTGCACTAGGTCCTTGTGGCAAACTATTGCTTTCTCCATACTAGTGAAGAAAATAAAGGTGTATAATAAAGCAAAAGGCATTGCAGAAATAGTCTTTTCAAACACATCACACTCCAAAAAAAATTCAGTGAGAATAGGAGTTGCAGCTATATCTCTCACATACTCATTTGTCATGAGCCAGCTTTGTGCTTCAGCTGCAGTCATTTGAGGCACTGAGAAAAATTTGGGTCTGGAATACAACATGGCACAGTGATAAAATGGAGAGTCTCTGAAGTGGTCGATACCATCCACTGCAAGATGCCTCCAAGTGACCAAAACCAACACATTTTATATTCCTGTGCACACTATGAAGTCCCCTACTAAGTAAGAACACAGCACTCCACAGAGGTATGAGCACACCACTCTGTTTATCCAAGGCAGCATTTAGGAGAAACACTTTTACAATTATACAGAAGAAAAGAAGAAGGAAGCCTCCAGCCCCATTATCTCAAAAGAACAGCTGGAGAAAAAAAATCAGACATTGCTGGTGAAAAAGTGAAAAAGTGATGGAGTGACTAACGACTTTGGACTTCAGAGACAGGACAATTTCTCTGGAAAACCACTCCTGTACGAACACATACATGACACATGGGTCATGAGTACATTTTCACATACAGGTAATGATCCAGGTCATAGTTAGGATTTATGCTTTGTTGCATTCAGTAGATAAAAAAAGCCAACATACTCAAGAACACCTTAGATAGTAAAACATGAACCCTTTCAATGCTATCCCTTTCCACTGCATTCTCAGTGCATTTACCTGCATTTTCACCAGGACATGGCAGTAAAAGGAGGATGGGCACTGCTACTGCAGTACCTCGGCCTTTCCAGCTATAAAGAAATCCACCTTCTGCTACCCAAACATTTAGACCATAGACCTCTTACTATCTCGAGCTTCTTATGCAGGATATAAAAGGATACTTGTAGTTATCTTGTTTCAAATAAACCCATAAACTTACTTCCTATTTTCTTTCCTAACTTTTCCTGGAAGGACATAGCAGCATCTACTCCTCACAGGGCAGTTCCCATCTCCCCTTTTCAAGCACCTGAGACAGAAGAGTATCACTATGACTCCACATCACCCCTGTGCCCATGGCTCTTGGGAAAATGTGCAGAACAAGAACAGATGTCTGGCCTGGACACCACACCTGAAACCAAATGTGTAGTCACTGCTCAGCGTTAGGTGGGAGATGCATTTTTCTGCTTTGTTCCTTTGAACAGATGTGCAAGCCCTGGGAATAATCTAGCCAAAAGAAATTAATTGTCTGCAACCAAGCCTTTGCAGGGGTGTGATGATCCAATGCCCTTGTGGTTTCTTTGGGTTTTTTCAACCAAATCTTTCTATGGGGTAAAGAAAGAAAATGTGGGAACTGACTGAGGAACTGAGTTGTATGGGTTGAATACAGGGTATTTTAAAAAATTATTATTTTTACTAGCATATCAGGTGAACCCAAATAACCAAATCCCAAAAGTTTGAGATGGAAAAAAAATACATAACATGTCACAGCTATCCTATCCCTCTGCTGGTACCAGATTGTTATCTGTAGTTTATTTTCCATCTTGGTTTATCACGGGATATGTGATTGCTCACAGACTCTGAAGATCAGGCCCTACTGGTGCTCCGTGATGGGGCCTCAACCACTTCCCTTAGGAGAGATGAGGTAATTGTTCTCAGATATTAATAGGCAAATGCAGCATCCAGAGTTCAAAAGGACTTGATGCCTCACACTGCAATTTCAGTCCTAACAGTTAGGAGAGTTTCTAGTTCTGACTGTGCGCTGCAGCACGGTGAGCACACAGCAGCTCTCAGCCCAAGCATCTCCAGTTACTCAACCAGCCCTTCTGAAGGACAAGTTGCACAGTCAAGAAGTTATTCCCAAAATTCATCTTTGCAGTTTCTCCTTTCTTAAATTACGTTCCACCACTTATAACACATCTCTTTTTCTTGATGATACACATACACATGCACAAAACCCGCCCCAAGCCCCCAAACCCATTTACCAGTAGTTTTGATCCCCTTCCTTCCCTTACTCTCCAGGCATGGATATCAGGGTTTCAGAGATCCCTGTGACTCATATGACCTCCTCCCCATGCTGTGAGGACACTCACTGGTGGGAGGTACCTTTCTCAAACTAACACCTCGTGTTACTAACTCCCCAGTAAACTCAGCCTTGTTGCTTGGCAGAGGAGGTTTGCAATTCCCCGGCATTGCCACATTTTGTGTTAAGAGAGGTACAGAGGGGGTTCCCAATTTCATGCCCCAATCTCACTGGTCCCTGGAGATTTGTACTTTGCTAAGCATACAAAAACATTCTTAAGGCTAGAGAAACGTTGCTAAAGTAAAACGCAAAATGATCTCATTAACATACAAAATTTAAGAAAAGGTGTTGCTAATCATTATACACATCCTAGGTTGCACACACACACACACTCCCTGTGGCTCTCCATGAAGCAGGTGATCTCTTGAAGTTTCACAAATTGGCTTACACTGATCTAACTGAAATAGTTGCTAAAGGGGTAGGAAGTCATGCCCCTCTCCTGCTCCTTCGACTATAGGTTTCTAACTCCTCCCTTGAGTTGGGACTAATGATCCTGTGGCCTCAGGATGTGGGGATCTAAGAAAAAGACTTACCTTTTTCCATTTCAGAATAACTTCTGGATCTAGCAGTGCTGATGCCAACAACTAGGCCACAAACAGGCACAGAGAAGCAAGACAAGGGACTCAGAGCTGCCCTTTCAGCAGGATTTCAAGTCAGCTTGAACAGGCTATGACTAAATTTATCTGCAATCAAGCTCAAGGTGTTTCACATGGTGGCTGAGCTGGGATGTATGCTTGTGATAAGGCTCAATTTCCAGCCTTGCCTTCCTCCAAGCTGAGGAAGGGCTTGCTGGTGTACACCCTTTTTGGGGTGGGGGATCTGCTTAAAGCCTCTGTGGCCACAGGTCCCCAGTAACTCCTAACCTTGATATTCAAACAAAATGTAAGTGTTTAATGGCACTCCCAGTGCCATTGTTGCTGGCTGTTACACTGTGACTTTTTTTTTCTGAAACATAAAGAGTCTTTAAAAATGCTGATGACCCTTGGGCGTAGCTGCATGGAGCTATTATCTTGTGAAACCATTTATTTAAGGTGACAGCAAAGCTTATTAGCTGGCTTTGTTCTTAACCTGAGTATAAACAAATGGGTTATCCATGCATAGTAAATTAAATTCTTTCTACACACCTGGGGGGGTGCGGGGGGGAAAGATGTTTTAACACCACCACATAACTTTTCATTGTATGTGTATTTAAAAATTAGGTTTGATGGAACTCAGGATAAAAGGTAGGTCTCATTGGAACTTTTCATGGACACCAAACTTCATGGCAACAGAACATACGTGGGATGAAACAGTGCTTGCTCCAATCATGGGACGCTGAGAATGGGTCTTTGTATTCTGCCCCCTTAAATTTGTTGCTGGGAGCACTGGGTTGCTCCTCAGCAGTACGATGACACGGCCCAGTGTGTGAATGCCTCTTCTACATGAAAGGAGTGAGCTCAGGCTTTAGAGAGCCAAAGTGTGTTTGTCTGCCTCAAAATTTGTTGCAGTCCTCCACATATTCAGCACTGCCAACCCTGATCCCAGTTTTTATAGCAAAATTAAAGAACTGTTCCATGTGACACACTGCCACTCCTCTGCAGCTGCTGACAGCAGTGGCTACAAGAGGGGCTGACACCATAGGGTGGTTTGCTCCCTCACCTGTGCCAGCTTGATAGAGCTCTGCACAAGTGAATCAGTTCACAAGGCCCTTGTGCATCCTCTGAACTGCGGGGACCAGCAGGGCTGAGCAGGGGTCACAGCAGCGGGCAGGAGTCTCATTGCACCAGAGAAGAGTCTGGGGAGGTAGGAGGGCAAAGAGTGTCCATCTTAGAGTGGCAGCAAAGTAAAAAAAAATGGGTTAGCTTTATCATCTAACTCTCAACTTTCTTGAAAGTAAATATAACTTTTACTACCCCCTCACCTCCAAACTTACTGGAAAAGTAAAAAGTGTCCATAAGACATATGTGATTGCATGACAACTCCTGGATATGCCATGTGTCCCCATGCAGAGCACCCTTCTCCATGAAATGCCTCCTGGCATGCCAGTGATTTCAGTCTGAACATGCTGAAATGTTTCACTCATGAACAATAAAATACTGAAAAATATTGGTTTGGCATGAATAACTGGTGAATCATCGGCATTTGTAATTGTTTGGGGGTATGGAGGTAGTCTTGGCTTATTTGTATTCTGGTTTCACATGAGAACATTGATATGAAACAGCAGTAATTGAATCTGATAAGCTCTGGTGAGCCTTTACCCAGGAGAGGAGGTATGATTTAGAGAGAGATATAAGAGTACAGAGGGAATTCTAGAAGGATGCATGGAGAGTTGCAGGTTACCTCACATCACAACTCATAGATTTTATATATTCGTAAAATGAGTGATCATCATCTCATGCCAAGCTAATTACCTGAGACATTATGATTCTATCTGCTATGAGAAGGATGAGATTCAAGGATGATCTTCCCTTCCCCCCCATTTTTAATTAATTGTTTGTGTATTTAAGCTTTCTTTGAAAATACAGGGATCTTAGATAGCATAAGATGCCAGTCTTTGGTGGTGAATGTTGTTTCTACTTCTGTCAGTGTCTGGGCACAGGTTTCATGGAGTGACTGTGTTGAGAAGTACCACAGTCCACAGGAAACTGGGCAAGATCAGACCTGTGGTGTGATCCTCCATTCTACCCGAACTTCAGTGACTCACTAACAGAGCCCCTGGTTACGGATTTGGGTTGCACACTTCTATTTCCCCAGCTTGCAAAACTCACAGCCTATACAGGTGTGAGCTAGAGCCAAAGGGCAGGTTTGATCTTGGTCCATGAAAGCCGACTCAGAAGACAGACAAACACTTTACATTCTGTGGGTAGAGCAGTTTCCATGGCTACAGCCAGAGATGTTACAACCACACCACTTGGGAAAAGGGGATGTGAGAAAAAATTGGAGAGAGAAGCTTACAAATAGTGAGCAAAACTGGCAAAACTTGTAGAAGGTGCAGTCCCCTCTCCCAGACCACTCTAGGATCTCTAGCAGACAGCTGTGTCTCAGCATCCTCATAGCAGCATCGCCTCCAGGAGCTTCAACAGTCCCAGTAACTCTCTGACCTTTCTGCAGTGCTCACAGAAGTGTCTGGGATGCATTCTTAAAAATCTTCAGCCTACATCTGCCTTGGCACATCTGAGAAATGCAGGAGATGCAGGTGTACAGGGGCACTAGACCTCTGTACAGAGGGAGTCCTACAGTCTCCAGAGGCTGCAACCTGGATAAACACAGCACTTTTCTCACCCATGCCTTGCTTGGAAGCCATCCTGCAGCCTTCCCTAGTGAGCTGTGAAGAACAATAATCTCCTTGCCACACAATGCTGAAGGCTGCATTATTCTCCAAAGCGTTCAAGATACAGAAAGGAGCTTTAGAAAGCAGCTTACGAGGTGCTGTGTTCAGCCTCTCAGCATACTCAGGTATAAGAAGGAAGCTTTCACTGTTTTCATGCTCTGACCGTCTCTCACCACTCTTAGAGATGGGAAGGTTCCTCTGCAAAATTCACAAGATGTGTCACTGATACAGAAATTTATCCCCAACCTCACACCTTGTTCCCACGGACAGGATAAATGGAATAAATAAGGAATGAAAAAACTTAGGAAGAAGAAGCTACAGTTTGACTGTTTGCTAGGCAATACCTGCTACAACAATACAGATCATCCATCTCCCTCCTCATTCCCTGGGTTGAGATTGAATCTTATTGTTGAATTTCAAACCAAGATGAAAGCAAAGAGGATATCACACCATACTGAATACAGAGGGAAGAAATTCTTCAGCAGAAGTAGTGCTTCAATTATTTTTCATAATTAAATTTCTTTTTGGGCACACAAGGTGATGCTGTGCACACAAGCATATTGCCATAATTTCTTGTTCTTCTTAAAGTTATAATTAAACTTGTAAACACTAATTTATGTTTAATTTTTGCAACCAGCCTCTGATGGAAAGACTATAAATAGACTGGCTTGGATGTTATTAAATTTTTTTGCACATACAACCTTTGTATTTCCACACAGAACTGTTTGGTGCGTTAAGACCTGGTCATCGACTCAGTCTCTTCCTCCTACTTTATTTTTTTCTTTCCCTGTTATTTTCTCCAACACTCAGGTGACTGAAGGTGCTAAATATCTGGGGAAAGGGTGGTTGTTGAGGGAAATTCTTCCTTGCACAAAGTTTAGGACTTAAAGCTTCATCGGCAAACACTGAACAAACACTGAATATCCAGATAGATAATCTATCTTTAAAATTGTTGTAATTAACCCATTTACACTTCTTGGAAGCTGTTGGTATTGGTAACTCTCAATCATCTCTCTTCTCTCTGCAGTACCAGGTTTCATTTACCTGAAGCAATTCTCACTTGTCCTTGACGCAGACATGCACACATATTTGTATGATGTTTAGATGTAGGTAGACTCGGTTTACAGTACTCCTCTTACTTATTCTCAGTTTACATAGGATTTGCAAACACTGAATTTTGCCTTGAATTTTTATTTCATGTAGCTTTAGACTGCAGCTGAAAGCTGAAGTTTACCTTAAGTGGTAACCAAAAAGAGTTTTGGTTTGCTTGGGGTTTGTTTGGTTGGGCTTCTTTTTATTAAGTATGCTCTTACTTGCATGTTTCCAAACAATATTCTCATTTGTCTTTGTTTCAAGTATTGGCCTCAGCTTGCTTGAAACAAAAGCCCCAACCATTTACTGGAAAACCAGCTGTGTGCTTATTTAAATCTCAGTCTGAACTTGCCTGAAATATAGTTCCAATTCCTTTTGAAACCTAGTTTGGGACTCTCAAGTTTTGAAACTATGACCACCCTTTCGGGACACTGATTATGCATGCTAAACATGGGGTTTGTACCTGTGTTTAAAATTCAAACCTATTCTCCTACTTATGTGGACAAAATATTGGAGCCCTTTGAAATTCCTGGTTCAAATACAGGCTGATTCAATGTAGACTGAACACTTTCGGAGCCACCATCCTCAAACATCCATATGCATAATTTCAAAGGCACTGGAATCGCTCACTTGCTTAAAATTATGTGAGTTTGCAGATTACAGAGCATGATGGTGTGACTTGCCCCATTGCAGTGAAGCTCCTGATTGAGATTCCAGCCGAACTCCAGACGTGCTGGCACAGCAGCAGGCTCAGGTCTCTGCAGCACCTCTCCCTGCCAGCTCGGGACACCCAGCAGGGCAGCACGGGGGCTACAGGGTGGCTCCCTGCAGGCCACACATGGCACCTCGCACCCCACAGCCACAGCCCCCAGACTGCAAATGCCCCAGGGCTCTACTGTGACTTGCTTTTAAATGTAAGGGGTTTCACTTTTTTACCTCAAGACGCAGAGCAAATCAGGAGAGATGCTCCCTTTTCATAGCCACCACTTAGATGGAAAAATCACATGAAGGACAGGATTTCATTGTTCTAGCTGCTTTGATTCAGTAAAGGAAATGCTCAGTGTGAGTAATGGCATCCTTAATCAGCCTAGCCCTTGCACACTCTTCAAAATACCTTGAAGTTAAATCAGTGCTGAAGTAAGGCCTTTGTTAAGTTTAGCAGTCAAACAAGAAAGGCAATCTAGCCGTGTTGACATGATCCATTATTTCGGTGAGGCCTGTGAGACATAAAACAGGTTTGGAAATCCAGTATCTTCACAATAGATGGGCTATTCAACATATTAGTAAATTTAAGATATTGGATTTAGTGGTAGTTACAGCAGTTCTTTCATCAATATTGAACTATTCTTCAGTACTGAAAGAATTCATACTAGTCACTTCCAATCTCAAGACGTAAAAAGTGAAGATAAACATTAATCAAATACTTTCTTTGATGAGTGTTTTATTTGAATTTATATCATATTCACAAAAATAGAAACAGTCTTTAGAACCATTTTGTGAATACATTGTCTCCAAGCTGAGATTTACAATGGCAATAGTGAAATATCTAACTTGGATTTATTTCCACACGTAGATATTGAAGACGATGCTGTGAGAAGCAAGCAGGAATTATGCAATGTGCTGCAGAAAGAAAGACGAAAATGTAACTAAACATTTTAATGTTTATGTAGTTCAACAGCCTACATACAGTTTCTCAGGATGTTTTTAGAGCAAGCTGCTCTAATTTTGTGCAGAAAATGTTGAGAGTGCTCATGCCAACACCTTTGACATTGTGATTTGCATGTAACTGTATAAATACAATATACTTTCCTATCTAGCGCTTTATACATATGAAAAATTATGGTACAATAAAAATCTATACACATGGTGCTACCAGTTCAGCAGCTGCTAACTTAAAGGATACATCTAAAAATATGATTGCTCAGCCTCTGAAATACAAAATAAAAGAGCAATCAGAAATGCTTTTTGTTTAAATAGCAATTTACATAAAAATTCATCTCTTCATTTTCTCCGTTTGCTTAGGTCTGGTAAAAAGACTCTCTTTGGTTGGTTGCATCTGTCCTTGGCAAGAACTGTAGTTTTAAGCAGTCCTTTGTGTTTGTCTTAGGCAAAGGTTAATATATTTGTAAAACAGAGTAAATGTTGGCTGGCTTCTATTCCAACTTTGTGCTATTGTAATGCTGAATGACAAGTACCTGGTATTCTGCAAATTTCGGCAGAGTGGAAACAGAAACTTGCATGTTTTCCACGTGCTGAAAGATGTGACAGTGGAAGACCATTTATACTGCACCCCAGCGTAAATCACTCTCTCAATTTATACAGTATGCTTCTAAATACAGTTTTATCTTTCTAAACCTTTAAAAGCAAGTTTAGCTGCTGCTCAGCAACCAAGTGGTGACACGCATACATCACAGGTTCATTTTATCTCCCAAGAAATTCTGTGAGAGTTCAGGTAGAAAGCAAATTTATGAAGGTAATACAATCTGTTGCTATAAGATATATGTTAACCTGAGACAAGGTACAACTATATTGAAGATTTGTGGTGGTACCACTGATCTCAGATTTTCACCCAAGGTGTGGAGGTGGCGTGAAGAGCATGGAGCAAAGGGCTACAAATAACCATCAGGCAGGGGGAAGAAATGGTCTTAGGAACAAAGTGAAAGTGCTCTTCTCATCTGGTGGCCTGATTCTTGTTATACGAACTACAAAATGATGGTAAAGGAAGTAGAATGTAGCAAATTAAGCTAAAAAAGGAAATCATTGAGTTGCGCAAAAGCAAGCAAGGCTGGTACAGACAGCCAAAAAAAAAAGAGATAGACTGAGAGAAAAAAATGCTTTGAAGTACACAGGCTTATTATTTCATTTGTAAATAAGATGAACCTCTCTCCACCCAGGTTATGAAAAGTAAAAATTGTCATGTATGGGTAATTGATGGTGACAGCCCTGGCATACACAATATGGGAGGTGGTGTTATTGTTTAACATGCCCTACATGTGTAGATAACAAGTTAGGCTCTCATGTTTGCCTACAAATTGTTGCTAAGCACGTTTTATACCCTTTATATTGATACTTCTGTTGTCTCTTGGTTTCATCTCTATTTCCTTTTAAGACAAACAAAAAATGGAATATCCTGCAACCTCCAGCTGTGTCTTGCTGTATTTTAAGCTAATATGGATTCAAACCTAGGGGATCCCTGAGAAAATGGATATTGAATGGATTTAATATTCTTAATTTTACTTTTTTTAAACTTTTTTTTTAATCCTGGACTTCTTAGCCCTTGTATTGTTTTCCAAATTCCCAATCCCTGAAAAAGTGATGTAAAATTGATCTTGGTTTCACCTCTGTTAACATCACCAAGACAATCCTGTTTCTCAACTCCCACATCTCACGTACTCAGTGACCTGGTGAAGTGGTGCCTTCTCTAGTTTTTATTTCCTTGTGTCCTGCATGTGCTCAGTGCCAGCAGAAAGCATTTGTGACTTGGAGAAAGAAAAAGCTGCCAAAGAACGCTCAGTCTCTGAATAGCACTGCTAGAGGTAAACCCAAAATACTGACCCAGATCTGAGTGCCCCTAAAACCTCAGTGTCTTTATGTTGGTGGCTTTCTTTCTCCAACAAAGAATCCCAAACACAACTGACAAATACAAGTATGGCATAGAGTTAGACTTGAGGAAAGAAAAGGGAACTAATACTTTACACACACTGTAGCTTTGCATTTCTCAAATGTTTTTTGAAAGTATCCGTCCAAGTGAGACTTGTCCTGCCAGGACAACCACACAACTTGAAGGAACTGGGGAAACTGCTTCCTCATGCCATGGGATTAATAAATGGTCTGCTTGCCCACCTCCTCTCTGCTTCATATGGCACAAAGTAGAATGCATTAATTAGAAGGGCAAGAGGGTGAGAGAAGTATTAACATTCCCACTGGGAAACCAGTGCCTTTTAATAAGTTTGCCCAGTCAGAAAACAATCGTACTTCAATAGCTTTACGTCCCCAAGATTGACTCTCTTTCTGCAGCTCACCTCAAAGGTGTTAGTTAAAAACAAACAGCCTTTTTCCTGGGGTGAGCCAAATGCTCTTTGGAGATCAGGGAGGATACCCAGTACCAGGTAAGATCTCGTCCTAAACGTCTGCCTACAAAAGGAGGTCACAGTGGTGGAGGTAGTATGGGTTCTCCAAATAATCGCTGACAGCCACCTTGCAGAGCCACTGTTCTCTGTGGCTGGGATAAGCCAGCTGAAGAGGAACCCACTGCCTAATTCAAGAAAAGCAGCTGAAAGCTAGCAAAGTATTAAAACACTCAGAAATCAGAGGAGAGAAGGAACAAGTGGCCAATGAAAGCTATAAACCAGCTGACTATGGAAGAAGGCTACTTGGCTCAGAGATGCTTTACTGTTTCCTCCACTTATAGTTGCCTTCCAAAGTGGATTATCATACTCCCTAAATGCCCTAGTATTTAGCTCCTTCCCTCTCTTTGCATGACTCATAAATCACATTATGCCTGTATGATTTTTAAAAAAAAAAGAGGAAAACTTCACAAGAAGGGAAAAACAATCATTAATTCTATAATGTTAACTTATATCACAGAAAACTGTGTACATTTTTTCCCCATACAGGACATACTTCAAATAAAATAATTTTAACACCAGTAATGATAATGTTCTTTCTTCCCGACAGAAGTAGAATTGTTTTTTCACCCCAGTTTGGTACATAAATATAAGAAAATAGTCTTTGAATATTTACATCCGTGTGTTTTAAATGCTATTTCTTGATATATTTAATTCTCATTTTCTCTCCAACCACGGGCATTCTTTCCAAATTTATATACTAATCTCCGACCATCCACACGCTCCAGGATTTCTCTTTTATAATAGTATCTGTTAAATAAAAACATAGAAAAAGGTATAAGAGTAAATTCACCTATGGTCCTAAAAGGCCACTAGTTGGCCACTGCCAACTAGACAATATCTTAGCTAGTTTTAAAAGTATTTGTCTTCTGTTGAGAGAGATATATAATACCTCTTATGTAATATATAATATATAATATATAAAACCATCATAATTGAATGACAGAGAGGGAAAAATTGATGCCTTCTTTTTATTTTACATTAGTTAGCTTCTAAGTTTGAATTTCACCATATTTAAGGTCAAAGCACATTGCTAGAGTTATCACATACCCTAATGAAATTTCATGGGGGTTTTTTCCAGATAAGTCAGGATCTGAAAATCAGACCAGGAAAGAATCGCAGCATCCATTTAAAAATACATTTTGAACTTTCTGGGATTATGGGAAAATGCTCAAAATGTTAAATCAAAGAGGAAAGAAAATCCTAACACAGAATTTGTAAACCTATTTTAAGATAATGGATGTGGGGTATGTCTAGTTTCTGAACATTGCTGGAAATAGCAAGGTCTCTGGCCATTACTGGGCCATTTAAGCCTTCTCAGTTTAGTAGTACGTGATCTTTCAGGTTTCTGCAACCATGTTTCCTTCCTACAGTGGTTGTTTGGGTGGAGAGAAACAGAATCTGTATATATGTAAACAATTATTTGTGTAATATATACTATGTATTATACTAGAGAAACAGGAGGGGAAGAAAAGATGAATAACAAAATGCTACCATCACAAAATTAGTGGGAGAGACTCAGCTGTCAAAGAAAGCAATTGCTGTTGACAAATAATTTTAAAAAGTCAAACAGATTCTCCATCCAGCACCTTGCTCCTGCCAGTTGTCTCCCTGCTAACCCATTGGAAAAAGGAAGAAAAAAATTCACTAAGAAACGCAAACCCACCACAATGTGCCACAGTCTTCCTCAGCAACATTTCAGCTCACCTCATAGCCCGGCTGAGTTTCTCATAAGTCATGCTGCTGTTGTTTTTCTTCTTTCCCCAGAGCTGAGCCACAGCTTCAGATTTTAAAAATCTGAAGACACCTTCTGACCGGTCTTCCCACTTGATTAATCCCGGGTTTTTCTCAGGATTGAGAAGAATATCTCGAATAAATTCCCAAAGATGAGTTCCTCGAGGGTCTGAAAGAGGAAAGGGGGCAGGAAGGAGTGTCTCAAGAGCTTTCTGGGCTATGCTTGCCATTTTTATGTCATCTACAGAGGGTGAACCCTCAGTAGGGACAGGCCGTAGTTTCTGGAGCACAGGACCCCCACCTCAGAGATACAGAGGTGAAAAACACTGGCAGTCTGAGCCCTGTGGCAGGCAGGTAGGGGCCCCAGCAACCAGGGGAAGCAGAGTTCAAACCACCCACTGCTTCCTTCTACCTTTGGCACTGTTTCTGTCCCGAAGAGAACATATTTAAGCCTTCCCCTCAGCTCATTTGCCCATTTCTCCTGATCTTCATCTACAGAACGGCTTGTAACCTGACATTGTGTGGCACATGAAACAGCCAAGATTACGGCGAAGCAGGCACCGAACCTCCACACGTTTAAAAGACAGACAGGAGGCACAGGAGGTGAACAGCCACTCCACATGAGTGAGTAAGTAAGAAGTTGTAGAGTGGATAGAGGGATAGTGACAAAATTGTCCAGCCAAAATTTTATGTTAAAAGGGTATTAAAAAGTTTGACCATGGTATAGAAAAGGCAAAAACGATTTCCATGTTCAACAGGTAGACCTCCCAGTTTAAGCACAAACATCCCCCACAGTTACTACAGAGATGGTACCAGAAAGTTCCGTTCAGAAAAAAAGGCATTAAATAAATCCACCAAGACAGATAAAGTAGTCCACAAATAAAGAATAACAAACACAGTGACAAGGTGAGCCAGAAAGACAGCAGTGCTTTGGTCTGACTTCAAAACCATGCAATTAGATCAAATTAAGAAGGAAAAAAGTTAGGGAAAGATGTGAAGGTGACTAGAAAATGGTATACAGTATAATGTAAGTAGAATTAGATTTCAGTCAACTAATCCAATATTTTTCTTTGTTGTTATAATTGTTTTCTAGAACCAGTAAAATGTGGTGGACTTAGCCTACCTGGACATCACTAACATACTTATAATCACAATACAGAGCTGTACTGAAGAAACTGGAAATTTAGAGGATTAGCCCAGACTGCCAATATGACCTGTTCTGTATGCCCAGGCTTAGAATCATAGAATATCTTAAGTTGGACGGGACCTATAAGGATGATCAAGTCCTACTCCCTGCTCCTCGCAGGACTTCCTAAAACTAAACCACATGACTAAGAGCATTGTCCAGACACTCCTTGAACTCTGTCAGGCTTGGTGCTGTGACCACTTCCCTGGGGAGCCTGTTCCAGTGACTGACCACTCTCTGGGTGAAGAACCCTTCTCTATTGTCCAGTCTGACTTTTCCCTGGCACAGCTTCATTCCATTTCCTCATGTCCTATTGCTGGTCACCAGAGAGATATTAGCACCTCCCCCTTCACTGCACTCCCTGGGGAAGTTGTAGACTGGGATGGGTCACCCCTCAGACTTCTCTTCTCCAAGCTGAACAAGCCGAGAGATCTCAGTTCTTCACAGGTCTTTCTTCAGACCAATCCTGTCTAATCCCTTCACTAACAACCTTATTATATACACACACAAAAAAGAAATGAGATATCTGTGAGCAGATATAAATTTCAGGAGTTCTGTTTGGGCAAAGTGACAGAACATGGTAAGAAGAGGAGTCAGGAAGAGACATAATCTGGAGCCCGTATTGAAAATGCAGAAAATGTATGTTAGAGGAGTGGAAAGACTGTTGTATCAAGGAGAAGAAGGTGACAAGATTGAGGGATAGGTGCTTGCTCGTGATGTCATGGGTGAGAAGTTCTGCAACGAGATGCTGAGCAGGGTCTGTGCTGTGTGCTGCACTTGGCAGGCACAGGCAGGGGCATGACTGTGCCCATACACAGACCCTCCTGATTTAATCCTGGGTCGTCCTCATCATTCTTTGCTCCAGTCCACCAGCCCAGCTCAACACAGGGCAGAGGCAGCTGGCTTCTGGTTGCTTCCCCATAGGCCTTTGCTGATAAAATCAATTTGAAAAATTTAACAATACTGAGTCAAAAAATGATGTAAACAAAGAGTACTAGACAGTCAGATCCTTGGAGAATTCAATCACAATAATGATCTAACCAGTTTTGCATTCAAAATGCTTCCTCTTCCCTCCCAAATAGGATTTTCATGTGTTTCTTTTTCCTTCAATCAACTAACCAAGCATTATAAACATGGATGTTGACTTACTATGCTTCTTGGTGTGGGACTTTGGGATATGATCTTGCGATTTTTTTGCTTCTGAAGAGTCTGCAGAGAAGGAAAATGAAGCCTATTTGTAAATTTGATTAAAGGCTTTCCATTGACTAGCAGGTTGAAAGAAATAAAACCACAAAAAAGACCAAATATCTCTTCTAAAGATAATCACTTTTCGGAAGGTAATCTAAGTGAAGAGGGAGAGTTTTGTTTTCTGTACTTTATGTTAATCAGCACACTTCTCAAAGAGACCATTGATGAATAAAGAATGAATGCAGAGGTAAACATTTGGCTTTTGAAACCTAAATTTGATTAACAAATACCTCAGCTCATGTTATGTGTGAGAGAGAGAAAAATAAGATGATCACATCTGTATCTGTATTGTCCCATTATGTCTTCGTCTGTGCAGAAGCACGTATCTTTGGGGGCTTATTTGTTTCTGACAAGATGATCTAATGGGAAATGTATGTGCTGGGACCAATGCACAGAACACCTACCTGGCTAAAACATAATGAACTGGCAAAGCATTGTTGTTTGGGGGGGGCAGAGGGGGGAAAGGGGCTGTGCTACTAGGAGTTTTTGGCAGCAGGACGAGCGTATATTTTTCTGTGGCTCAGAGCCATAGGAACAAGCCATTTCTCATCAATGCAGCCAGCAGCCTGCAGCTCACCTGCAGCCAGCCAGAGGAGGATAGGGTTTCTGGCACAGGCATTTCTTCAGAAATGAAAAAAAAAAAGAAAAAAAGAAGTTCCGCCTGTTCATGACTGTAACCTACCTCGCAGTCTGCACGTTCAACCCTCCCGCCCTCAAACAACCGCAGCCTGGCTCTGCTCTTGTTCTTAATGAATAGCTTTCATCTAATTGTTCTAAGTCTCGCAAAATCTGTGGGATAGTCCTGAGAGGGAGCCCCCTCTATGTTTGCTTTTCAGCATACTTTGTCCCTGAATCCCATAAAGCAAAGCTTAAGGTCCCACGCATGTTTTCCCAGCTTCTATGAATGCACAATTATCATACTTTTCATGGAAACCAGGCATTTGCATGGGAAAATGACTCACAGGAAATATTTATTTGCATAGAAACTTGTCAGATTTGCACAAGCTACTGCAATAACTGCATGTGAAAAGGTAGATGCAAAGTTATTCACACACTTGCTTTATTCATACATAACTGGAAACATAAACTGAACAAGACCGTGGGGATAGGCCTAACCTCTGCTATTCTGAGCCTGATAAATTACTGTCCTTGACCCCCAAGCAGCAAACGTGCTCTGAGTCATTTTGCCCTCCCACTCTCAAAGAGCAGGAACTAGCCTGAACCTCACTCAGCTTGGAGGGGGGTGTGGTGTGGGGGAAGTAAAATGAGGCTTATTTCACTGCCTTTCCTCAGCTTATGATTCCACTGATGTTATTAAAAGCCTGTGGGAACTCCAAGTAAGGACTGCAGGACTCAGTTCTTTATTTGCCCTCATATAAATCCTTCTCATTTTAAAATCCCACAATTCGCTTGCAAATGTTTGTTATGCTCCACTTAGCTGGAGATTTATTCTTGGAAGTTCAGTTGCCTTCTGCCTAGCCGGTGATTTATTCTGGATTTCAGCTGTGTAAATAGCCTTCTGCTCTGCCACAGCTCCTACTTGGAGACCGGTTTCAAACATGCCATGTTAGGAGGCTGGGGCCTGACAGATGAAAAGAGTTATGATGCAGTTTCAACAAAGCTGTCTTGCAAAACTTTTGACAAAAGGTTACACATTATTTGCATATGATTCAGGAATGAGCCATTTTTTTACTGGATATACAAATTTAGTTTTTACAGGAGGCTGTGCCCTTGGCGTGCCACCCTAGCTCTAGGCTTAAGCAGTCAGCGGATAAACACAGTGCCAGGATCTGGACAAGTCCCTAGCCCCGTCAGAGAGCTCTAAAATCCTGGTAACCATCTTGTCAGAGTGGGTGGAGGTGGCAGAGAGAGCAAATAGAGTGTTTGGTTGGAATTTTTTTAAGGTTTGGTGGCTTTCTTCTTTAGATCAAGTATTCTCTCTTTTTTTTGTTTTTAATTGATAGCTGAGTGCATTAGTTTAACCTGTATGTCACTTGGCAAGTCCAGCTCGGGAGGCTGGAGAAGCAGGGGATGGCAGGCACAGTGGGGCTTCTGTCCACACGCCGAAGCACAGGATTGCCTCCGGTGCAGAGACAGCACCTGCGAGGCTGCATCTACAGCAATGTGCTTTCCTTTCTTATCCTCCCAGGACTTCCACTGCTTTCTCCCTCAGGTCTCTTTGCTTAACAGCCTCCTAAGAAGAGCCTGCCTTTCCCTCCCCTCTTTCTCGTTCCCCTGACGTCTGTGCTCAACTCTCTTCCCCCTGCCTTGCTCTCCCACCTCCCTCCCTCGTGCCTGCCCCCAGGACAGGGCCCACAGAGCGCTTCACATGTTGACCAGCTGGCACTTTCACTGGGCATTACAGCAGACAGGTTTATTCTGTCTCCTGCCCTTTAGCAGGCAGATTTTAACTCTCCCTCACGGAAGCGAAGAGGCATTCGGCAACCACCCTGCCGTCAGCTGGGAGAGGCTCCAGGAGGAATCCCTTCTGCCGGCGCAGTTGGACAGAGGGCCTGGTGCCTGCACTACAGCTTCCCCAGGCCAACCCAAGCCGGGCCCCAAACCCAGCAGCCTAGTCAGCATGAATCACGGGCTCACCAGCGAAACACAGCCACTTCTGGGGAGGAACAGGACACTCGTTTGCCCCTACCCTGCTACAGCACAGAGAAGTGTGGCATAGCTGGAATGTCTCGTCTCTCTGACACTAATGTCTACCCCTTTGACTTAGTCACTTTAAAAGATATGTGGAGTTTACAGATTATTTGATCATTCTCTTGACAGAGAGAAGACAGAAGCATTTCTTTAAAGAAAGCTTTTGTAATAATGACAGCTAATAAATCTGTCAGAATCAGCATTGCTTGGTTTAAAATTACTGGAGTCTCAGATGCAATCCTGCAACAGAAGACCAGGGACTATTACATGTCAGTAGCTCTGGGACAAGTGGTAAACAATTAAAAATATAATTACAAGTTCCTTACCAGGAGATTGGTGACTAGGTGTCATCATGGAAATCTGAGCACGACAGAATGTTTTACTGTCCAATAACTCTGGGAATTAAAAAGAAGACATTTAAACTAATAGCCTCAGACAACAATAAAACCATCTCAGAATGCATGAAGTATTGTGATTTTAGTTACCTACTGTGCTACCATAGCCACTGTCATAAAGATAATTCTCTTCTTTCCAGGACACCATTAATGATGGATCTGAAAGTAAAAGACCAAAAGAAAAATCAATCACCAAAAGAACATTTTTTAGCACAGAGGTAAATATTGAGCACTAGGGCATTAGAAATGTGTGGGAAAAAAAAGCTGTAAAAGGAACAAAGAAGTGAAGGGGTTATGCACAAAATTATTTCCTTTCACTCAGATTGTGCATGGGGTTTTGCATATTCAGGCAAATGTATCTACACAAAGCACAATTTTTAGAAATAATGTAGTATGCTCTTCCTTTTCCTGACTAATATATCATTTATGTCTGGCCTTGAAGGAAGTTTCCTATGCCAGATCAACCTAATTCTACCCAATCCAGTCCTGAATTCTCAGCCCCTGATGATTATGACAATGCGGTTGGAGCCATGGAGATGAAAGTGTTCTCAAATATCTAGTAAAACAGAAGGATGCTTATGATGAGCATTTATTTCTATAAAGGTAGAACTCGAAAGTCCTCTCTGAAACAGAGCTTCATGTTTAAGCACATGGTAAGAAACATCAAAGCCTAATCCTAGATGAAGGGCCATTTCATTCCAGGCACATCAAGTCCCCATCCTTAACCTAAAAACCACTTCCATGATTAAAGAGGAATAATTTTTAGTGACCTTCTGGTCATGTGGATCAATATAAGCAGAACAGAAGTATTGTCTTTACGACCTGTATGTTAGTCTGGAAATGACTTCCTTCACAATGCATTTTTGAGGTCAGAAGCCTTAAAACTCTCTTTTTCTTTTGAAACCAGGTCAGAAAGGATGAGATATAAGGTTCAAATCTAGGCTACACCTAATTTTTTTCATGTTCATATAAATGAAATCAAAAAAGCAAAAATTAGTTACAGCTAAATCATCATGTTTGGCTAAGTTACCACTTATGACATAGGAATTTAGCAGGCATACTAACTAATAGCTGCATGTTTGGGCACCCCGAGCTTGCGTTCCTACAATAGCACACACCCTTTGCTTGCTTGGACACCTGATCTGCCTAATGTTGCCTCTGAAAACAGGCCTTACCTAGCCAGAACATGGAGACACAGCTTGCCTTCCAATTCTGGCCTTTTTCAGTACCCTTGTCTTTGCAGTTGTGACGATTTACTAGCGTGAGCCAGGCTTCCCCTCAAAACCACCAGTCCTGTCCCTGCTGCCTCACAAGGAGTAACTTTCCCAGCAGCTCCAATACACAATTCCTGCTACTTCCCATGCAGAAACTGAACGTACTCCCACTGCCCGTGGCCAGCACCACCAGAGCCCCCCCATGCCATTCCCAATTCAGCACATCTAGAAGAACCATCCATCAGTTAGTCCTTTCCAGGATGTGCAGCTGAGGTACACTGCCCTGCACTATGTATCTCTAGCAGTAGGAGGAAGTAATATTATACCAGGATCTCATAAATCGGGACTTAAAGGATTATTGGAGTTACTTGTGGAAAGCAGCGAGGCTGCCTCATGCACATCACCCGTACCACGCAGGAACAGGCCAGGAGTGGATTGCAGATTGCAGTGTTTCCTGATGCAAGGAGAAGGTGGACAGTGTCCCTGGCTGGGAGGCTGGGCTCTGACAGGCTAGCTGGATAAATAGGCTGACTGTATTTGTTGGAAACACTGCATGCAACAAATCTGCATTTGTTCTGCCAGCAGATATCAAAACATGTCTCTGGACACACCCACATACAGAGGCGGGGACTAGTGGGATAGAGAGTGTGTGGATATGGACAGGGGTGCTCTGGCAAAGGAACCAGGAAAATAATTCTGCCTGAACAGGATGGTTGAACAGGAAAGGGATCCAGCTGTTAACACTCTCAGAGGAAGGACTGCAACAAGAAAAATGCAGATTTGATCAAAACAAAACACTGCCTGGATTTCAGTTTCATTGAAACATGTAAAGAAATGAAAATGTAACATTTTGTTTTCTCTGCAAGCTGTTTTGTTGGGAAATTTCTTTGTGTTTCAAACATTAAGAGGACTTCATGACAAAATTTTTTTTCTTTTTTTTTAACTGAGAATATTCCTAAAATTGTGGTTTGAAATCTGCTGAATGAAGCATAGCATTAATGCCTCTACAAAGCTGTATTCACTGAGCACTGCAAACTATTCCAACTCTGAACATTATCATAAACTGCTGACACTGCAAAGGTCTCCCAGGAAAAGTGGCCATGTGCATGTGGTATTACACAACACTTCAGAAGTAGACATTGACTGACAGTTGTGTTACTTCTTTAATTCTGCATGATTACGGCATTTTACTTATTGCCGTTTTGATATCTCTCTCTTGGAATGGACAGTTCCCCCTTTTTGTCACCACCAAAAGCTAAGTTACCCAACTGTCACTCACCTGTTTGCTCTGTCTTCACAATGACGTTATGAGATTGGTACATGTCACTTCCACACTGGCCTGCAAGAGAGCAAATTGGCAGATAGGACGTATGAGAATGAGCACAGGAGAATCAAAGGTATTAGCTCCAAGCAGCAACTTCTACACCTGAGCCAGAGGGCTGATTTTGGAGTGGGAAACATACCCGCTCCTCATGGTCCTTCAGACTTCTGCCTTAAGTCATATCTAAGAAATTTAACAATACAAACGGAATACCAAACATAGCAAATAGGATCTGCCAGGCAGGTCTCTGGGAAACGTGAGTGACTTCTGAAGACCTCAGAATTCAGACCACTGTACATGTGTCCCTGTCTAATATCTACTTACCATTCCATTTTAGATGCTGAAGGTTGCTGTAAAGCAGTTGTCCTGCTGTCCCAGCTGCCTGAGTGAATTCCTGCAGGCTCATGCTACACAGATGTTCCCCGTTGATATCAAACTCCTGGAAAGGTATGCAGTTGGCATCCAGTTGGTTGGTATCAAGGAGGTGCTGCAGCCACTCCCAGACTTGAAACTTAGTCCAGTACTGTGGGTGTATTTCGTGCCACTGGGTTCCATAGAAGCTACTGGATACTGAAAAGGAAAATAGGTATTTAGTGTCTCTGATAGCATAACAGTAATCAACAACATGTCATCAACAAGGAAGATCTATAGGCAAATTTCATGCCTTGGAAGTCCACAGATCTAGGAACTTTTCTCAGTCCTTAACACAGGCTCAGTAGCTATTGCTGGAGAAGATATCGTAGGTTTTTTTGCCTCAGTTTTCCAACTAAAAATTGGAAATTATTTAATTACACTTCTTTTGGCTGATTGATTTGCAGGAATTAATTTATGAATGTTGGCTAAATACACCAAAATTCTTTGAGGGAAGATACCTTTTAGAAGTACTGTTGAAAAGGCATGTGTGGGAAAATAATTTTATTTCATAAGAAAATTATGGAAAAGCCTTGCAAAACTCTCATAAGGTGACGTGGAAACTTTCTGTGAATAAGAACTTAGTAGGGGTTGAATATGAATTGTGGGATTCAAAAAAGGAAGGTTAAAAGCTAAAGTGCTCTCATATTGCTCCACAGTAAAAACCTGTCAGTATGGGACATGGCTTCATGACAGAGTTGGCATTCTGATGAATGCACATTATTACCATAGTCAGGTAAGGTGGTTTCTGAATGTAGTTGTAAAACTCATTTTTAGTTATGGAAGCTGCTTAATTTTCTTGTTAGAATGTCTGAATCTTTTCTTGGCAATCTTTTAAAGTGCTCTCAGTTTTATGTCATTGCACGACGATAATTTACATGTGCAAATGGAAGAAACTGTACATGGGATAGGATCATTATGTAAGATAAGAGCAAAGGCAGGACTACTTTGGTCTGTCCTCACAGAGTTCAGTGCAATTTATTCCTTGGGAAAGGAGGAAAATTGACTATGCCAGGTAGAAGTGGCGGTGAGATAAAATGTTCACAAGTGCATGAAGGGTTTCAGGTTGAGGGAATGAGAGATTGCAGAAGGAGGAAAGACTGTCATGGCCTAGCTCTATAGTGGCCCCACTCTAGAATTCGGCACCAGTCTGTTCCCAGCCTTCCCTAGAGAAAGACTAACCACACAGGGAGAAATACTGACAACAGTGGATATTGTGAGAGGAACACAAGCATCAGAGTCGGCACATTTTAGGAAATCTCCTTCCCTCAGGTGCCGCTAGACCTCAGGTCTCTTCAGTTGAGATACAGGACACAGTGCTAGTTTCCAGGTAAACACAAAAACAATCCCCACAGTTACTTAGGTTTCTTTATCATATTAGCCAACAAGGCCTGTGTCAGTAACTCAGGGAGTTTGCAGGAGTTGCTCATACTCCTGTTGAAGGATTCAGCAAATGTGTGTGGAAATTATTAAGATTGTGGTATGTCAGAGGAATAAAGGTTTGATGGAGCTGTCAAGTATCTCCTGAAAAGGAGGTTGTTTTGTATTCTTATCACTTCAGAAATGTAAAGTAATTTCAGAGGCCACTAGAATGCTACTGTTAGTGAAGATACTTTAGTGAAAGGAAAAAGTAGCTAGGTACAAGTAAGCGAAGTGATGAATTATGGCACAGGCTGCTATGAGCTTTGTGCTCCCTGTCCCTCTAAAACATATGCTAATCCTGGAAGTCTGAAACCCCCCCACCATTTCGCTTCATTAAATCCTGTGCAAAGCGAAACTCGGACAGGACTTTTTTTCTGTATGAATCTGTTACAGACAGGGAGGTACATTTATTAAGCACATGTTGATGTATTTCTGCATATTTAGAAATTGCACATTAAAAAGAATAAGGGTTTCATTGAGTGGGAACTTACAATGAAAGTTTTGTTGCAGCATTGTTTGGATTAGAAGAACAACTGCAGTATGTGCTTGTTTGCTTAGATTTTAAGTTTTACCTGTCCATTGAATAATGAAAATAATTTTAAAATTATGTCAAGCACTACAGAGAGAGAGGTTTATATGTATTTTTTTACACTGAGAGAATATATATGAATATATTTTTATATACAGACATTTAATCAGAAAACAGTAAGAAGAAAAAAAAGAAAAAAATCACAAGCCACAAGCTATCTAGTGTTCTAATGCCAGTCTAATTAGAAAGCTATCTAGTAATTTGAGCTGAAAAAGCAAATACAGCAAAGGAGCAAAAAGACTATTACCCTGGAAAGCCAGAGGGGTGATTAGCATTGAAGAGTAATGTTGGTTCAGAGGAAGCACAAGGGGTAAAGGTAAGAGAAAGAATTCTGGACTGAGAAGAGAGAACTTTTGGCACTTTCAACACCACTACATTTTAAGAAAAAAGCCAGTAAGGAAACGAACAATAAACTGGTCCCTTTTGCAAGTTCAGCTTTTTGCAAATAAAGTAACAAATGGAAATTTTTCTAACCAGAAGTGAAACTCCAGTAAATTAGTAGTACTGAAAAATAATCCTTGTACATGCTTAAAGGTGCAGCAGCCCCTTTCCCCCGGCCTCCCCAGAAAGAGCATGGATCTGAGTAGTTTAATTCCTCCTACCATTGCATGTGGAATATCCATCTGTCCAGGAAGGCTGCTGGTGGAGTAGATTGCTGCTGGAATTGATACTCATTCTGCCAGCTCCTTCCAAAATCATGATCTGTAAGTGAATCAAACAGCTGGCTTAGCGAGAGGTGTCTAGTCCAAGAGCTAAATGGCAAAAAAAAAAAAAAAAAAATCCACTGAAGGTAAAGCAAGGAGGCCAATTCCATTTGTCGAAGAAGATACAACTGAAATCAAGAACATGTTGACACAACCCCTTTTCCACTGCCACAAAATCTCCTTATGATAAACATTACCATGATTCATTTGCATATGCAAGAAGCAAGTTTCTACAGCTGCCCATCCATAAATGAATAATCTGTAATCAGAAAAGAAGCCAAATGAAAAGACAAGGCTCCTGACAGAGCAATACATGAAAACTGCCAAGCTTTGAGACATGAAACACCAAAGAGTTTCACTTTTTTTTTGCTATTTTAAAGAGAAATGTGATTTAAACATGTTCTTCTTTTTCCTTTTTTTTTTTTTTTTAAGGAGAGAGAAAAGACTTTTTAAAAATTGCAAATGAAACAATACAGTCAACCACAAGCCATACTCAGAAAATCCTTCACACAGAAGGACACATACAATATTATTACAGGGAGGTAACATTACCGGGAATATCTTGTCAGCTGACCCAGTTTCTTATCTGATCTGTGTCAGCAGTGTCTATAACACTTCTTGGTAACAAATATCACAGATCATACATTTCAAACCACCAAAAAAATCAGATGGTCAAAGATCTTGTAAACGAGACAGCCATTGCTGTAATAGCATCATATTTTGAAGTGACACCACCTCTCCAAGACAGCATTCCCTCTTGTAAGCAGAACAAATTTTCCTTTCCATGAATCTTAGCATTAGGACCATGAGTAAAACTGTTCTTTACTTTCTTATACTTAAAAAACCCCCCCTACTTGGATGACATTGTAGATGAATGTCTCATCACATGATTAATCACTCCAGTGAAAGTATACAAAATTCCCCAATGATGGGTATTCTTGATTTTTTACATTATCTTTCAGTGGTTTGAAGTTGTAAAGTTCAAAAATATACATTATAAACATAGGCATTATTCAAGAGATTGGGAAAGTAATTTGTTAAACATTATAAAGGCTTTGCATTGTTATTCTTATATATGCAGGGAAAAAAAAGAAAACCAAAAGACTGTTCAAAAATATCAAAAGCCACAAAGTCTGTAAAAACAAAACATTAGACATCAGGATGGCATGTGCATGCAACTAGGCTTCACCCTGGAATTAAAGACATTATGAAATAGAAAATGGACTTGCAAAGGTTAAAGTCACTGGTCTTGTCTGTTTACCCTGTGAGACCAGAGAGAAAAAACTTCCATTGAGAGCACATCCCTATCCCCTACAAGCCCATGCCAGCAACCTTTTCGGTAGAAGATAAGGAGTCAGTAGAAACACATACAGCCTTGATTTTAAAGGAACAATCTGAAAATGACCTGGGTTGCTATTTTCTTCTGTCATTTAAAATAAATTATGGAACTTAAAGCTTACAAGTATTTATTTTTTTCCTCCCACACCTCCACCCCCCCTATATATTTAGAGCAGGAGAGGGAGAGAGGAGGTTACTGACAATTGCTCAAAAAGCCAAAGCCTTAGGAAGTTATCACAGGGAACGGTGCTTTACAGTATAAGGTAGTTTAGGGGCTCTTTTGCTTTTTTTTGCCTTTTTTTTTTTTTTTGGTAGCTGTACAGAATGGCAGAATCAAACCATGGATGATTTAGCTGTTTCTTTCCACTTCTAATTCTATCTAATCTGTGATTCAGTCATCACTAGCAAGGAGAATTTAATTTCTCATAGTAGGCATACAGGGTTATAAAACACCAACAATTAAGAGAGATACCTCTTGTCCCACTTTGGCCAAATGAAAAATTGCTCTCATATCAGTCAGTACATTTATACAAGTTTTTTAGCCTTGTTTACAGGCCAAGTGACTTAGTATTGTGAGGAAGAATGTGTAAGGAAGCATTTGAATTTAATATAATGATTATAAAGACGTTCAGCCTGTAATAGGTATATAAGTTATATACTTGATGTGTGAGAACTTCTAAGCAGTAATGCATGTTTGACAGACAATACCTACACACTCCTGAGGTTGTACAGGTTGATGACGTATCAAGTTGTTTCTTAACTTTGGTTTTAATCATTAAAGATAATTAGGTATGAAAGAATGAAATATTAATGAAAAAGACCTTATTGCAGTATCAAATAGAGGTGAAACAGACTACCAGCTATTCTGTGAAAACTATAAAACTTGAGGATTAGCAAGACACACTCAGAAACTCAGTTTGTTGAATTAACTTCTTTCTAAAAAATTATAATATGCACTTCATATTCAACTTAAACCTACTGATCTGAAGCCACATTTACAGAAGCCATCCCAGAATTTCAAGTACTCTCTTATTTGCTTTTGTATTCTGCAACTTTTCAATTTTCTGGAATTCTACGCAGTTTTCATAACTTGTGCAAAATGCTTACAAATGTGTCTGGGAAAATGTGTGCATATGAACTGAAATTATTTCTGTGCAATTTTCCCCCAAAAATTCAGTTTCTTTTTCCAACTTCATAACTAATCAGGTGAATTTCCAACCCAAAAATCCTGTGACACCTTTTTACGGCAACAGAAGCTACGGATACTTAAATAAACCAAATCGTGTGTCTTGCACAGTTTTTCCACCCGCAGTAACTAAAACCAATATACATTAGAGATCTGAAAAGAAGTACTCTGACAGCCTTTTCCCTAGATTTGGATTTTAGCTATTTTCCTTTAAAACGTCCTCTCCCTGTTGCAGTCTAGCAGACAGTTGCTCTTCACACTATCCCTGAAAAACATCAACAGTATTTTCGGATAATGTGCGTGAAACTTGCTTTACAATTTAATCAATCAACACATCCTTGTTTTGGAAGCTAAATAAGTTATCCCAACCAGAATAACTTAATTAATTTCCAGTATCACCTGTAAGAACAATTGTGCCTGAGAGGGAAAATTTACAATATGACATTAATCACAGAAACAGGACTGGATCTAGCTTTAACCCAAAATTAGCTAAAGTTCTGTGTATTACTCAAGGAACGGGGTATTTTGTGTCTTGAAAACTAAGTCACCTCCCTTATCTTAATGCAAGGGTGTTCCTTATTTGGAAATCATTCCAGCACTTTGTGCAGGAGTATAAAGTCCTGCGAACAATTTCCACACTTTTGCTTGGAAGCACACAGCATTGTGCTCAACAATATTTCCTATATGAAAACTAAACTGCGTAGATGCTTTTCTTTGCTAAAAGTTCGTGGAAGATTTATGCCTATAGCAGTGTCTCACCCCATACTTGAAAAGAGTTTGAGTCAGGATATTGGAAGCGGCGTGTTCTTTATTAGTTTAGGGCCAAATGCTCAAATCTCCATGGTGTACAGACAAACATAGTTCAAGGGTGTGAAACCTCAAGGGGAAGGACACATAAGATGTTCAGTTTTCTTTTAATTATATTCCATGTATCAAAGTGAATGGTGGAACTAATGAAGCCTGGTTTCCTATGAATGTGTATCTTGTGGTTGGATTCTCTAGTGTCTAGTAAGATGTGAGTGCTGATTGAAGTTTTTCCCACGGTTGGGGCATTCATAATATCTCATTGTCTCAAAGGAGTGAGCTCAAGCGTCACTCTTTCTTTCAGATCGAGTATTAATGGATTTTCCTTCTGTACTTGGCAGCCAGTTTTCATTAATCCTGTAAAAACTTCATATCTCTGGGACTTCTAAACCCATATCAAATTTAATTAAAATTGATGATGAAATTCAAAGATTGTTACAGGCCAAATGCAAAAGTCAAAACACAGAACAAACAACCACAAAAGCCTAATTTCCTCTGAAAACCATATTAAAAAGGGATTTTAGCTGAGCTGAGATTTTGGAAAATAACATAAAGATCTTGAGATCTGTCCCTGTACTATGACATGGTATGTTATAAATGAAAGCACGTATGAACTATCATGAGTGTGTAATCACATGTATTTTCGTTCACATACACACACATACGCCTCTATGTCTGTGCATGGCAGGTGTCTGTACACACATTCCCATTCTGTTCCACTGAGGAGGTGCCGTCTCTGGAATATAATTTTATAACACTACCAGAAACATTTCACAGACATGAGAGGAAGCAAATTACACTTTACTCAATTAGCACAGGTAAATATAGTTTGCACTGGTGTTCAGCAAAATTCTCTCTAGAGAGAGAGGCCTATTAGAAGGGATTAATGAATTTTTAAAAAAATTCTTTCACCTACATTCTTTATATCAGGTGGTATTCTAAGACCAACCCCCTGAAGCCTTCTCCAAGTGAAAGCTCTCACTGGGTTCTGGAGGAGCTTTGGCTGAGCCACAACCCAGCAACTTGGC
This sequence comes from Atrichornis clamosus, assembly GCA_013400975.1. NCBI lineage: Eukaryota > Metazoa > Chordata > Aves > Passeriformes > Menuridae > Atrichornis > Atrichornis clamosus. The sequence goes on along the minus strand of WBMZ01006157.1, from coordinate 233,660 downwards.
AGTAACAGGAGGTCATTTGCTCTGCTCTTCTTCTCTTGCATGACCACCTGACCACTCGGAGTAAACAGTGGTAATGGAAAGAGCAAGGAGCCATGGCCTGCCCATGGAGCAAATCCAGCATTGCAGAAAAAACATATTTACAAATCCTTGAACCTTGAACACTGTATAGTGCACCCTGTGCGAATTATTTTATTGCACTACAGGTGTGCTCTGAAAATAAATTACTCTGATCCTAATTTCCACATTCAACCCAATGAATCTTAACATCCACATAATGAGTTTCTCCTTTCTTTGAACCAGAATCTTTCAAGAACAGCTCATATTAAAAGACAAGAAAATTCTGAACACAGAATGAAAGGCGAATAAGCAGTACAGAGAATACAATTGAATCCTGAAGTAGCACAACCAGAGTGATTGTTTGATTGTTTCGATATTGGTTTGTGTAGTTGCTCATGGACACAACTCTGAACTGAACTAAGGGACATGGAGGGGGGAGCCCATAGAGGAAGGGGGCCCACAGGGAAGGGGGGGAGCCCATAGAGGAAGGGGGGCCCCAGCCCTCCCACTGGTACAGCCATTCACTCTGTGCAAAACACCACAACGACGTCTAGGGCAAAACAGACTGAAACTACTAAGCCATGACTCCACCTGTAAGCTATGCAAAGTCTAAGAGTGACTTCTAGCTGAGACAAGCTCAGTGCAGCTCCTCCTGGCGTGTCCAAAAGGGTGGATCTCTTTTGGCATATTTACCTGTGGGACTCTTCCCCATTTTTCCCCTTTTACCATCATGGCTGAACTTCAAATGTAGATTTCACCTGGGCCTATTTTCTTTGAAGTGTGTTATGTACACAACGAAGACACAATCCCTGCTTTTCAGGGCTTGGAGTTTATGGAACAAGTATCTACAGAGTATGTTAAATATTTTAGATCATTACTGCACCTTGGATTACAGTCAAAGACTTACACAGTAATCTAAAATAAATAATACCGAGTGATAATTTCAACTGAAGAGTAACAAAATCTGGATTTTTAATCCTTTTCTTGAAAAATCAAAAAACAACTAAGAGGGCAGAGTTTTCAAGATGTCAGAAACAAAGGACATGTACGGCACAGCACGTGGACTTGTTTTACACATACGGCTACTTCGGAAGCATAAATGCCTTGTGCTTGTAATGTATATGATCAATTAGCTGCTTTGCATTCCAACTAGCTATTTTACATCTCCAGTGGTGGTAAGGGCAGGCACAAACTGAATACATGAATGTTGAAAGCCTGTTTGCATGTTACTGTGAGTGTTGGGTCTTCTTTCATTGGCTTTTTTATTCCCTTTCACTTAATGTGCATTACTACCAGGGCTCCAGGGTCCTAGTCTGAGCTGGTGTGTCTATACATACAGTTATGGCTGACCCAAAGATTGCCCTATGATCTTTATCTGCCTAATTTGCAAAGGTCTCAGGTTCATCCTGGGTGTCTGTGCCAGACTCCCAGATAAGATACCATCCTTGCCACGGCTCACTTTCAGATGTGACCTTTTCTGCAGTGTGTTAGCATCTCTTCTGGCCATGTAAATCCACTTATAGCTACCACACACTTCCTTTTTTTCCACACCTATAGTGCCTATAGAGCAGAGAGAAGCCTCAAAAGAAACAACTCATCTGCAGGCTGATTTGTCTCAGCAATCCACTTCACAAAACAAAGCTCAGTTTTGGACCACTTTGCTATGGCCTGCAAGGTACCATTCAGGTGACAGCCTATACAGCTTGACCTGTTTGATGATAATCTCAAGACTCACCATTAAGAGAATTGAAAAACTCTTACAAGGCTTTGAAGAAAGTTCATATGAAGAAACACGCTGATCAATTCAATATTTGTTGTAAAACCTAGCAAGCATTTGATGTATTTCCTTTTTCGTCCATTTAATGAACCTTTGGGCCACAGTAAAAATATTTTAAAAATCTGTTTACTGAATCGCATTGTAAGTGTAAAGTTCAAGGAATCATTTTTATAAGAAAATTTTCTAAATAATCTCCAAAATTCATAGTATTCAGAATTCTGGTTTGGGGCATTGGGGCTAATCTTTTTGCCTTTTGCACCTCTCTGACGTGTACATTTCTATGCTCGTGTATTGTTGGGAGTATACAGCTGTGGTTCATATGCATAAACCCACCTCTGCATGTGCAAAACTGACTCTTGGTGAGCTTTCAGAGACTACATTTAGACCTTGATCATTTACTGTTGTGGGCTTTTGGAAAGGAAGACTTTGGTTTATTCTTTTGTTTTCTTTGAACCTGGTATATTAAATGTATACATGAAGGTAGACTGAAAGACCAGAAAAAGGAAGATGAATAGAAAAGGAGTGTTTAACATATACCTACATTACAGATAGGATCATGATAAACAAAATCAAATAAAGCTTGATTGGAATATTTTATTACTAAAGATCTTATTTTCATGATGCACTACAAGGCAACTTTTGTAGGAGATATGTGGTGGTTGTTTAAACATGTTCATATGGATGCTTCAAAATCTTGCATATATATTTTAACTAAAGAGAACCTTGGGTAGAAAAGTTAGGATCTAGATCTGTATCTGAGCTATCCCCTTGCTCCAGGGTTTGGGTTTGGTTCTTATCTCTCTTTTAATGATGTAATTTAAAGACAAAACCATAGTTCAGTTTCCTTTTTGAGAGAGAACAAAGTTCACTTTATGAATGCAAGAAAAAAAATTATTTGATGACATGTAAAATCTCATAGGTTGTTTTTTCTCTGACCCCTTTTTTTCCCCAATAATCTTCATATGAACTGACTTCAATTTTCAAGGTACTCATTAGTAAAATGAAAATAAAAGGAAGACTTTTAAAAGAGGAGGGGTTTTGTTTGTTTGTTTTTCTAAATCAGAAGCAAACAGAAGGTTGATTGTGAACAGAGTCCTCGAGGCATAGATGTGTCTGACAGTGTTAACCTCCAAAGGTTTGTACTTCTGCAAGTTTTACCCATTGTCATGTTACTTTAGCAGAGAAAACAGTGAAATGGAACTCGCCACTTAACAAGTATACACTGTTTCAGATCCATGCTTTTCTGTCACATCACAAGCTAGATGTGCATCTTCTTGCCATGCCACTTGTTTTCGAATATGAAAAAAGTAATATCATCATTTGTTTTACTGTCAAAAAACTCATTCTCCTTTGTGCAGAAGTTCTGTGCGTAGCTCCATATAATATAAGTTAAATTGCTATGACAGAGCTAAGACAAAAGTGAGTCAAGAAAGTGTTTTATTTCTTGTGATAGATGCTTGGGTCATATTTGCAGTCCTGTATTCTTAGAATGTTTGGAACAAGTAGATAGATTCACTAAAAACTGGCCAAAAATAAGCAGGCTATTTTCTCTTTTTATTTTCAGAGTTGGCTTTGACTGGCAATGCTTTCATTACTGTCTGCACCACCTCAGCAAGTTCATGATAATTTGGGTCAACCATTTTTTCCTGAATATTTAGAAGTCATTTGCCATAGATTCATCAGGCTAGCCTCAGGGATACAGAGTCTTGGAAACACAATAATGGGAAAAACTGCCTTTGCTCTTTATTCTTCTTTCAGCACTTAATGCCACACCTCATGGAACAACTCCACACCTCCTTTCATGTCCTTCCTATCTCTCTGGTACATCCTTCCTCTAACCAGGAGCCAGCTCATCTCCCTAATCTCCTTTAGCTAAACACCTTTCTTTTGCTTACAATACACTAAATATACAAATGGCCAAAAAGCACTCTAGATGGCCCTGTAACTTGACAAGCCACACGTCTATAATTACGCATGAACCTCATCAGCTAACAAAATATTACCATCATGTTCTAACACCTTCTCCTTTTCCCTTGGCTCTGGTTCCCCAACCACTTCCCTCTACCTTCCACGACAGCTTCTCTTTGCATTGTTTAAAGACTAACAGCATATTGAGGGAACTGTTTTCCATACTGCTAATATAGCCTGTGTGACTGTTCAGTTGTTAGGGAATAATGACAATAATAACAATAATAATTGTGCTTGTGTTCATGTTTGGCTCTCATTAGATGCTGACTTGTTGCTGACATACCAGCCACTCAGATATATGCTGCAGCAGCAGGCAGTATTTCATGTGGAAGTTTATTTTAACCACTATCACCACCAACACTTCTCTTTTGTTATGGGACTAGTCTGGTTTTCAACAGTAACAACCACTAATTTGCCTACTTTCAAAATAAAAAGAAAAGTGGTTGTGTTTTTTCTCTTTTCCTTTTTGTATACTCTGTTTCATATGTTTAGTTTTAATAAAGGTCATCTGCCTGGAAACTGCAGGGTTCCTCTTTGGGGCTGAGTGAGAACCAAACAGAATAAGGAACATGGGATGGAGACCCAAAACAGCAAAATATCTTGGGGAATGCCCAAATTTTCCCATTGGAACTACTGCTTTTTACATGAATTGATTCATTCAATCATCACAACACAAATTAACTAGGACAGACAAGCTGGAAATTAAGCATAAAGCATTTTATGCTAAACTACATAGCATCCGGGGGAATCTAACCCAGACAATAGCAGTGTTTATTCCTTATTACAACCCACTGTCAGCAACCACATTATGATCACACTTTTTTTGCTGAGGGGATAGCAAAAGCATATTTCAAAGAGATGTGGCAGAGGCAGTGCAGGGTTCATGGTGGGAAGGATCATTCTGTGCCGCTGACAGGGAGGGTTTATTTGGCTATTAACTCCTCTGCCACATTCCCTAGTACCAAGCTGGGACTTGCTGAACCCAGCTATGGGATAGCTCCATCCATGATGTCTCCTTGCCCTGCATTCCTCCCCAGACTATCAAGTATCCCAAGGTGAGCCTCTGTTTGCAAAGGAAGTTGTCCCCAAGTGGGTGGCTGTCACTGAAACAGCTCAGTGGAGCTTACTGTTTCAGAAAGTTGCTATCAGACCATTACTTTGACTGCCATTCAGTCTTGCATGTTTGAGTGTTTTTAGTAGATATTTATTTGGAGCCCAGCTATATCCATGCAGTTTCTTCGTATTGTACTTGTTGTGAAAAGAGTAAGAGATTGCAAGACCACTTCCCTGGCACCCCACTCCACTGGCTGCACAAGAGCTGTCTGCTTTACCCTGGATGTAGCAGCAGCTCACTTGCCCCTGCTTCCAGGATTTTGAGGAAGCCCTGAGCCGCCCAGAGCCACATGGCATTGGAACAGTACTTTACGTATATGCCACCAAACATTTATGCTCTCTGCCTTTATTAAAAGCAACCAGAAAATGGGAGAATGAAGTTTCCTTGCTCTGCGGCTACTTTCTATAGGTAAGTCAAAAAGTTGTGGGAAACAATGTCTCTTCACTTCTGTAAAAGCCAAGAACACTCTCCTTGTCTGCCTCCTGCCTGTGGTTAGAAGAGCAATGCTTCCGTGGCGTCACTCCTTCTCACCTGGCACAGCAAGAGCTGCCCATCCTGTTTCCATTGATTTCTCCAGTGGTTGCGTTAAACAATACAATGGAGTATTTATGTGTCAGTGCTAGGAGCAGGTTATTAAGTAAAACCCACCGTAAATAGAGCCGTTAATTCAGTTGCTGGCATGGCTCTCTGTTATCTTCTCAATACCTCCCAGAGGGTATTAGTCTTACCCTTTCGTTTGAGTTGGCACCAGAGTTATTTTTTTGCACCTGCTGCTCTACTCCGATAACAACACAGGTCAGCTTTGATTTGTTGGAATATAAACAAAAAAAGCAAAGCCAGGCATCTGCCTCGACAGCCGGGGCCGGTTTGACGATAGAGCTTTTCCCACTGGGTTTTGTACAAATGTGCTCTTTCAATTCTTATGTGAACTCTTTCCTGCTTCACAAATAGTCCTTTGCTACAGAATAGCCTGGTGTTGGAAAAGAGCTCAAAACTACTCTTTCCCATCAACGGAAACCTCAACCAGTCAAAGTAACACACTGTTCTAAGACTTAAGTCTGAACAAGTGTCATACAAAACACATAAAGGAAAATCAGCTAATACATGGTGGTCTGAACATTATTAGGAAAAAGCAAAAAATGAAATGTAAACAATATAGGAACTTTATTGAGAGATAAAGAAAACCTGAAGGACCGGGAGGGTTTGCTTTCCCATAGGAACCTACACCCGCTCCAACTTTTAATCTATTAATGTGGAAAAAAAAATGACTCCATGAGATGTAGGTACTCAGCTGGAAACTGAACTACTTTTAAGGTCTTCTGAAAATTAAGCCTGCAAGGCTCATCTACTCTAATAGCATCTATGGTGATGGAAGAACTGAAACACTGACAACCACAGGGCAGAGAAGGAAGAGACAGCAAAGGCAGTAAATAACACAAAACACAGAAATGAAGGAAGGAACTAGCATTGCATCCATATTACAAATAGGAAAACTGAGACACCGAGCTGAAATTATTCACTTAACATAATGTAACATAACAAGTCAATGGAGAAGTCAGTCCAACTCATATCTTCCAGCTCAAGCTCTATTGCTATCCATTGCATCACATCCCAGGAAATCTTTCAACATGCGGATGAATTAGGTTGAATGTGGGTTTTTTAAGGCCAGAGAGAAGGTATTAAACAAGAGAAAAAATTCTCAAGGAAAAAAAGGGACCTGTTCAGACTTAAACCAAGATTCTTCTATGCATCATGGCTATTATGTGACTAGTAGAGATTTGAATGATAAGTTAGCCAAACAATTAAACCTACACTTGAAGTATTAGATCAAAAAAGCTGCCCTTTACCTATGTATGATCCTGAAAATGAGCTAGGAATTCCTAAGCAGAGCTGGCTGAAATTCAGAATTTCTGTTCTGTGGAAATGTGGCTTTTTCTAGGAGGCCTTTTTGCTTCCTTTTTTTCGTTTTTGTTTTTGTTTCTGTTTGTTTATTTGTTTGGGGATGGGGGGGGTTGATTTTCTCCTTTAATCATAATTAAGGATTGTTAGAAAGGAATTTTGAAAAGGAAGTTTCCTGGCAATAGGGAATCAACTAACATGTAAAAACCTATATTCAAGTCATTCCTCTATCAAATGTGCAACTCAGTCTGTTATGTAGAATTGTTTATAAAAGACAGAAATGTAAAACACCAAACTAAGGCACACAGGCAGTAATAGCACCCTGGAGCAGCTGCACTGGGAGCAATAAACTCGCCTAAGATGGCTGTTGTGCAGATGGTCACCAGGGAACCCTCTGCAGAGCCCAACCACACTAATCCTGAAATACAGGAAGTCTCTGTCTCAAAACCAAACTAGGATGTGAAGTTTGTGATCCTATTTCTTCTCTTTCACTGAACACCTCTATTCCTTCTCTTTCCGCTTATTTATTTTATTTTTATTTTTAAAGCTTTTGTTTCCATTTTTCCCTCTCTCTTTCATTTTTTGCCTTTTAATTAGTCAGACTTACTAACATGGACAAGGAAGCTTTTTTCAATACATCATAAGAAAGTAACCAGTAAAACAAAATAAAATAGCATCTTCAATTATCTATCTGTGGCACAAGAGTGCCAGGTCTCACAGCAATTGTGGAGTTTTGGGTTGGTCTCTTGGATGGAAGACGGAGGAGTGAGAAACAGGAAAAAAATCTTGCTTCCTTCAATCCTTTTTGCTCCCCTGTACAGGTATGCATCTCAGTCCTCAATGTAACTGGAACAGATTTCACCAACAAAAACAATAAAAATACCTTTAGATTATTTTTAAAAACTATTTTCTCAAAAACAGATTTATTACTGGGGAATTATACCTATTTTAACTATGTTTTAGGAAAGAAGTGTTATCAGTTATCCTTATATCAGCTACTTTCAGGTGCTGGGGAGTTTTTTCTTCTTTTCTTTTTATCTTTAATGATTAAATCTTCATTAGATTTTTAATATTGACGTCGTTGAGTCATAGCATATGGAAGGCAGATGCCTTGATCTGCTGCTTATAGTCCGGGGTCTGGGGAAGGACAGCCCTGGGCACTCTAGCTCTCAGGCCATGCACATATTCCTGCAAAGAAAAAAAAATACCGTGGCACAGGACAAATCCCACAGGCATGGAAGTGAGAGGCAGCCTGGTCTAGGACACTTGGCATGAACAGCCCCTTGCTACGAGGCAATGCCAGTCACTCATTTACACCTACCAACAAAGCAGACATGCCAAATACCAATAGCTTTGCATTTTAAAGGATTAAATCGAGGTGCTATTCAGATTAGCAAACAGAGTTGATTAAAATTGGGACAAATATTTTAATTCTTATTTTTAAAATTATGGCAAGAAAGCCTGTGTAGGAGATAAGGGACGTGCAAGTCTTATGAGGATCATCTGAGGGAGCTGGGGTTGTTTAGCCTGGAGAAAAGGAGGCTTGGGGGAGACTTTATCACTCTCTACAACTATCTGAAAGGAGGGTGTAGTGAGGTGGGGGTCGGTCTCTTTTCTCAGGTGACAAGTGACAAGCTGAGAGGAAATGGCCTTGAGTTGCACCAGGGGAGTTTCAATGGTATATTAGGAAACCTTCCTTCACCGAGAAGGGTATCAAGCATTGGAACAGGCCGCCCAGGGAAGTAACAGGGTCTCCACTCCTGGAGGTATTTAAAAGACATGTAGGTATGGCACTTAGGAACTTGGTTTAGTTGTGGGCTCGGCAGCACTGGGTTAATGGTTGGCCTTGATGACTTCAGAGATCTTTTCTGGACTAAATTATTTTATGATTCCATGTACTTCGTGCAGGGTATTTGTTATGAGTGTTGGAATCGGCAACAGGCAGAATAAGAAATTTACTGGATTGATTCTCATCCAAAAATATTTAATCATTTGAGATTTTAAAGATGGAAGAGAAGTTTCTACCTGTTGTTACAGGGTATTACAGCTTCATCATTAAAAGTATTGGGGAGGGTAAGGATATCTGCAAGTCACTAAATAGAGAAAAAAATGTATCTATTTCATTTTGTACATCCCATATTTGATAAGTCTATAAAGATATCTTACTCATCTAACCATCTATTAATTCAGTCTTCTAAAACTTTTTCATCTTCCTCTGTCAGGACAGGTGCCTGAGAATATTAAGAGTCTTTTATGTGAGTACTATGTTAGATCTCACAGCAGAAGAGATGAGAACAGCACCCTTGAGTGTGTCAGAATTTGACTCCCTGATAAAGCCCCTCCAATCTATGAGACAATTGCTTAACCAAGCATGCTTTGAAAGTGCATCATAAAGATGCAAGCTTCTAAACTGTTGTGTAGTAATAATTATATGTTACAGTAAAAATCATTAAGAAAGTTTGGGGGTAATCATTATACCACGGACTTAGTCTGATTCCTGACCACAGCATCTTGGGCAGTTTTACACGGGTTCTTTAACTATATATCAATATAAATTAGCAACCTGCTCACTGCTACATGAAAGACAACCTGGAACAGTTTTAAAAAACAAAACCAATTCTTCTTATGATGACACTAATAATTTGGACAATAGAACATATTTTTACACATAGTTGCTTAATTCTTACAGCTTGTAGGGACTTAGGAGACTATTCTGGCTTCATCTGATTGTGAGTTGAGAAAATATCTCAAGTATTTAAGTCTGTATCCTTCCTCTATAATAGGCAGGAACTTCTATTCAACATGTTTGCAGATCCTTTAAGTCAAATTACTTTCTTTTCACCACCACAAAGCAATTCTCATTTATTACTCCATCTTATTGGTCTATAACCAGCGATTACCCAGCTCCAGTTGGCTGCTTTATCTACTCGTTCTCATACTCTTTCCTGTGGAGCACATTTCACAAGATCAGCAGAGGAATAGGTAATGACAACCATGTGCAATGTCAGCTTTTGGAAAGGGAGCCTTTGAGGGCTCTTCCTCAGAGGAGACATGCAAAATGCCAAATGCCAGTTGATTGCTCCACTGGCTACATGACTCCATGTTTACTCATTCTCACCTGTCTGTAGACCAACGACAAACAAATGTCCCAAGTATTTGAGGCATTCGGTGAGGGATTTGGTACAAACCACATCTCCAGTAGAGCTCAGTAGCTCTCATACTAAGACTCCTGACAACTTCCACAGAAACCAAATTAATCCTTACTTTTTCATATACCAGCCGTGACAACAAATCCTCTTTGCTTCGCCTTTTGGTCAGCAGTGTAACTCAAGAGTTTCACCATTATCAAGTTTGCAATGTGCCCTTTTCTTGAAAACTTACTGAAATACTTCCTTGGACCATCAGGGAGCAAAATACCTGTAAGCTGGAGAGTGTGCTGAGGCAGGGACGGTGAGCGAGAGACACAGACATTTGTGGTTAGAGATCTTGGAGTGCCCTTGAACACTGGGCTGGCTGAGCAGCTGCAGACAGAATGCTTTGCTGAAAATGGTATTGAACTTCACCAATGCTCACAACATGCTTATTATTAGGAAGAAAATTCCATGGGTTTATGGTTGAAATGCAATAGTAATGAAGCTGTGAGATTGCACAGAGACTTTACTTCATTAAACATCACAAACTATGCCAGCTACAAAATTAGTTAGCATTTCTGTTCATTCCCTTGTGTACGGCAAAGCCCTTACATTTTGTTCTACCACATCCTAACACTGTGTGTCATTAGCAATGACAAATCACAACTAAGTTTGTGACCCTTTTCTTTTCATGTGTGGCTTGCTTCAGGAATGCCTAGACCTCAACAAAAATACCTACTTTACAACTGTAGGAAGGCTGATGAGAAAGAGAGCCCTGTAAGACCACAGAAAATCCTATAAAGGGTGGACATATTGCTCTCAAAGTAAGAAGGGGTCATTCATCTCTATCTGTATCTTGATCTCAGCACACTGACCAATTTCTAACCCAGACAGGTCTGTCCTGTAGCACCTACTTTCCAGCCTACATACAGTAGGTCATTGCCCCAGTTCACAGAGATGATATTCATAGTACTGCAGAGAGAGCTCAGACGTTGGTGTGGGGATTTAATCTGAACAAGTTAACAGCAACAGATGTGTTCCACAGAACACATCCAGGCTAGATGACAGTCAGTGAAAAGTTTTCCTGGTTTAGTCCTGAGACTGTTAGACATATTTATAAAGAGTGTGTAAGGGGTGAACAAGGAACAAAAGGTAAGCACTGGTTCTGGAAAGGGGTCACGGCTCATGGGCAGTTCTCTGAGTACACTGAGTTAACAAAATCATTAATCCTTTTCTGTGTGAATTGTATGTAAATACACACTTCTTCAGCAGGTGTAGAATTCCATCCTCACAGGGGGGTTTTGTGCAAATTGCTGTGGGACAGGCAACAGGCTAACAAGTCACTCCTGTTCAAGCACAGACACACCTACAGAAATCCTTCTTTTTTCCTCTCTTATCTCTCTTAATTTGTGTTTCTGGATCAATTTTCTTTTTTAGTTTGATCTCTCTTCATTGCAAATTGCTACCTTGCACCTACCAGACAGAACAAGTACGGCTGTTAACAATAAAATTCATTCGGAATGAAAAAAAATTAAGGAAGTTTAGTGGGAGCCAAATGATTTAATTTTTTCTTTTTCCAACTGACCTATTGTCTGTTTTCACCACTACTGAAAACCCACAACACCCTAGGAATATCCAAAGTAATACAGAATTACTATGGCAATATCACAGCATATTCTCTCAGGTGACAAGAGGACAGTAATATCCCATGTTGAACAGACCACATTCTACTACCTGATCTCGCCACCACTGGGGTAATACTTGGTTGTCACTCGATACACTGCTGTGAAGCACTACCGTACTCGTGCCGGGGCAAACAAAGCATTATTCTGGTCTGATAGGAGAGCCTTTAGTACCAGGACTTGGGAAAAATACATATTTTTACCATTCTTTTAGGCTTTACAAGTGACACTAGGAGTAGAAAAAAAATATGGAAAAGCTAAATGCAAGGAAACATCAACTCTACTAGTGATAACCTCATCTCTGCATGTAGGACCAGTGCTCAAGGGGGAGAAGGGTGTCTGGAGGATGGTGGCTCTAGGAAAGCCTTGGGCACACTTCATAAACCCCTGAGCTGGAATTCCCAGTATATTGACTCATAATACCTCTGTTTGGCACTGCTGTTCCTACAGACTCTGATCGGTCCTAACATCCAGATTCCACAGCAGAAATTGAAAAATTAGAGGAGAGCACTGAAGTGATTAAAGGATGGAAAAGTTTACAGTGAAACAGGTTGAGATCCTTCACTGTATTGTAAATTTCTCCATGAGAGGGAAAAGCCTTTGGAGCTCAGACTACCACAATTATCAGAGATTAGGCTAAGAAAGGACTTGTTCCCCGCTACACAAGGAACAGAAATTTGCCACCCAGGGGAACTTCACACTAACCATCGAAAGACAACAAAATCAGGTGGCCGAATGTTAAAGCCAGACCAAGTCAGACTGAAAACAAGATAAAATATGTTTAGGAGAATGGTATTAGTTTCTGGGGCGCTTAAAAATTTTCTGTTGAATTTCCCATTGTGGGACTTCTGCACTTTTTTTTCCAAGATTGGAAGTTTTCTAAAAGATAAGCTCTACTTAAAGTCACGTAATTATCTCTGCAAAATTCTGGCAAGTCTTATGTTGTTATTGCAAAAATTACTTTGTTTTGAGAATTGTAAGGGCCAGGAATTAAACTGTCATTGTGATATTTATAAGTGAAACACCTTAATCCTGTTGTTTTTCTAGTTTTAATAGCAACCATTTTTTTTAGTTTCTGCATTTGCATTAAATATAAAACTGCTGTATTTTCCAGCTCTGGTATTTTCTACAGTGCAAAACAGATGTCAGAAAACTTGTTTTGACTGCAACTCGCAAATATGCTCCCAACACAAAACTTAAAGGAGCGCAGTTTTTAATTTCACTGAAGTTTTCAAAAATTACAGGAAACACTGGTGCAAGTTAAATGTGTTTAACACAGTGTCATGTGAGACAAGTACAAATGAAATCTCTAAACGAAACCTTTTACCTCAAGGTTCATTTCTGTCATTATGAACTTATTTAATTATCTAAAGAATGGAAACGAAAGGAAAGAAAGGGTAGTTGGATGTACTTTAGAAGCAAACATGACCTATATCTTTAGATGAAGTAATCCAAAAGGAAATTACTGATATAATTCAATAACTTTATAACAATGTACATAAAAGTATGTGTCTAAAATGTCTCATGTGGTGAAATACAAACATTTGTCACTAAGCCCATTACACATATTTTACAAAATCAACATAGATTTGGAGCAACTTCTTCTTTACATTCACTTCTACAACTACTTAAACAACTATGTCTATACCTTAAGGGGCCAGTTCTGGTTCTATTAAAATAAAATTACCATTGGAACAGAAACAAATTAAACAAGCAAAGACACTGCGGGCCTCACACTATATTTACCTACCCAGCACCTGAGCTGGGTTCTGTGCAGTGTTTTAGCTTAGACAGGACTAGGAACAGCAGAACCCCCTTTGCCACAGAACTGCCAAGAAATTGCCCTGAGGCTGAAACCAAGCCAAATTATAAATGTACTTTAGGATTTTTTGTTACAAACACAATCTCCATCACCATCCTCATCACTAAAAGCGACAGAAACACTGTCATTATGAAGTGTCTCCTGGTTCTGCCACACGAGCACTCTCAACACGATTGAGAAAGTCCACTTTTTGCCCCTTGTCTTACTGAACAGATGACTACTCTATTGACAAAGGTAGCAGATTTAGGACCCAGAATATTATTGAATAGATTATAATAGAAAAGACTTTCAGGATCTGGCCCAACTCAAACATAAACACAACAGAAATATTTAAATAGAAGATACAAGTTTAAACCAGGAAACCAGAAATCTCTATTGTAATATTAAAAAGCCTTTTGATCAAATGAGCTTGGCTGCTGTTCCAAGGTGGGAAGGGAGAGGCTTGGTACAGTGGCCAGAAGTCCAGCAGCCAATTATTCTTTTTTACTATTATTACTATTATCTTTTTATTTTCACTGGTATTATTTTAAAGGAAGTTAATTTAAGAAAAAAAATAAATACCCCAAACACCTTACCTCATTTAGCTGCAGATTCTGGAATGGAAATCCTGAACTGAGGCAATGGGAAAACTGTCTACAGAACAGTAGGTTGGGCAAGCACAGGTACTAGGTTATGTCAACTAAAGACTCCCAGGAGTGAAGATAAATGGATGTGATACTAATTTTAAAACATTTTGCTGAACACTCAAGCAGCCAATAGGGGAATTCCTTAGGTCACTTCCTGTTCGTTTGATTGGATCTGCAAGGACAACAACCAAGATGAGGTTGAGAGCGTTTGCATAAGGCCAGCTCAGTCCTCAGCATTCAAATAGAACAGGTCTAACCGGGTTACACGCGTGGCTCCAGAACAAAAGAAAAACCTGGTAATGGATGAGGGATTGATTCCTTTGTAGTTACTTTTTTTAAGACCATCCTTTTTTTTTTTCCCCCCCCCCCCTAAATGGAGGTAATTTTGGGTAGATAGGGAGAGATCATAATTGGAATGGGGAAAAGTGAAAAGCAGGAATGCCTAAATTAAAATTAGTCTGGAAATAACATTAGGAGATACATGGTGTGCAATAACCCTGTGGTGGCAGGGAGGTGGACTCGGTGAGCCCATGTGATAGGCTCAATTCTTTCTTTTATATCTTGAGAATCCTGCAAAACACATGAAAGGGGAATTATCGGTCTTTCAGCTTCTCTGAGTATTTGAGAAAAGGTAAGAAACAAAATGAGGAAAAAAATCATCAGAATGTGTGGATATAGAGTTAAGTATGGAAGTTCAGCTACATGTTAGCAGGGCAGAGAGTCAGCAGACACATGCTCAGTCCAAAGCTTTCCTTGTCCATGTGTGAGTTATCCCTCCAGCCTGCAACCATGAATTTGAGCAGGAAACCAAGTGTCCAAATGAAAATACAAAGCCTCATCTGTCTCTCATTATTTCACTAGTCAGAAAAGACACCAACATGGAAACAGTTAAAAATGCAGTAACATAGGAACGCTCTGAGGTTTCGTTAATTTGTATGCATAAAACAGAAGAAGTGCTAAATATTATCATTCAGTGACTGTTCAGTGGTCTGTGTGAAGTGAATTTTCTAGTCATTGCTCATTTTTGGTCCCAAATCCCATCATAAATCTTCCCCCTGACAGATGCTGACAAGTGTTCTCTGTGCTAGATTTACCAAGCACAGGGAATGAATTGTCCTTCAACATCCAGAGATACTATTAATTATTAATCAAGGCTCATTGTCAATGCAGGGGAAATATTTCACAAATATTATTTATGCTGAACCTGATTTCAAGATAAATAATGGATCTCAGACTCCAGGAATGTCACCTTTGTTCCTATCATCTACACTAACACCAATTAAAAACTAAGTTCCTTTTGTTCACATAGATAAGGTGCACTTGCGTACAAATGTTGCTTGGGAAGATTCAATCATTTTTCACCCAGGTTAGGGTCAAGTTCCATGGCTTCTCACATTGATTCTCACCTACCAAAGAAAGTTATCCTTGAGGAAGAAGGAAGGCTGTAAATGTCCATCTTAAAGAGCTATATTGTCCTGCAATCACAACACCCAGGGTTAAGGCTGTCACTGCAAACATAGCCAGGCAACCGTTTTGTTAAGTAGGCCTAGCACTTATAAGATTTCTCTAAGCATGCATGTCACTGAGTCCAAGTATTTGTATACCAGTTCATGTCTTGGTGAGTATTTAAAGCTTTCATCATCAAAATAATGCCTTAGCATCATATCAGCATGAATGATCAGTCCTGAGCAGGAAGAGCTAAGAAGTAAGCACTAACAAGCAATAAAGAGCACTTCCCTTTCCAAGAAGGATACCTTTAACAAGAAACCCACATCTCACATTGTCCCACTGAGCAAAACATGAGAGATTGAAGAGTCACACTGAGGTACATCTCATCCATACGCCGCAGAAGCACCACAGAAGAATGTGACCACTGGATCTCAATACAGACATGGAAATCAGAATTTTCCTACTGCTAGAAAGGACATCAGCAAAAGCAGAAAGAAAAGGGTTCCAATATGTTACTGAGACTGGTATGTCACTTTCTGTTTGTGTGACTGTTGGCCTTTTCTGTTTCAGCTCCTAAGGGCAGAGACAGCTCTGGTTGCTAAGATGCAGGATACTTCCAGACAGACAAAAAAGCACATTGTACCAACAGGTCTGGACAAGGTGAAGCTAGCTTGGTCGGCACACCAGCATGCATTATTTATTACTGTGCTATTTTCAAAGGCAGGGTGCCACACAGGGTGGTGGCTCCCTAAATTTACTGCCCTACCTGGCCAACTATGCTGCCCCCATGCTCCCAAGTATGCTTATTGACGCTTACATGTGGTTCAGCACACGGAGGATTAGGTGACTTTTGGAGACAGTCAGACCTTTTCCTCTGCATATCCTTCTTCAGCACTGTAGCCACAAAATTAACATGAATTTGGTCCCCACACAATTCTAGGTGGCAGAGAAAACATTAAAACCTTTATAACTAGGGACTTGGAGGCCACAATCACAGTATGACAGAAGTGCCAGTGCAGATTCCCAGAATTAATTTAATTATAGGCATCAAGCATCAAGGAAATTACCTAAATCTGTCTAGATTCTTAAATTGGCGTCTGTTACTGTAATGTCTGACACCTGATGAAAACAGAGAACAAATGTATGGTAATTTCTACTTTTTCATTAATATTAATCTCTGCTTCATTTGTTAAATTCCAGTGGAATATCAAAAGGTGGGTATAAAGCTGATATGTAGGTTAGACATGCCAAGCAATTTGAGAATTCGGGGTATGATATTCCTGCCTTCATTCTGCTGCAGCAAAATCAGAAGTGATTCATAAACTTTGATGTCAAATAATACGCTTTCTGTAAAAACATCACTAGAGAAGCCAGAAGAAATAGGATGGATACTCTTTCCAAGCTGTATTCTACATTATAGGCAAATGCCACGTATTACTAAGATTGCCCATTACTTAGAATTGCAAGACCTTGTAATTTTTTCTTCACAGTTTGTTAAATTTTAGCCTTTAGCTGTTTGGCAAAATTGAAATTTTTCATCATGGACATTTGCTTTGCAACAAAATTTTGAATAATTGTCATCCATAATAGTATGTTTTTCTGACAAATTAAAAAAGACAGGGGAAAGTGCTGATTTTTGTATATATATTAAGAAATACTACTGCCTTTTCTTTGGAAAGCTCAGGAACATCTATGTTTGAAGCAAGGACAGATTACAACAGGCTGCCAAATTAAGGGTGTATTATTTTCCATTCCCAACAAGATCCAACCAAAGTTAGTCAGTTTAAAGTTATTGAAAAATCACAGAATCATGGAATGGCTCAGGTTGGAAGGGATCACAGTGGGTCATCTGGTCCAACTTCCCTCTCAAGCAGGGTCATCCTAGAGCACATGGCAGAGGATTGCATCCAGATTGATCCTGAATATCTCCAGTGAGGGAGACTCCACACCCTCTCTGGGCAGTCTGTTCCAGTTCTTGGTCACCCAGACAGTAAAGAAGTTCTTCCTCATGTTCAGGTGGAACTTCCTGTGCATCAGTTTCTGCCCATTGCCTCTTGTCCTATTGCTTGGCACCACTGAGAGCCTGGCTCCACCCTCTTGGTACCCTCCCTTCAGATAGTTATAGACATTGATAAGATCCTCCCTCAGTCGTCTCTTTTTGAGGCTGAACATGCACAGCTCTCTCAGCCTTTCCTAGTAAGAGAGTTGCTCCACTCTCGCAATCATCTTTGTTGTACTTCACTGATCTTGCTCCAGGAGCTCCTCTCTTGTCNCACCAGGGCTGAGTAGAGGGTCAGGATCATCTCCCTCGACCTGCTGGCAATGCTCTTCCTAATGCAGTCCAGGATACCACTGGTCACAAGGGCACTTTTGGCTCGTGGGCAGCTTGTTGTCCACCAGGACCCCCAGGTCCTTCTCCTCAGAGCTGCTTTCCAGCAGGTCAGTCCCCAGCCTGTGCTGGTGCCCGGGGTTGTTCCTCCCCGGGTGCAGGACCCTGCACTTGCCTTTGTTGAATTTCAGGAGGTCCCTCTCTGCCCATCTCTCCAGCCTGTCGCGGTCCCTCTGAAGGGCTGCACAGCACTCCAGGGTGCCAGCCACTCCTCCCAGCTTTGTGTCATCAGTGAACTTGCTGAGGAGGCCTCTGCCTCTTCCCCCAAGCCACTGATGGATAAGTTAAACAAGACTGGGCCCAGTATTGACCCTTGGAGGACATCACTAGTGACAGGCCTAGAACCAGACCCTGTGCCTGACCACGGCCCTCTGGGATCTGCCACTCAGACAATTCTCAATCCACCTCACTGTCCACTCATCCAGCCCACACTTTCTGAGCTTGCCTACGAGGACACTGTGAGAGACAGTGTTGAAAGCCATGTTGAAATCCAGTGAGACAACATCCACTGCTCTCCCCTGAAATCATAGTCCACACAATGGATTCATGAGAAACAGCCTCATTCCCTCAGCTTTCTTTTGCAGTGAGTATTCTCCACTTCCTGGCTTCACAAGGCTTTCCTAGCAGCTAATAAAGGCTGTTCCTATACATCCACCAACCTGAAAAAGCAAATTTTCCAATGAGTCCTCCACTGGAAATGTCCAGCAGCTACTCTCAGTAAAACTGGCAGAGGTCTGCAGAAGGGAGCTAAAGGTTTCATTCATGGGATCATACCACAGGATACCCAATGCCGAAACATCCATCTCTGCACACCACTTATTCAAAACATAGAAACTGTTCACAGGGAACAGAACTAAATTAACATTATTAACTTTGTGACAGCTTAGGAGGTACAGTACTTAGGGCACAGACAAGGGGGTACTCATTCAAAGAGAAACTACCCAATACTATGCATACAGGGAGTGGCCCTGAGCTGTATTTGCTGCACATGAATCAAACTTGGGCTGAAAACTTCCCTTCATTTCCTCATGAGTTTTCTTATGCTGTTCATCCTCATGGTATTTGAGGCATTATAGTAACACATGTATTTATAATGTAAATAAACATTTAATATATGTACATTAGTGTATTACATTATATAAATGCATTAGCACTAATATTACAGTATTAGCACAAAAACATTTATTGATCATTATGCTTGTCTAGTGGGGTGAGAAGGTAATAATTTATTGTCCCTATTTTAATGGAAAATCCAAAAAAGATCAAGACAAAGGTGTGCATTAATTCAAGGTATCCATTCTGAGATGCCTAAGCACCATGTATTTAAAGCATTTAGTATTCCATAGTTATGTAAAACACTAAAAGCACAGCTACCATTCATTCTCATTTCAGAGCTTAGCACTCAGCAGTTCTGTAAATCAGATTTCTTTTCTCATAGAAAAGAAGGTAAATTTGATTTTATTTTTTTAATATGAACAAATGTTGGCATCAGTCTAGAAAACAATCTAAGCATTTTGTTTGCATTTTTCCAAACATAATCAATCTCAAGCAAAAGTCCATTATTGTTCTGCTGATCACTGTCTGGATAAATTATAAGTAAAGCTAGTAATGATGAGGAGCTTGGCAATGGCCACGAGAGAATATGAGATTTGCAGACAATTCTGTGAAGATTCAAATTTTAAACCAATACAGAAGTTAGTATTACTACAGCTTCTTCACACACACACCAGTCATCAAACAGACCCTAACTTTCTGTAATGTAGATCCAATAAACTGAAAGCAATTGAGTAACAAAGCTCTCCTCAGGAGAAGAAGGTGTCCTGAAAATCCAGATATGCCTCAAAAGTGGTACTGGGTAACCCTATGAACAAAGGGATAAAAGCAAACCCCCTCAAATTCCTTTCCCAGAAAGCCATCTGCCAAACACAAAATATCACTTAAGCACCACTTCTCCTGTTCCTGGAGAGGAGCCCCCCACCTTGACCCTTTGGTCTCCTTTCCACACATCTCAGATCAAGAACTAGATGTTTTCTTGAAAACTCCACAGTGGTTTCTCTCCTCATGGCAGTCTAAAAGTACAGAAAAGGCAAAATCAGGTGTGCATCTGTTAATTTAAGGAAATCTGTTAATTTGCAGGAAAAAAATTATGTTAGGATCTCTGCAAGGATCACTGCGAACTCTCCATGTTGTGAGAGAGGGATTCAAAGGAAAAAAAAAAATAGACATCTGCTCTGAGAAATAGAATGGGGATAGGGTAGAAAGAAATAAATAACATATTAAGTTTTCCATGGAAAAGATAAGGGTAACAAATGGCTAGAATGAACTGGCAGGGCAAACACAAATTGCTTACACAAACACTGAAAGAAAGAAATGCAAATTCTAGAGATAATATAGGCTTATAATTAATTATTTATTTGTTTTAGTCTCCTAGGTGTGCAGGTCAAACCAACTCAATGTAACATTGTTGCATGAACTGTTGGGAATAAACTTACATGACAAATGGGGAGAGAAAGACTAATATTTTTAAATAATGTCTGTGGCAAAAAAAAGATATGTAGCACTGAGGAGACCATTAAATCCAGTGCAGCATTAGTTATGTTTTGCTTCTGGTTTGAAGGAAAAATGTCTGAAAGTGTGTAAGGACTCAACACTATCAACTGGTAAAATATTTTTTAAGACTATTTTTTGACATAGTTCCATGGATTTCTGTGAGGTTTTGGCAATGTATATCTAATAGCATATTTAATATAATTGTGTATATTGCCTTTTAAAGACTACAAAAATTTAATGTATTATGAAGCAATACTGACTGTGCAATGATGTCTCAGAGGAAAAGCTTCATAACTATGCAACAGAGGGTGTTAAACAACAAGACCAAAATGACCTAATGGGTCTTTTCTATCTGTTGTGGTTTGAATCTCTTAGCAAACACTTTGATGCCACCAGAAGCAAAGCAAAATCATGAGAACATAAAGAAGACAAAGACAAAGTAATTCACAAAGATTTAAAAAAAAAAAGGAACACAGATATTGTGAGATAAATTTTAGTAGGGCTCAAATACTTCTCCCATTACTTTCATAAACCAGGACATGATAAAACCACAGGGGCCAGGAGAGACAAAACCGTTCCTGGGTGTTGCACCTCTCACTCTCAAAATCTGATGAATATAGAAATAGGTTTGTGCTAGAACCACAGAGATAGGAACTGGAGCACAACTATGCAATTTAGAAGAGGTGTTGTGTCATGTGGATCCCTTGTCATTGTAGTACAAATCTAAGAAAAGTGAGGGTAAGTTATCTGGACAGAAGTTCATTCCTGCACTTCGGTCCTTACCAGTGACTGTATTTCACTATTGCATTTTATATTCATTGTATATCAAACATTTTAGGAAACCCACAAATGGGTAAATGGCTCCCAGCTATAGAATGCTGATTCTTATGATGCAGTGTGTCTTACCAAATTAAACTTTTCCCCGTTTAAGAGTGTTGGATTCCCTAAGAGCCCTCTGGAGTCTTTTAAAATCTAAATAGTTTGAACATTCCCAAATTCAAAAACTGTTCAGAGAAGAGGATTTTGGTTGAGTTCATCTCCAAAAGAGACTTACAAGGAGCACACATAATTTCTGTTATGTGCTGGGAAAGCAGAAAATTACAAAATAAGAAGACATTAAAAACAGATCAAGGAGCCAATAAAATGGGAGTGAAAAGGAATGGCATGGCCAGTTATGTGAAAAAATGGAAATTGTTCACACTGTAATAAGGAGTCAAGGGCAACCCTGGACACAAATACCCACATCCAGACTAGATCAAAAACAGCTTAGGACAGGATGGCACACACATGTCCAGTCTGAGAGACAGACAAATTGAGGTGCAGAGAATCTGACTGAGAGATTATGGATCTGATTTGTTATGAGTAGCAGTGCTACTCCCCTGGATTGCTCAAATAGGAATACACCTAACAAAGACCCACGGCAGTATGAATATGTGGGTGACCGAGATCTTCAATGTGAGCTTCTCACTCTTTATGACATTGAAGAGCAGGATTTTGGATGAGCGCATTTTCATGCATGTCTCTGTGTGTGAGTATTGCACCACTGAACAACTGAGGAGGGGATAAACTAAGAATTTTTTGATGCACATTTCTGTCTTGGTGTATACATGTGAGCAGAGTGCAGTTAAAATACTAAATTCATGTATTTGGGAAAGGATGTTATAAACGACTTCAAGATTTCAGCATTTAGAGTCAGGGAATGGACACATCTGCCATAAGGAAAACTTGGAATAGCTTCACAGAAATGAATGAAGGGGGGGTCTAAGAACTTTATAGGTACAAAGGACAATAAAACCCAACCCTTCACAGTTTGAGTTAGCCTTAGGAATCATAGCACAACAGATCTTTTGAGGGCATCTCAAAGCAAGCAGCTACCTGCAAGATAGCATGAGGTGTGAACAATTCATAGGCTAACTTCCAATCTTTGTGATCATGAGAGGATTTCCTTTGCCAACAACTGAGTAGGGGAGTGAGGGTTAACCCTTGAACATAGCTATAGCAGGCAAAGCTTTTCAAACCAGTTTATCCCAGCTTCAGTAACTACACAATGTTCAGTGCCTATGAGATGTAAATATCAAGTTTATGATTAACTGTGTTAAAATTCCATGGAACTGCTAGTACTTTTATTTGTTTGTATAATGAAATTAAAACAATGCACCCTTTCCTTACTATACTTTCACTTTGCCAGCACTTGAAAGAAAATCTTTCAGTAGATATATGTGCCATACCCTTATATGTCCCAAAAGCTTTCTTCACATCCCTTAGTTGGAAGGGGAGTTAGTTAGTGCACTACCTGCCAGGGAATACGCATGTTTGATGTATGCGTGACCAGGGGAAATATTGTTCTAAGGAAGATGGGGATAGAATAAGCAAATATTTAACACTGACCTCATTGGAAGTCAGCTGGTTCCCACTAAAAAGCTTGCACCGTGGAGCAGAGACTTTTGCTAGAGCAGGACAGAGGGAGGATTTCAGAAGCGTGGGTTGTTCCTCAGAGTTCTGTCACAGTCCTTCAGCAATTTGCTCCCCGAGGCCTCTCTAGTCAGGATGCTAGTGAGGCTACTCTTTAGTAGCGATGTAACACTATAAAGATGAATATATTCCTGTTTGTGAGGCATTCCAAGTTTCGGTGGATCTGCCTAGAGATGAAGACTCTAGGGAGTTAACTAGGGACCCCATAAAGGAAGATATTGGATCTACCAGACTTCTGTACTAGCATTTATCATGCTAATTAAACTTGAGGGGCAAGTTCCCAGATGCAACGTGTGCATCACTTTTGGCAGGACAAGGGGCCAATGTAATTCAGCTTTTTGGCTGCTTGTACTGAGGAGCTGCATCTGCCTCTTACAAATCAGACTATTAAATCATGGAAGGTGGCCATGTGAACAGTATCACAGGCACTGCAGTGAGGCACACTGACATGGAGCTGACACCTCATCATCCCTGTATAGGGTTACTACGCAGCATTGCATTAGTCAGAATTAATGACTTGATTTACTTAGAAAGAAAAACCTTCTCCCAAGTTTCTCCCATGCCCTTTCTGAAATGGTTTTTAGCAGCTGGCATGGTGCGTCTGTGGGAGGAAAGAATGAGAAGAATTGCAGTGACTTTACTAGGATTTATTCTGTGGCTTGCAAACTGGCCTCAGCAACACACAGCGACACAGCCCTGAATTTCAAAGGAGAGAGTCTCTCCTTGAACTGCTCCCTAAGACAGCAAAATCCTGGGAGCTGGACTTGGGATCTTCAGGAAACACCATCACTGGTCTCATGCCCTGCAGGAGATCCTTCGACTTACATGCAGACATATGAACAGGCAGCAACGCCCGTTGCAATCACCTCAGCGGTGGGAATCTGCCCCGCCACTGACTAAGGAGGCAGGTGGCTTTATCATGCACCTCCACACACATACACACATTGCAGAAATGCCTGTCCAGAGCATACCTGAAAGAAACATCCATGGAGCTGCCAAATCTCGAGGAAAGAATAGACACAGGCTTTAAGTCAATTTCTGTATTAGGAGATTTCCCCATTGCTATTGAAATGAATTGAATATTCTGACCTTACTGCCAAGTATGTAATTTAGTTAATGGTCTTGGTGATCTAATCTAAATGGGGGATGGGCATGATGTAGATCTGAGCATTCTTGCATATGAACACAAAGTGCACAAAAGCAAGTTTCTGGATCACAACACAGAGACATGGGAAAATACATTCGTATATCCAAAATTTACAGAAAAATGAAAGGAGTGGAGAAGAAAAGGAAAGGGGGAAAAAAGGGAAAAGTGAGGGTAAGGAGGAGTTTCAACTCCACAGGAAATTGTACAGTCACTTTCTGTATTTCCTTTCTTCAACATACTCTTGGTTGTATTTATTTGGTTTTTATATATATAGGTGACCTCCAGTGGTCTTTTCTGACCTTAACCATTCTGTGTTTTCATAGGACAGTTCAGGCTCTCAGGGACCTCAGAATGTGTCTAGTTTAACTTCCTGTTCAAACCACAGTCAGGTAAGTGATCAGACCAGGATACCAGAGGCTTTAGGTCTTTTTTGTCCCTTTAAAGCAGTTCCTTGGTCAATCAAGTATATTTTGTGAATTGAAACTACTATTAAGCCTGTCATTACAACTAGTCTGTCATCTAGACTAGTTTTAAATGTGCCTCAGAGTGGTACTCACAGCTCTAACTATTGAGTGATTTATCACATTCTGGCAGGAAGCTTATCTGGCTCAGTTTTGCCCTGATGATGTTGAACGGTATATTCCAGTTAGAGTCCGCAGTCCTATTCCTCTCACCCTGTCACTTCATCTTCAAACTGAGCATCATATCTCTTTTCATATCCCCAATAATGCTGTACATAGAGGCACTGAGGCATCATGAAATCCACTGTCCGTAGGAATACGAGTTGAAAGAAAGCAGCAATTTTGTATAGTTAAAAAATAGCAGCAGCAAATTCCCCTGAAAACATTGGTTAATTATACGTGAGTCCAACCACTGTTAAATATTACCTTCAGCATTTTTCTCCACATAGCATAGTTGCATAAAACAGATTCCATTCCCAGCACCAGGTCTCATCCCTGGAAAATCAATGGCAGTCAAGGCAGGTAAGCCATGATATGTTCATACATGGATTCATTAAAAGATATAACAAAAAGGAAATTATGCTAGAACTTGAAGGCATAACAGCAGTCTTACCACTGCAAACATTCATCGTATTAATACTGTAACATATGAATTTGATGTGATTTTCTAATGACAGAATTCTTCAAGAAATGTGATTTGTTTATAGTAATAAGAAACACAGGACATGTGTCATACTATCCTAGCATAAAATAATTTGGTATGCAACTTCTAAGTCCGGAATGTAATCTTCTTATTTGCTGTCATTGAATTGTCATTATTAAAATAATGAAAAAGATTGGGGAAGAAGGGGAGAGAAACTGGCAATGATCTATTAAGCACCGCTTGGTAACTATTAATATTTTTTGAGATGCAAGTTGAAAACCACAATCTGTGTATAAAACAAAGACTGCATTTTAGATTCACCATCAAGATAAGATTTCAATCATTTAGAATTCAGAATTAATATTTATTTATAAATATGAATATATAATTTTGACTGAAACATCTGAGTGGAAGTGACCATTTGCAATATTTGAAAGTGAATGAAAGCTTTAAACTACACCATGTTCTTGTGTAGAGAGACAAGAGCTGATAGGAATCTTTAAATCAATCAAAAGTTTTCCTAGAGAAAAATATTTGCTGTTCACTTCTAACAGGGTGCACTGTTAATAGTCAGGCTAACAGATTGAAGAGTTCACCTTCCTTGGATTTTTTAAATGCCCTGTTAACATTGACTCTCATTCCCAGCCATGGGTTTCACAACCTGGTCACCTGGGAGCAGAGGAAGGAGCCCGTAGAGTGCAGGAATGCTCTGGTGATACTCAGTTCATCCCTGGGGCTGGCTCAACTCTTAAGTGCTGCATTTGCCTATTTAAAACCAGCTCCTCTTAACTAATATCCAGTGGTGTCACTGCAAATAGCTACATCACCTGGCATTTTTCAGATTGTTTCAACTGTAAATTTTATAGACTGATGAGTCCCCTGGACAGAGCTATGAAAATAACAAATCTCTTATACAAAGGGACAATAAATCATGACTCAGGTGACTCACTCCCTGCATAGGGGATGGAAAATGAAAGGGTAAGCCCTTGAATAAGAACTGACTGAGACCTGAGCGAGACCAGTTACTGAGATAATTAGCTAAAGTCTTTTCATTTATACATTAATGAACCAGAAGATCAAAGACTTTGGCTAGGCCTATGACCACGACTGCAACATTGTCTTGCTATGCAATAATGAACTCATTATTAACTGCTTTCATGAATTACATGTGGTAGACTATTTTATTTTTAATTCTGTATATAAAGCACAAAAACAACTACAATGTTATTTTAGAAAATTTTAATTGCTAAGCATGCACTTTCATGTAATAAGTACATTCTTACTCTCAGCTGATTGCTGCTACCAATTCTGTCCTTTCACTGGAAATTTCCTGACAGGTGGCCAATCTTTTCTTACTTTGTGGAAGAAAGGGGAAATAAGTGACTGAATGACCAAAGTGAACTTGAAGTATGTTGCATCACTTAAGAAAAATCTGTAAAATCTACCTCAGAGGTAGGAAAAACAGATTAACATGCTAAGATTATGTAAGATTGAGAAAAGTAAATATTTTAGCACTCAACTTCACCCCATCTTTTTGTGCCAGCATGTAACTGCCATTTATCATATTAGGGAGAGATATGTCTGGACCCATGATTGCAGAGTTGATGTTTAGCTTGGGAAATTATATATTTAAGGCTCTGGAGTTGATCTTGGGAAATCTGGAGTGTATTTCTCTTTCTACTGTAGACTTTCTGCAATACTATAGGCAGGTTATATGATATTTATCTTTCAGGTCCAGAGCTGTAAAACACTGTATCATTTTACACAGCTGCTGGGAGAATAAATGTATAAATGTTCGCAATCTAGAGTTGAGAAAAGCTTACAAATACACATCTGATTGAAACTTCCAGATAAAATCGCAGCAGTTCGTGAAGGAAGTTGTTGACTGTTACTGTTGGCAGTAAGATGTGATATGGAGCAAAGCTTTGTCACAAATGGACAAGTTATTAGGCGGGCATGTCAGTATATGCTCTCTTTTAAAATGGCATAAGAAAGAAAGGTATTTTATCTGTTGGCAAAGTTTCTGATGCAAAAATGATATATATATATTCGCATTTATTTATGACCCACTCAGAAGATCTGACACTGCTGGGGAGAAGATTAAGCTTAGGCATTAAGCCATCAGTTGCTACAGCAACAGAAAGCAATTATTCACTGCTCTGGGACAGAGGGTAAACCTGACACATTGATTGCCTCCCTCTCCCCTCCCACTCACCCCCTAAATTTTTTAACTTAATGATTTACCTTCAAGATGATGATCGGATGATTCACAACTCAGATGAAAATAAGGGTGAGAAAAATCCCAACATTGAAGAGTTTATTCAAAAATTTTTTTTGCCTGGAAATTATCCACAAGGTAACATTTTTCCATGTGCTTCATTAATTTGAGTTGCTCTGCAAACTTTTGTCAACCCCCACAGTTCTCACCGAGTATTCACCAAAGCTTTTGTTTCCAGCATGACTATTCATAATGTCTTATTCATCTGTGACCTCAGTAACATGTTATGGTTGTTTTTCTCCCTAACTGGATGACTTGAAAACCCACAAAGAAGTAGGCTGCAGGAACACTTCCACCAAAAAATACTCATGCATGTCAGAGCATGTCATTGCACAAGTGCAGCTAGATGGATGTTTATGGCTTGTCCCTATTACACAAACACTATAGTAAACAAAATGGCAAAGCCAAATGCAAAGACCAGCAAGTACAGTCCCAGGTTGTTATTAAAATATTCATTCCCAAAGCTCTTTGAATGATTTCAAAGTTCCCTTGAGAAAGACACGAAGAAACTCATCAATTCTGAGCTAATGTGCAGGACCTGTACAGTAGTTTTGCCGTGCTCTTCTTATGGCCTCGAGAGAAAAAGGGATATGTGGCTGGGAGACCTTCAACTAGATGCATTTCCCCAGGAAATGTTCACAGCCTCTAAAAGGATGTGTCAGCCATAGGAGCTATAACGTCCCAGCGGGTGCCAAGGGGCACTCTCACTGCCAGTGCCAGTGCTGCAGAGGGCCTTCTACACTGCCTTTGGAAGCCTTTCGAGAGGGTTTTAGTGGTGAATGAGAACACTGAGCTCTTTTTGGGAAATAAAGAGAATGTTTACTCTCGTGTCTATGAAGAAAAAGAAGAAAAAGAAAAAGAACAAAAAAAAGAGCTTCCTAACACCCAACACCCAAATCTAAATGCAGGGGTCAAAGTCAGAAGACGTGTGCCGTCAGCTTCAAGGACACCAGCAATCGATACCACGGCTCCATGCCAGGAGCACTGCCCATCTGAGCTGCATAGCTGGAGGCTTTCTGGAAAGAACATTCTTCTTTTCTTACTTCAGTTCTGAATCACAGGCATTCCTTGGTAACCTTTGGGAAGCAGAGTCCTCTCCTTCCACAATGCTGCTTCACCCCACTGCAGCAGTAGCTTTTGTAGCCTGCTGATCTCAGAGTTAAGCTAGAACTAAGAGGTTAACCTACCACTCTCTTTGTCAGTGCAAGACTATCTTCATTATATTATGTGAATCTATGAAACATCAAAAACAGTTTCTCCCTGTAACTTTTAGCCCATTAATAATTGCTAAACATCAAGAGTCCAAATTGCTTCAGCCCAACAATAGAGCTATGCTTCCACTGTCCCCCGTTGGCCAGCACAGGGAGGAAGCAGGATCTCTAGACCTGTCCCAGATCTTAACATCACCTTTTCTTCTGCCTGCCCATGCCTGAAATTGGTAATGAGAAAGCTATTCACTCCTTTGCTCTCAACACAAAGCATTGTATTAGCTTGTTGTCACTTTGACTGCTACCTTATCTCTCTCCACCTGCAATTAAAATGTCAGAGGAAGGGCAGCAAAGCCTTAAACTGTGTCTTGAGACAAAACCACTTTTTGTTGGATTAACTCTTCTGCACGCACACTGTACAATTTGCATCCTTGCGTCACAAACAAGTACTTCCTGCAGCCCTATTGTCCCATCCTTATCAGAATTGTGACTGTTTGTAAAGCAATTTTCACACTGACCACTCAATACCCAACTTGTCCTCTGGCAAAAATCATTCCCAAAGACATGTGAATCAAGCAGCTCTGAATGGGATGTGAATCAAGCAGCTCTGAATGGGAAAGAAGGAATACATTTAGCCACAAATACTCTGAAGCGTTTTCTTTGTCTTGGGTAGCAAATCAGATGAGAGCTTAAATTCTTCTAATAATTTTCCTTCTCCTGTAAATACATTCTAGTATTAAGGTAGCTGGAGAGTGAAGATGAGAAGAACTCCTATGAATTGTTTCTGAAATGAGAGCCAAATTCTAGGTAGAAAAAGACCAAACTGAAATAGACTTTCCAATCCACACTAACAAACAAATCTTGAGCCGAAACATTTACTGTCATTAATCCTTGAAGTATTTGGACAAGCACATGCAATGGCTCTACCACTGTAATCACAACTCTGGGCGTATATTTTTGCTCCTTTTTGCTTCAGAGTGGATCTGTTCATGAAGGTTTTAGCATATAGACGTTTGAAAATGCAGGACATACAGACCTCACAACAGATCACATGATCTGCTGCCTCATCAAGACATCAAGGAAAATTAAGCTCAGGATGAGTCTCAAGATCTGTGCATACAGTCACCAGTCCTGCACATCGACAGTCTGTGAAGAGCCTGTTTCTAGGACTCACTAATTGACAGTGAGTAAAGTATAATGCTTTTTGCTATAAAAATTAAATATCCACAATTGCACATACATAAGGCAAACAGGTAATGAAAAAACATGTAATCTTAAAAAAAAAAAAAAACAAGGAAAAGAAAATTATCCACAGTTGAAAACTTTTTTCTTCCACTAAATGGTGGGCAAAAAAAGTAAAGAAGTAGAATGGAACTTTAGTTCATGTCTTAACTGTTTTTAAGATGGCTCTTGATCTATGGATGGGAGGAGCTATGTGAATTAGCAACCTCCAAGAGGAGAGAAAGGACTGGACGGTTACAACTCTTAGTTCCTTATAGTCGTCTGGTGTCCCTGGGGTTTTCTTTACTTATTTTAATTATCAGTTAAATCTTCTCTCGTTACAGAATCCCTAAAATGCTTTATACAGTTGCAAGCTAAAGTGGAGGTATAGGTATTCAACAGTGACTCACTGTGCAGCTTGGGGAAGTGTCTGACTTAGTTCATGAAGAGGTGAATGGGGGAGTGATAGTTCTCAGTCTCATAAAACACTTAAGAACTTCTATGAAAAGGCGTAGCTCTGTCACTACAATCTCTTACCTGCCTCCTTCCTAACCCAGTAACATAGCCGGAGCAAAGCACAAAAGTACTGGAGTAAAGCTTCTCCTACCGCTCACCATCTGTTTATATCAGAGGTTAGAACCCCCACCTATCCCTTCCCAGCACATCTGGTAAGTGTATCTCCTCCGGAAACCGATACTGCACCATCACCGCGGAGTGGGAGGTAGGCTGGGAACTGACAGCCGGCGAAATACGTGGAGAGGGAGAAAGAAATTAAGGGAAACCTTAGAGCAAAATATATGCTCAGTTATTTCAGGAGGTTTTTTAATAGAAGATCCATGAAAAAGGCAGAGATGAGGGCTATGGAGGGCTGTGAGCAGGCTGAGGATGCTGACAGCTGAAAGACAGGACTGCAGCTGGTTCTGCTGTGTCCACTAAGCATTCAGTGGCTGGAGCTTGTCAGGTCCCAGGAAAGCTATTTGTGGGTTAGTACCTTTACTATTCTCCACACCTCTAACATGACGGAGAAAAAGTTACGGGACATCGTTAACTTTTTATACTTTTAATAGAGATAAAGACACCTTTACGAGATCCTTTCCTGGCTGTCTTCCTGGTACTAGATAAAAGTGGAAGTCCAACAGTGCCTTGGTGACCTGCTCTGGGTGAGCCAAAATGCTTTGGCTCTGGCTGGTGCAAGATCAAACTCCCCACAGAGAGCAGTGTCAAGGTAAGTGCAGTGAGTGCTCTGCAAAACACAGGATGCAGACACAGTAAAATCAGTGTTGTTTCCTGCTTGACTCAGCCTTTGTTTTTAATTTGGTATTGTCATCCACTTGTTTACACTGATACAGACCTAGTCTGGAGAAACCAATCTGTGATTTCCAAAGAGCTAACCCATTCCAACACAGGTCATAATCCCACGCTTGATTAATACACCATGGCCTCTAACAGTCATGCTGGTGCGTGGAATTGCACCCACTTCTCCGTTTGCTTGTCTCAGACAGTGCCACAAAGGTGAATGTGTTTGGTGGTAACAAAGCATTGGGCTGTGCTGATGCAACGTGATTGGACTCAGTTGCAATATCACAGTTTCATAACGCAAAAGGTTTTGAAGGACCAAAGAGACCCCAAACATCCTGTGAAGCACAGCTGCAGGTCAGAGCTGTGAAAGCTGCGCTGGCCAGAGACAGTCACACACAGCAGTGCATCCAGGTACACAGGGTGGGTAGAGACAGACAGACGAGTGCACAGGGTCTGACATGGACGGGCATTACTCGATAGGAAGAACAACCTCAGGACAAGGAAAGGAGCACCATCTGGTGGAAAACAAGTCAAAATTAAAAGCAGTGATTCTCCTGATCTTTTCTTTATCATCACCTGGCAAAGAACAAAAGAATTACTGTTGCCTCTAACACACTTTGCACAATTCTGGGAACCCCTGATTTACTCTTCACAGAAGATCAGATCTGTCTCAATGTGTGTAATCTGTGCAGCTCATCACATGACATAAAAATGAGCAGAATCAGATCCAGGTATGACATGTTTAAAAAAAAAAAAAGTAGATCTCCTCTCTTTCCTCACCTGACCATTTCCATTGAACCTCTAATGTCCTTGGGACTCCTACTCATGTGTCAAATATGGTTAAAACCGGCCCATAGCTGAAAAAGATCAAAGGAGGCAGACAGGGAAAATGCACGTGAACTTAGAGACACACAAACTTTCTTTCTTAAGAAACAAGACTGCAAAGGGAAGAAGTCAAATGAGAGCCATTATCTCATCTGATT
This sequence comes from Atrichornis clamosus, assembly GCA_013400975.1. NCBI lineage: Eukaryota > Metazoa > Chordata > Aves > Passeriformes > Menuridae > Atrichornis > Atrichornis clamosus. The sequence goes on along the minus strand of WBMZ01006157.1, from coordinate 201,484 downwards.
GTTTTGCAACGAATGGATCGCAGTCTAGTGATTGCAAAGTATTTCTGCAAGAGTATTCAACATAGCAGCAGAAAGATATGAAGCAGCTATTTGGTACACAATTCAGAAGAATTAAGTGCAACGTTCAGCAGAATTAAGGGGATGAGTTAGAATTCAGGTCAATTCCAATGATTCTGTAATTTGGAAAAGAGAAAACATCTAGCAGTTGTTTCAGAGTTTAATATTGACGAATACCATTTAATGTTTCCACAATAAGGAAGATCCAAGAGTCACCTAAAAAGAAACTCCAAAATCAGCAGCTTTGCAAATTACATTAGAAGCAGACTGTACCAACTCTTTGAAATTGCTTCCTCAAATGGAGTCAGTTTCTTTTCCTCACTTTGATTTTGCCAGCATTTAGCTGTCTTGTACTCTGTCCAGCCACTTGCTTACTCCCCCTCAGTGGGAAAAGTGAGAAAACCTGTCAATTGCAATAAACACAGTTTAATAGGTAAAGCAAAAGCTGCACACCCAAGCAAAATAAAACAAGGAATTAAATCATCACTTCCCATTCCCAAATCTATTTGTAGTTACAGTCACCAAAATGGTAATGACAACTAAATACATGTTTCTCCAAGCTATCTGTATCTCACCATCTTACCCTTACTGTCTACCATACTGGGAACCAATAGTAACAATTGCACAAGGAAACAAGCACCTCTGTGTTTTCACAGTTCTAACAACAGCCATCTGCAGCCTTTTAAAATCCACCCTTTGATTCAAATTTGGGATACTTCTTCTTCACTTGTGCAAGACCTCTGCTTTTTTTTTTTTTTTTTAACTGGCTAATCACTGTTCAATGGATGGAGTATTCTCTTACATGGTTTATAATCTTGGGCATCTTTTGCTCTAAGAAACTGTGTACCCCTCCTGCTATTGCCACATATTTTCACATATTTGAACCAGGCAGAATTCATCACTGCCAGTTTTGGCCAAGAATGTCATTTCACATAATATTCCTTTGAAGTTGATGTATTTTCACTAAATATTTCAAATTTTTGACAAAAGGGGATTTTCTGAAGGAAAAAAATGCTGCCCTGGCAGATTCCTCACCAGCACTGCATTCAAGTACTTATGAAAAAATGCAATGAGTATGTAAAAAAAATATTCCTAACCTCTGCCTAGGAACTGGGATCTTGCATCTCAACAAGGAGTCATAAAGGGGGTGGTTAACCCATGAGCTGCATTCCTCACTGACAGCCCTGACCTGCTGGGAAGGCAGGATACACGGCCCCTACACTTGCCCGTGTATCTTACACTGCATCTGCCAAGCAGAAACTGCATATTCCAGGGAGAAATTTCCAGAGGTAATAGTGAACTAAAACCTGGAGCCGATGCTAAGAGAAGTAAGAATTTGACTCGCTGAATCTATTTTAGCAGTCCAGCATGCTCCTTGTTTCAGCCTGGGACCCATGCCTGCCTGAGTACATTTAATGTAGTAATCTTGCTCTCTTTTGTACAGTTATGGATTCAAGATCTGTATGTGTCCTCCCAGAGACATTCTCCTTTTTAAATTATTTTTATTTGTTAATGGAAATAGCATTTAAACAAGGACCCACCTTTTTCCACTCTGCAGTTACACAAGAAGGCTTCGCAAGTTAAAGATAACTACATTTTGTCTAAAACTTCAGGCTTTGAGATTTATATGTAACGATGTTATGAGCTAGATGAATACAGACTACTTGCTAACTCTATTCTTTATTGTAAATTCTCTACCTAAAGTGAGTTTGAGGTTTTTCAGTGCCACAAGACACATAATTCTTTTCTTGATCACACTCTTATTCTTCTGTTTGTTGTTTGGGATTATTTTTTTTCTAAATGAGCTAATAAGAGGGATGGTTGCAAAATGAGTCTCTAAATTTCATGTAAGGCTACTGCAGACAGTCAGTTGATGCCTTTTGTAGCTAATTGATTTAGATGCATGAGAAATTTCAGATCAGAGTTCCATTTTATGAAGTAGTTACATGCAGTGGCAGACAGACAGATGGATAGACAGACAGATAGACAGAAAGACAGGTAAATTGTGGACAGAATTTTAATGGAAGGGTATTAAAACTCTTGGAGCTTCTAGAACACTTAACAACATCCTGAATGAGCAGAAAGGAGCCTTTGTTATTGATAATTTTCCTCCACATTTTATCCTTGTTCTATAGTTGATTCTCAACAGGACTTTTGAGGAAATTGAACTATCCAGACTTGCTTTCTGCTGAGGTTTGCAAACATATTCTCCTCTGAAAATTATAGGTTATGGATGCTTATTGTATTAATTTCAAGAAAAATATTACAATGACAGATGGACCACTTAGATGATACCTATCTTCCTATACTTAATACATGTATCTTAAAGAAGTGAATTATCTTAATGGGAATCACACTCTCAAATTTGCCTCATCATGTGCCTAGGTGAAGGAGGACTGCAGACAGACTAGACACTAAAGACTTTTTCTAGGCACAATTTACAAATAAAGGGATTGTTCCTATTTGAAAACTGAAATGCCTATTAAAAGTCCATTAAATGCTAGAGCTTCCTTCCAAAAGGAAAATCTCACCACTTTACAGGGAAAAAGAAAGAGATAGCACAAAGAATAATATTAACTACTGACTAATGAAGCAAGAAGGATGAGTGGTCCTTGTGGCTGTAAAGCTTACACTGTTGGTCATTGCAGAAGCACTGTCTGATAACAAGTGTATCCCACTCTCATATACTGAGTCTAATCTGTGGGACAGATGATGCTGTTGTAATGCAGGCTCTTGGTTATCCCAAACGAAAAATTGAAGGTTTGAAAACCCCATTGCAGACCCCAACAGTAAAAGTGTACAAACACACTTTCCTCATTTTCAAGGTGTTGGGCACGCATGCAGGATGGCAGGTCCCCGTTGCTCCCTGCCCTCCCAGGGCACCTCCCTGGCAGCTCTTCCCTTACAGAACTGTACAGACACATCTCAGAGCAAATGCTCTCCAAGCACAACAAGTGATTACTGTCTGACCTGGCCCTGGTACTGCCCGAGCGTGTTAAGACCTGACAGTATTTCAGAGTTGTAAAAGGAATTCAATGTGCAGTGAGGACATGCCTTCCCAACTTCACTAAGAGTTGCTTTGGGAGAGATCTGCAAGCCAGCAGAACAGAAAATTAATGGATGGTAATAGGAGCAGTATAGCATACTGTAATCCCAGCTGAGTTCATATTAAAAAAGCATAGCCGTTGTTGCAGAAACTAGCACTGTACTTGCTGGCTCCCAGTACAGCTCCCTGGCTTCCTGACTGACCTTTGACTGTCCTCTCTCTATTCAGGAAACTGGATGTGAATTAGTTAAGTGTGTGAAGTTGATATGTATATCCTAAAGCAAGTCACATCTCCAATTCGGTGCTCTCATGTAGCCTTAAATCACTGTAGCCTAATTCTCAAGAGTAAAATGATGATATTCAGCTTTCTTTTAGCAAGGACAACTTATCTTAGCCTAGCTTTCATTCTATCTTCTTCAATTTTTTGCAGAGCTCTAGTCATATACTCTTGCATTCCAATCCTTTCAGAATGTGAGGTGAATGAGGAAGTTCAAATGTGAATCCAGTGACAAAAGGAAAGCCAAATGCCCTTTCCCCAGTCCCTCTTCACTGCCAGACTGTGCATATATTCTTTTGGGGTGTGTGAAGGGTTAAGGATTGTTCTTCATGCCTAACAATGTGCCACTTTATCTGCTAATCCTTCATGCTTGATTCCTAAAATGTCAAAAACATTGTTTAAGCCAACAACATTGGCAGCATTAAGCTTTCTGTACTGCCCAGCATTCCTGAGAAACATCAGACACAGAATTTTTCATTTCTTTCTGTAAGCTGCCTAGTTAAGGGTTAGTTTCAGCTGACTGCTGCAAGGTCATTTCATGGAGAAATTCAACAAAATTAAACACTAGAACAGCCTTCAGTGACCTTTCCAAACAGTTGTGGGCTCCCACTTCTGTACAGAACAAATTACTGCTACTCCTATTTTCCAAATTAAACCGAAGCAAAAGGTCAAATGTGTACATTTCTATACAGAAATGCATGGCAAGGCAAGAAGTCAAGCACAGGCGTCCTTGTTCCTAGCTGCTCTCCATGGTCCTCAGGCTGTACTTCCAGCTGTCCTTCACTGTGTTCCGAGGGAAATACGCATCCCTCTGAGCTTCCTGAACATAGTTTGAAAGGGTTTTTGAAGCAACATTTTCTGCCAAGAAACTAGTGTGCAGTATTAATGGTGTACTGGTTTAGAAAGAAGAAATCCTGTGATGGAAAGAGGCCTACCTATGTGAGCCACATCTAGACAGCCATTTAGGCAGAACCATTGCTGTGTTCCTGTGGTGTCCTCCAGCTGAATTTCAATCAGGATCAGTGAACATTTTAGTCTTCTCTGTTGTGCTGAGGAAGGTGACAAAAAATTTGTAGAAACCCAACTAGTTACTTGGTTAGTCCCATTCATTTGCAAGTCCCTTTGTGATCACGGAGTCCTACAGGATTTAATAATTCTTGTAATCGAGTTTTTATATTAAGGCTGTCACAAGTATTTCCACTCTCTGTTTCTTGTGCCCCAAGTCATGAACATTTCATGAGGTTAGATTAGTGTCAAAAGAAAAGCCTAAGAAAGCTTTTGTGCTTGTCATAGAGATCTTGTGTTTCTCATACGTGGACAGAGAGGGAAGAGTTTATTTAAATGGAACTGTTTACAGGTCTGTGGTTGAGACTTTTTCACCCTTCTGGTCACTAAAACTTATGAGCTGCCTTTGCAGCAGTGGCACAGGCATGCACAGGAGTGTAGCAACTAAGAGGTTACTTTTCTGTGCCTCTGAGTTTCAAGGATTTTGAAACAGGTTCAAACACTTTCTGAAGTTTCATCTTTCATTGAATCCCTTAATCCCTCCAATCTTGGCACTATTCCTCACTCATGTTTATATTTTAATCTCAAATTTCTCACTTGAGAGCTGTATTGACCTATTGTTTAAACCTGAGGCTGTCAGTGATGGTGGATCTGGGAGTTTTGTTACAGATTTTCCAGCTGCTTCTCATGATATGGTGGGGGGAAGGAGTGTGTGTGGGGATGCTTGTTTAAGGAGGATGCACATGAACTCTGCATGAGGCTGATCACATTCATGGTAGCTCATTTTAGCTTTGCCTGTTTTGTCACTGGGCCTGAATGATCCTGAGCTAACATACGAAGGGTGCCAAGAAACTCTCCAGTCTATTAAAGCCCTCTGGTTGTTACCCTCTCTTGTCTTTTCAGGTGGGCAGCGGTGAAATCCCAAGGAGTTTGGTCAATCAAGAGGGACCTCATGACCTTTGGCTGGCTGGTTGGAGGATCTGGAGCACAAATGGTGTTTTCCTCTGTCCTGCCAGTTGCAGGGAATGATGGGGGTAGAAACAAGTAAATCATATAGATGCATACAGCCTCACCTGGAGGCTGGTGTTACCAACAGAATTTTGGCTTTTTCAGTCACAGGTCGGTTTACATGACACTGAGCTTTCTGGCAACACACGGGAAAAGAGGATGTTTACTCGGGAGTTAGCAGGTAAGCCAGATTTGAAGAGGGGAAGGGATAAAACCAGGATCAATAAGGATAAGCCTGGGGGTAGCACACCACAATTTCTGCTGGTTATATTTTCCAGGCACCAAAATACCAGGTTCCAAGCACACTGCCTAGCCTCACTAGGACCCAGAGTCACCCTGCGACATGGACCATGCTGTAGGCATCCAAACCCACCAATGTCTTCAAAACTTGCCTAGCAGAGAGGGCTTCAGCCAAACCTGCCACAGGGAAAACTGCTTCTCAGTCCAGGATATTGGATGCAGGATTTGATGTTCAAATTCTCCCTCCACCTAAAGACCCCACATCCTTTATTACTCATGAGATAGGCATGCTGCTGGCTGATATTATTTTAATTATTCTAATTAACAAAATTTCACATTGCATGGACTAATTTATTAATCTGCACCAATTTGATAAGTCAATGAACGAGGAAGAATTGCTTCTACAGCTCTATGGTTATAAAATCATGGAATGGTTTGGGTCGGAAGAGACCTTAAAGACCCTCCAGTTCCACACCTGCCCACCCCTCGCCCTGGTCAGGAACATCTTCCATTAGACTAGGTTGCTCAGGTCCCCATCCAACCTAGACTTGAATACTTCCCGGGATAGAGGCACTGACTTTAAAACAAGAGGAGCTCAGGCTTATGAAGCTACAGAATCTGCAAGGTGTAATGGCAGGTTATAGTTTTGTTCAGACTTGCCTAAAGCCCCATTTTCATTAAAGCCCTTCTAGACTCCTGTGAGTAGGAACAAAAAAATTGGCCTCAATTTAAGAATGGTTAAATGCATTGTTCTAAGATACAGACAGATTCATTAAATCAAGAAACCTATCGTGTGTACACATCTATAAATCAACTTTTCATATTGTTCCACAGTTTTTAAACAGAAAAGTGAAAAAACTTTCAGGGAGCACCAAATGATAAGCAAAACCAAATGCATACACATGATGGTCTCCATAATCCATGAAGGTCAGAATAAATCTGAGATTCTTTGCCTTTGGATCCTTGCTTTACTTGCCTTTATTCAAGATCCTTACTTTCACGTAGAGGTTGTAGTGAGGTCGGTCTCTTCTCACAAGAAACAAGTGACAGAATGAGAGGAAACAACCTGAAGTTGCACCAAGGAAGGTTTACGTTGGATATTAGGAAAAATTTCTTCACCGAGATTTTCTTCACTGACTGTCAAGAATTGGAACAGGCTGCCCATGTACATGGTTGCATCACCATCCCTGGAGGTATTTATAAGACCTGTAGATGTGGTGTTCAGGAACATGGTTTAATGCTGGACTTGGCAGTGCTGGGTTAATGGTTGGACTCAATGATCTTAAATGTCTTTTCCAACCTAAATAATTCTGTGATCTCCTATGTAGACAGACCTCTTAATGAATATTGTCCATCTAAACTTCTGAGAGAAATAGGCACTTTTATTCTGCCTTTTTTATGGGCCTTGTAAATTAAGAGATGAAAGGTATTTTTAAATTGTGATAATTTTTATAGCACTAAATTGACCTCTTCTACTGTTTTCTAATCCTTGAGCTGTCTCAGTTTGATCAACCCTATTGTTTCCTAACTCCTCTGACCTTATTCTGTAGGGGAATTCCCATCATATTTCAAAGGTCAAAGACACACCTTTGATTTTTCTTTCCTTTAAAAAAATAACAGAATGTTGTGTAAAGCATTTTGACCCTCCTTTTTGGTAACATGATTAAAATGGCTCTCACTCCACCTGACATTCCTTAGCAGGGATATATCTACATACTGTTGTTTGTTGGAGCAGCTGCCCAGTCATAGCATCTAAAACTGGGAGGTGGCTAATGTAGTTAGAAGAAGACTGGGATCTAAATGTGGAACCATTTCACCATCCCGGTGAACTGGATTTTGGGTTAAGAGACCAGTGTGGGAAGTCCCTGGCTCTGCTTCCTTTCTGTCAAGTAGAAGGCAAGAGAGAAAACAAGTTCTCCCATAATGTAGTAAATCCAATTTCTTGCGGTAATAAGTGCACAAAGGCTTTCTGGCACCAAAGTGAATCCAGCAAAGCAGCCTTTTCTATAGAAGAATCAAAGCCATGCTGTTGGGCTGGCTGGCAAAACAATATTTCCTTTATGATCCATCTCCAGCTACAAATGTAAGCAGCTGTTGCCAGACAAACTCAAAAAACTCAAGCATTGCCTATTCTTCACCACCAAGGCTCAAATCACACTTTGTTTTTTCTCAGTATTTCTTTCTGTCACCAGTTTTAATTCTAATACTAAAAACATTCAACACTGGCTTCTCACAAAAATTTCTTAGAGCAGAAAATGTGCAGCATGTGAATCTTTAACATACAGTGATCATCCCACATAAACCCAAGGAGAATATCCATGGTTTCGCCATTCTGGTTTTTCCACTGGTCAGATCCACAGGTTTAAGCTCCTTAGGGAGCTGTGCTAAGAATCTGTGTAAATTACTCTCTTTTGTACAGGACAATTTAATCTGTGGCCCCAAGACTTATGCCATTGTGGCCCAAGCTCCTCCTTGTTGGAAATGAGTCTGGGACAGACTCTGGTTCTTGCTTTGAATTGCCCTGCCCACTGGCTGCCATGAAACAAGTTCACAGGTGTCTCTGAGCTTCTGTGCCAGTCCATTTACCTGAAAAATCCAAACCAAAATCATATCACAGTAGTATTTCAGTCTACTTAACAACCTAGATTTTTTGAGCATTGTTACTTATCCTCAGAGCAAATGGCAGGGTGAGACTCCTGTCAGTGATCCATGTAGTGCTGCATACTCAATGAGGGAGTGATGGAATATTTAATGTGTTTCATGCATGCCACTAAACCTTCAGAATTTTGTTTCTCATACAGTTCTTCAGAAATATGTCAGGATTTGTAGGGTTAATTAATTCAGTTGGTCCACCATTTGGTTACATAGGATGACTTTTTCCAATAAATAATTTTTCAGATAAATCTCCCAGAGATTTCTGCTAATCTGGGGAGAGTGTGTCATGATTCTTGTTTGGAGCACTTACAGGTGCAGGGATGAAGATGTGATACAGTGTGTTCATAACATCCTATATTACTATTGACCTTGAGTTGTTTGTTGTTGGTCACTTCTGGATGGGGGCAAGAGTTAAACAGGTTTCACTGCTTCTGTAACTGAAAGAAAAAAAACCCCCTAGATTAGTATTTATGGTATTATCATCCCCACAGTTTCCACATCATATAAGTCAAAGTCTCTTTCGGGTCACTCTGATGATGGTGAGCGATAAAAAATAATAACAGGTTATAAACTGAGGGAATATCAGATGAAGCCGGTTTGATAGACTGTGAACAAAGTCCATTTTAGTCAGTCAAAATCAGAGATGTATCTGAATCAGAAACATCTCACTATAGAATTCTTCAGTGTCATTTGTACTCACCAGCAGTACTTTTCCAATCAGTCTGAAAAGCTCTGTGATTGACAATTTTATTAAAAACTGTGAAAAATGGACTAATTCAATGATAACTTCTTCCTGATAATCTCAAGAGCCCAGACAATTTTATTTAAACCTGCAGGCCTTTGTTCATGAGCTGAGCACCAACGTTTGGGTAATTCTGTGAAAAACAAAGTAGACAGCATGGACTGGGGCTGACTTGTGAATTCACAAGGGCAGAAGCATGTCTGTATCAAAAGAGAAATCTTTTCCCACATCCTTGAGAAATTAGAATTTTCTTTAAATATCTTCCCTAAGTGGCAGAGAAAGAAGACGAAAACTTATTTTTTATGGCTCATTTCTTAGGGCTGTACCTATGACATGTCCATACAGCCTTTGAGATCCCTTCTGTACAGTACTCCTTATTTATAGAGTTATTGGTGTTTACCAGGTTACCAACAATTTCCTGTCCATATTACCCCACAGTTTATATGCTGCCTTATCAATGCAAAAGCCACATTGTGGGAAATCACACTGTTGCTTTGGACAATGTGATAAGATGTTGCACAACCTTATTTGTTAGGTCTCACACACTGTGGACTGGGTTTCAGAAAAAATCTTCCTGCAACAGAACTGACACAGTATATAGGCATTTTTCCCCCTGGTAGGAGCAAATCTACCATCATTCTACCATTTTTAAAGATATGTGAAGAGAGAAAGAAGAAAGGTAAGCAGAGGAGGAAATCAAAAAAGGAGCAAGCGGTAGAGAGATAATTCAAAAGAGAGCAAGGAGAGCGCAGTAGGGAGGAGGAAGAAGGGGTCCTCTAGGACTAAGGCCTTGCCAAATGGGATCCTGCAGGCTTCAGTCACATCTGTCAGCCACCATCTTGTGTAACAGAAGGTAATTCCCCCGGGACAATGTGCCGCTCTGAAATGGCTGGCTGGGACAGTGCACCCGGGTGGCCCTCGAGCAGCTCCATTAGCAGCATTGCTTGGCATGGCCCCTGTTGTGCTGGCGAGGTAAAACGTGGCACTCCCTCTGAGTCACCTCTCCTTGTATCCACACCATGCAACATCACCTTGCGTCAGAGTTGCTTCTCCCTGCAGCCATGTCACACCAGTAGCGTGAGGTGCACGTGACCCTGGCATGGTGAAGCTCATGGGGCACCCTGCCAGCACGGTGATGGAGCAAAGGAAGGCCTCCACTTGAAGTGAGAGCACAAAAGAAAAGAGAAGGGTGAGCCAAAGGGGTCCTGCAAGCTTCTGCCCCTGTTATTTGTCCATTTAATCACTCTTTCCTCCCCCGTTCTCCCCATCACAAAAGACAATTCTGGTTGACAAGTTTCTGAAGACAAGAAAATCTTAGTACAAAGCACATCTAAAACACATTAAAGACAGTGTATTTTCCGTACTAGAAATAGTATGTCTCAGGAGAACTGAGGTGTCATATATGCCTAAATTTTTAACTCTTGCTGTTTATGCAGGCATCCTCAGGATACTACTAATTAAGATGGAGCTCTGGAGCACAAAAATATTTCTGTCTACTCTGATGAAAACTATTCCTAATTTATACTTTTTGAAAAGCAACATATTATGTTAGATGTACACATTTCTTTCACCAATTCATTCTCACTACCTCTGGTGTCTGATCTGTTGCTTCTAATCATGCCAAGTATCCTATCCATGAATATTCGAAGCTCTCAATGATCATTTCAGACCTAGAAGAAGCTGCATCTGGGCTAGAACCCAGCAGTTTTTATGTGTCTAAGAGGCATGGTGCTCAGGTAGACAGAAATGTCACCTGACTTTGGGTGAGCTTTGCCCTTTCTCTTAACACCCACAGTGGTTTGCTGTGTGACTTCAAGCCAGTCCCTTTTCTGCATCCTGGTCTTTGCTGGATGCAAGCAGTGAGAATGCCACTTCGGGGGCTTTGAGAGCTCTGAACAAAATTTGATAGCCCTTCCTACATGCTAAGGTCACATGCTAAGGTCACAAAAGAAGGAGTGAGGCTTTCTTTACTTAAGTGCTTAAACATACCATGTTTGCTTAGGTGGTCCTAAGTCACGCTTGCATAAATGAACACTTTTCGAGAAAAAGGAAAAAAACAATACAGGATAAAGGTAAATTTTCTGCACTTGCGAATGTTTCTCTTCCTGTCTCTGGGCTATGTTATGCTACATATTATCACAGTCATCAAAAGGGGTGTGTATAAGAACTTGAAAAACCAAACCAGCCTGTCTCTAAGGTGTTCCATATATCACAGTCCTGCAGGTGGCTTTAGTCTGAAGTGCTGGGCTGTGCTGCTGTTGAAGCCTCCTGCTCCCCCTTGCTCCCAAGACCTACTTCTGGACTTAACTGCTGCACCAGGAGTAATCACCTACCAAAAAGTAAGCTCCATTTATTTACTGAAGTCATTGTTTATAAAAGAGCTGTAGGTTGCCAAAGTGTGATGATTTTATCAGGCACTCAACTGATACTGCCTGCTATTCTCATTTCTGCATCACCAGTTTTCTCAATGATAAACAACTGACTTTGGTTTAATGAGTTAATGGTGGAGAAAAGCATAAGCCTCAACACCTTTTAATAAATTGACAATCTTGGCCTGTCTCACTAAATCAAAAGAGATTGTTTGTAATGTGAAAGCTAATTTATAGATTCTGTGAAGTCAGCACCAGAAGAAGTAAAACTAAGAGCTGTAAAGCTCTCCTGTTTTTTGAAAAAATCTGCCTGACTCCTCCACTTTCTGTGTCCCCTAAGTGTATTTAAGCAGATACGTGCACACATAAGCAGCACCAGCTAACGGTGAGATACTACTCAATGTGACCCAAAACAGTATGTTTTTTGCAGAAAATACATGAAGATATATTATCTTTGCTAATGATATTAATAATTACTATTATTTTTCAGAATATCCATAGCTCTATATGGGAGTACCAGTAAAAAGCGCATATGACTAAAACAGGATTTTTCCTTCCCAAATGGTTTTGCTGTCTGTAAGGCATAGGATCAAACCTGTTGGTAGGTTTTGAAGCTGGCAGCTTTGCCCCACACCTGTGAGCCCAAATCTAGCCCTCAGTAGGAACTGAGACTGACATCCCACTTCACAAACTTAGTTTCCCAGCTTGGAAAAATAAGTTGTCCTCACAATAACTACAAAATGAAGCATGTGCCTAGTTCTAAGTTGTTCGGTTTTTTTAAATACAGTGCCTTTGCATTTTTTCACACCTTTTGCTTGTATCAGTTCATCCATCTTCCCAGATATTATTTCACCTTGGGATTATCTACTTTCCGTGGTTCATGGATTCTGGATTTCATTCCGGACATTTATTTGTGGGAAACCTTACACTTTGGGAGGCAGATATAGAGAGTGGGGGGAGATACTTTGAGCAGGTTGTCTTTGCAATCATTCTTAAATCACATCTCTGCAATGATCTGTGGAGATATTCTGTTCTCTCCAAGACTGCAGTTGGCTTTCAGCTGTTTATTTCTGCCCGCGGAGTTGGCAGCAGGGTACACTCAGGGTGGGCTGCTCGTTTCACTGTGGGGAGGACAGTGACAGGAACAGGAGTACGATGCTTGCAGAGTATGATGCTTGGGAGGATCATTGTCACCACACATGTCCTGAACTATTTCAGATGTGCTAATCTGGAATTATCTACTGCACAGATGTAGGTACGTGTCTGGCAATGCCCTGTCATTACAGATGTGTGCTGGCAGTAACGCGCAGTTCTCCCTGTTCATCTGTGACTTTCTTCTGCTCATCTCTGTCCTGACAACCCTTGGTGATTAATGAGTGGAGAATTACTTCTGCTGGGAGAATTTCCATTGCTTTACAGAGGGGCAAAATTGTTGTCCCTTTGTGGTAAACTGGTTTGGGTTTTTTTGCATGGATAATAAGCATGAGTAGCTCTATCATTTATTGGATTTCAGAGATACCTGAGCAAATATACTTTCACTGTAGTAAAGAATGGTTGACTTCTTTCTACCTGGTCCTGTGAGCTTCAGGATTTTGTGCATAGTAAGCCTGTATGATCTCATTAAAATATTATAATTAAGCATTAAAGCAGTTGCAGGAAAAAAATAAATAAACATTTTGTAGTTATTTAACTTTGGATGACATTCTGCAGCACCTTGGCATGGATAAAAATGTCACTGTTTTGGCTTTCTAAATTGTTTGTAAACAGACACGACATTGAGAATCTTTCTCTATGAGGGTCACTCAGTCAGATGAATGAAAAAAACCCAAAGATTAGGACCTTCAGAAACTTCAGTCCTGGTAATCTTATACCTGAGACCTTGTGGGTTCATATTCACTTTGCATAAATTCTGTAAAATTCTGTATTGCTCACTGAATATACAATGTCAATCCAAAAGCACATTTACACACATATATATGCATGAGGTATTCTACACTAAATCCTTTGGCAGAAATGCATTGAGATGCTTTGACCATACTGACGAAATCTTTAAATATTTTCTCACATGTTACATTCATAATAATGTGATTAGGTGGAAATGTGATGTTCTGAAGTATTACCTAGCTCTACATATGCATTCTATTATATCAAAGGATTTCAGGAGACTCCTAAATGTTTCAATATTTTAAATCTCACCATTATTTTATTTGGACTAAGACCAGTGTTTTCTTTCAGTTTTGCAACCCATGAAAACTTCTGAATCCCTCCCATTTCCTCATTAAGCACAGCTATTTGGGCATTTTTCACTTTTTAATAATTTTAAGCTATACATTGATCTCTAAAATCATGTTATCCTACCAAACATTTCAGGTGTCTTTCTGCTACAGATTACCCAAAATAGAATTCATTATGAAAGGCAGAAGCAACTTAGGTCTGGTAAAAAAGAGCCAAGACTGGCTTGAGCAGTTTTGTGTGAAGTCAGAGGCCAGAACCACAATCCAATCCATGTCTGTATTCAACAGCAGGAAGTCCATGTCCATTCCAATCTCTCCCAACCAGGAAAACAGGTGTGAACTAGAACATGAAGAACTGTGGGTTTAAATTCCACTTAATTCTTTCCTTCAAGTTTCCTAAACCATGAACACTTCTATTAAATTTAATATGGAAGGTCTAGGGCCTGAGTGTTAGTCACAGAGAGGGAAATTAATGCATACTCATGTATACATAAGTGATATATCTATAAGAAAATAGCACAAGCAAAAATTATCTTCTTCTGTACCTACTCTAGTTCCTGTCATAGATCATGTTTTCCCCAGCCACTCATTTCTTTCACTATCACCAGTTCTCAACTACTTTATTATTCAGTAATCTCACTTTTTGTGCAAAAAGCTTCTTCTCTGGAGCGAACAACCATTTTTTGATTCTTAGTTAAGAATTCCTTTTGAAAACACCTTTTTTTTCTCAGCTTTGTTAATCTCCTTACACTATGGTGTGGATGACAACTGTGGGAGTGTCTTACAGACAAAGTGAGTACCTTATGGCCAGAACAATGTTTTTTCATACAGTCATATTGGAACTTCATAAAAAATTTTTTACCAATGATCTTATGAAATCATAACTTTAATCTCATCTATATGTTTCTAATTATTTTATGGTTTATTCCTCATTCTTATTTTTATATCCATAAATTTAATTATCAAGTTCCTAGGAATGTGTCATTTACAATTATTTTTACTGCAAATCTACCTGTGGTGTGTTCATCATCTACCTTCTTCCTGAATTTCTCAGTTCCTTCACTGCAGTTTTCAGAAGATCATCATTACCTTCTGCTGAAGCTTAAATGATTGTGGGCCATGTTACCTCATAGATCTATACATACACAGCCTGTAGCCTCAAAATTTCCTCCTTAATATTATCTTTTCATCTTCAACTAACCTTAAGGTGATGCTGGAGTCAGTAACTCGGAGCACATTTCTGTGAAGCACAATGGTTTGTGATCCCCTGATGTCTTCGACAGAATTATTTGGAACAACTAAAGATGTCTATCCCACCTGCAATCATCAAAGAGGTATGCTGATAGACTCCAGTAGAAAAAAACTGTACTATGTCAAAAACTGAAGAGTTATTTGAATTTAATGCATTCTAGACAAATAATACAGCAAACAGGCTATGGATTCTGGACCTGCTGCTGAGCCTTCTGTTATGTGGATTCTTGTTTCTATTCTTACTGACCTTTTCCAGCACATCACCAGCTTTGTCAGTTAAAGGTGCACTGAAAGAGTAGCTGCTTTACTTCTGTTACGTGTTGAGTCAAACTGATGCATTCCCCTCTCATTTGAAAACATGATACAAGCAGAAACTTCCAAAGGCCAGCACAGTTTATTATGAGGGGCATGAAAACTATGGCCTCAGATTCTTGACTCCTTTTGTTTACTCCATCTGCTGAAATTCAGCATTTGCTACTGCAAACATCCCCACAATACACCCCTTCAGCTGTATAATGGAAGGGTAGGAGTGTGAGATTTAGTTCCTCAAATGCTCTGCAACCTCCTAATGAACAGCAGTGACCAGGTAAATACAAACTAAGCTGGCAAGAACTAGGATTCTGAAAGCCACCAGAGAAATGCATCTGTAAAAATGCAAGAGTTCCCCACTAAAGAATTTGTCATGCTTTATGAAGCCATGCATCTCATGTGGAGAATCCCAACTCTGTTTGAAGAAATTCATTCCAAATGTTCTGGTGTCAGATCCCCGTTAAGAAGCTTAAGTAAGCACTGCTTGTTAGAAATCTTGTCCCTTCTAAAGAGTTCGGATAGCCTAAATAGTCCTGATATTCTTCTCTGCCCTCAGGCTGGATCATTCAACGGGCTCTGAAAAGGGGGGCCGTACAACCTAGCCATGCTAATGAGCCAAACTTTTGGTGAGAACCAGGAAAAAGTTATGGGTGTATGCAACACTTTTCTCTTCCAAAGCTATTTTTGTTCTTTTACATGAAAACACTACAGGTCTTATGGAAAAGACCTTGCCCACCAAGACACAGTGGAGTAATAACAGTAATTTCCATATGACATGTGGTGGTGCTAATCCAAGACCACTGATCATGTAGTGCTTTTTTCTATATTGCTAAGTTTGACATATGACATCGAATATAAATCTGTTTGCTTCAACTGGATGGTTGCATTTGAAGCCCTGCAGGAATTAATGTGTTTTTTTCAAATCTTGTTATTTAATATTAGTGTTCATTTCATCTTAGAATACAATTCTAAATTTCATTTGAAATTACAGAAATCACAGAAAGCATTCTGTTCTAAAATTTAAACATGCATTTTAAATACCTGAAATGATTTATTAGAAGTTAATTTTGGATCACTCAGATGAACTCTTCTTATTTTGCCTTGATTTTTATTAAAGATTTGCCTGTTGTTAGACCTTTTTCCACTATTTTTAAACAAACAAAAAGCCCCAGTACAAACGCCACAACACTGAAAGTGAAATAATCCCTAGGGAATTTGGGATATCATGCGAAGCAGCCCATCTGAGGAATTTTGACAATTTCTAACTTTACTGCAGTCTGTCACTTGTTACCAGTATAAGGTCTGTGATGCTACACCTGCACAGCTCTGAATTCATCCCGGTGAGCAGCAGTGAAACGTCTATATCCCAGCAATTATGTTAAATTGGACTCCACTGAGCTGAGTGTAAGCTCCCTCTGCTCTTACAACACACAGCTTCACACAACAATCAGGTCAGACGGCCTCTTGCTAAGCAAAGGATGTAATGAGTCTTTTCTGACCAAGGTAGGAGCTATGCTTCTTCCTCCACATGTTTTCTATTGCTCAACTCCTGATGCTTTCAAGCTCTCTAGGAGTTCTTCATGGTTACAGTAATTTCTCTCCTGAATCAAATTTAAACCAACCTGGGAATTCCCTTATCCTTTCTTCCACAGTAGCCAAGGAGTACCTCTAACATGTCAAGAACACACAGATAAAGCCACTACAGGAGGGCCACCGGCACTGCGCAAGCAGCCCTTGGACAGAAAAGTACTTTGCTCTGAAGCCAGAGAAGAATGTAGGTCAGCATAACAGCATTTGATCTACACTTTCTTCTGGTGGCAGTAACAGGCTTAAGGACTGTGATCCCAACGTCTTTTGAAAACCTGTTTTGAACTTGTTAGAAACAGAATAGAAGCTCAAGTGAAGAAGGTGAAACTGTGTTGGTGAGACTGCCTAGAAAGAAACATATGAAGACCACTGATTTACAGGTTACTGCTGGGCTCAGCTCCTCTTCTAGAAAGCATAATGATATTTTAATGTATGAATCCAAAGTAAGTTTCTAAATTATTTTCTGCAAAAATGTAAAATAGTTCAGGCACATGTGATCAGAGACAGGACCCTGGCTTAGAAGAGCTTCCCTCTGGGATAGTGCAGCCACCCCCATGCTCCTGTGGGAAGAACTACACGGTTCATTTTCCTTTCCACTCCCATATTAGTAATTTTAATGCTTTTTATTTCTGGCATTCAGAATGTATCAGCATTTATATTTGGGAGCATTTTTTTCTATTACAAAGTGGAAGATGCTGAATTTGTGGCACCAATGATATTGTGCAGTTTTTTATTTCTTCTCTTTTTTCCAACAGTGGTTGGAAAGGAGAAAATCACCTTTAAATGGTGGAACGGGGAAGGTCTGAATTCTATCCTTGTTTCTCCACACTCAGCTATTCATCATCATCCTGCCAGGTGTCCTCCTCCCCTCAAATCAAGCTGTACTTTTAGGCACAATTCTTGTATGTTCTTGTCACACGGGAATGAACTGGCCCTTATGTTTTTGTACGGTGGTATGAAATTCTACCTGCCCCTTTTTTTGCTAATACAAAACCTGAAATCTTTCACAGACCCTTTGTCTTTAGCTGATCTTTCGCTCCTCAGTGGCACAATACCTTGATTACATTCATCATTTACAAGACAGGAAAGCTCCCTGAATTCATTACTCTGATATAAAAGACATGAGCACATGTGAAGGTGAGGTCTCAATTCAGCACCTTTACAATGCTCATCAAATACAACAGTACTACAGGGGGCCATGGAATATTTTAAAAGAATTATCTGAGTCTTTCCAAAACCAAAGACGGAAACTGGACCAGATGAGTGCTGTTCCATGAAAGAAACATGTCGTGTCATTTATATGACACTGAATAACCTTGAAATACTTTGGGCTTGAAACTTTGACCTGGTTGTGATAAATATAATCATCTCTGACAGTGTACCTATGCACTGGCAGAATAAATACTTCTGCTTTTTTTCATATTGTCTTTAGATAGAAGGAAAATGAGCAATCCCACAGTCTTGTAGACAGAAAAGCAATGCCATGAACTTTTCACTCAGCTGCGTATTGCACATGGATACAGGGAAAGGGTCTGTGGCAACAGCTCACAGGACAGCCCCTGAAACACAGGGCTGGATTCATTCCTAACTCCACAGGGATGCCTGTGTCCTATAAACCTGTCTGGTTGAGGATGTGATGATATTCCAGTTTTCCTAAAGGGGGCTGGAGGCCCTTGGCAGAGGATTAAAAAAAAGTATGCCTGATTCAGAAAAGGATCGATTCAGCTTTCTACTTTTCTTGAGCAGCCTCTGAAGCTGGGATTCCTGTAGAGCTAAAGCCTAATTTTAAAGTTGAGGTTTTTTTCCTGGCGGAAGGCCTGTGAGCCTGGTGCTCCCAGCACTCCCATTCTCCCCCACGGAAGCCTTCAGACTCTGACATAGCCAGGTGTGTTCAGTCTGCAGGGCTTATAAAGATGATCCAATGTCAAGTTAATCTGATTTTCCTTTTAAATAAGGAGGTGAATAGAATCTGAGATTCAAATATCCTCAAGGTATGGGTCCCAAGAGTCAGACCCAGAACTTCTGCCCACCTCTTGGCTTTGCTGCAATGTCACAGTAGCATCTCAGTGTTTAAAACACGGCACACAGCATTGCATTAATTCTGTATGTGCATACATATGAAGATATTTATAGCATGGGAATGATTCATGAAAGCAACCACAAATTCCTCTGTAAACCTTTAGGAGTTATAATTAAAGTAATTAGAAGTATTAATTACTTTACAGAAACCATGTTGGATGCAAGATCCATATTACAGTTATTCTGTCACAATTTCAAGCCCTTCGAATTAATTTCACTCTGAAAACTCCTCCAGCCTATTTGCATCATTTTTCACTCTGAACTCACTGTCTAGACAGACAGACACTCTTCACTTGACTTGCAGTGCTATCATAACCCCTTTTGAATTATAATTTCATATAAGCAATGCCTAAAATCAAATGTTCTGGATTCATCTGAAAATGATATCATGACTAATGGGTGACTGGACTAAGAAATTGCAAAATACAAGTCAAGTGTAAGATGTTGTGAGATGTGAAAATGAAGTAAATATTTTCAGATTTCTTTATACTACTTTCATTAACATCCTTGATTGCCTTTCTTTTGCTATTTACTGTTCTGCAACTGCTCCAATCCAGTGATACAAGAAATACTACAGATAATATATTCAAAATTAATTTAGAATCCTTAAAGCAATTATTTCTCAAGGCTTGGATTCCTGCAACTGCTTAAGAATCTGAGAAACTGAGAAAAATTTTTAGTCATCCTTGAAAAGTTAAAAATAATAGAAGAAAACTGGAAAATGAATGAATGAAAATAATGAGTCCAAGATGCAGACTTGAATTCTTATTTCCCTAGATGTCATCTTAATGAATACAGAAAGGACATATCCTTGACATTGCCTCTAATTCTTCCAGTCACACAAAAAACATAGCTACATATACTAGACTTTTGCCTGTGTGGAGCAGTCCAGCTCAAGGAAAGAGAAAGGAGACTTTTTTAAAGAGTGTGCTCATCACTATGTCCAACCAGATTAAATAAATAGAGCCTGTCTTTTGATTCTAGGAAAAAAACCAAAAAAAAGTGCTTGAGTCACAAATTATGCATGTTAGCTGCAATATATATGTCATACCAGGCCTAGATCTTACACCAGTTACAGTTAAAATAAGTTTTTCTATATTGCAAATATATACTTATTTCTACACATTTTCCTGGCAATTACATTGCCAAGGAGAGAAGCCTGTTAAAAATTTTGGAATTTTATAGATAAAATAGTTTTAGGTTATAATTGTCTGGCAGTTTTTCTTAGAAGCTCTTTGTTCAGTGATGTGTGTTAAGAGGTTTTCATTTTCTGCTCTAATAAAAAAAAAAAATCCTTATGATGATATTAACATTATTTTAGATGAGATGAGTGAAAGAACTTGCTGGAATTACATGAAAATTTGTAATCAATTAATGTTATTTATCCATCTGCCTTAGAGTGTAGCTAGGTGGCTTTGACTGAGTCCTTTCACATCTAAGACCCAAGTTATTTTAGTCTAGGAACATATCATTCCTTTACATTACAGAGTGCTAAATTCTCACAAATTCTGTATTCTGACCTTTTAATTTTTTTTTGGATTGCAGTTTTAAGGGGAAGTTTTTCTTTTTTTAACACGTGAAAGCCCTGTCTCTTGACATGTGTCACACAGGATGAAATACAAAAGGCTGTACAATAGAAAGCAGAAAAATGCAAAACACAGAGCTTGATGTGTTCTAGAGGAATAAGGAAAGAAGACTGCAATTAGGAGAAAGCAAAGGGATTAGTTTTTCTTGAAATAAATTTATTAAAATGAAGTGCACCATTAATTTTTCATTGGAATGTTCCTCTTTCTTGTCAAATGTGTTGCAGATACTAATTCTTTCCGGACATCCATCCACCCAGAATACTGGAGTGAGCACAACTGTGAATGGTAGCAGTTTTGCTGTGACCAGTACAAACTAGATGCCAAGTGCATTTCCTTTCCTCTCTTTAATATCAACAGCTTGCAGTTATGCAACATGACCCAGGAAGTTTGTGGATGCTGCAGGCATTTGTGGAGAATTCTTGTATTTCATCTTACAGAATATCAGCATGCACGGTTAGTGTTCCAGAAATCAAACACAAAACATAAAGCACTGCAATTTTGTGTGAGTTTAACAGAAATTGTGGGATCCACATTCTCGAGCACTGAAAAAAGGCAAAATATAGAGGCCACTTAGATACTGGATGAGGAGTACACAGAAATATGGCAGGCAGACAACCATCTCACGGCAACCTTTGGCCTCAATCACACAGTCCAGGCTCATCTCTGTAAGCCAGTCAAATCTCCAAAGAGACGCAAGCTCTGCTCTCCCCTTTGGTTTTCTACTCAAAGTGGTCAACCTGAATGATTTAAGGGAGGTATGCACCCTGACAGGATATAGAAAGACACAACACATTGTTATTCCTGTAACTCAAAGTAGTGAAGATTGGTCTGCTTCTTAAAGAGTAAGGAATAAGTTTTGTTTGATGGTGTTATTATGAGTGCAGTATGCACTGATAATCCACCTCATTAGTAGTGTGCTTAATGATGCACTTGAATGAAAACGATTTTAATTTACTATTTTCAACCTTGTCTTGGAAGATTTGTTGCTGCTTAAATGAGTTGAAATTCAAAAACTAAGTTATTGATAGTTCAGTGTAAGGAAATAGAAGGGCAATTGCTGCTGCAGATACCCTTTCTTACTAATCACTCCTGCCAAAGATCAATTAGTGTGCATGCCAAGCTATGGCAATTCAAGCCATCTCCATTGTGATGACACGAACAAAAGAATTTCCACTCAGCAAGGAATTTCAGAAGGTCATTGCCCTGTGCCCTAGCAATGAGAATCTGAGGAGTATTTTAACTGCTTAAAGCCTTTTCTGGCTTAGGGAAGTATTTGACCAAACTAGAGTTATATGACTGCTGGAAAAGGATTAAAGGCTTAGGCATGCAAGTCCTGCAGGGCCTCGTGGGAGCTGACACTGCCAGCAGCTCCCAGTGGTGAGCATCTGCTTAGTCAAAAGGTGCTGGAATTTATGCATCCCTCACTGGTCCACTCCCCACCTTTGAACTGCCCGGTGGGGAGAGAGGCTGGCAAGGCAGAATGCAGCAACAGAGGGTGACCTGGCTGCATGGCAAACAGGGAAGGGCAGGCTGAGCTGAAACACGATCACTGAGAGACTGGGAAGGCAGAGACAAGGCAGTACATAAGAAAATATATGGATAAGCTTTATCAAAATGAAGCAGGGTTGTGCAGTGACAGAGACCGTTGTCAATAGGACAGGTAAGACTGGGAGAGGTGAGCAAGACTAGAGACTGCCACAAGAACAAAATAGCTCTGTGTTTAGGTTGGCACTGCTCTGCTGTGGGACTGGCAGTCACCACTTTCTTCCACCCAGTCAGTGTTCATATATCATGTCAGAGAAGCCATTCCAAGGGCGATTATTAAATGTAGGAGAGAAGGATATTATGAAGGGAATTAAGGCATACAGAGCTGTGAAGAAAACCTCATTAAGAAAATTAACTGTTTATAGTCAGTAGAGAATTGAACGCTTGGCAGGAAATACAACAGCTCATATATATCCACCTCATGAATAGAATAAGGCCTGTGAGGAAAGACAGTCTGTGGTCTAGCAATGCCAGATCTCACTACAACATAATCAGTGGACCAAACCATGGCTGCAGAAGCAGGCTTAATTCTAGCTTTTCACAATTTTGCACACCACACTCGCAATATGAGTTAAGTTCCTCGAATGCAGATTTGTATGTGCAGTGCATTTATTTATGTGTTGTGAATGTAAATAGTCCTTTAAAAGGTGATACTGTCCTAATAATGCAGACAAGTTCCAGCCCCGTGAAGACCTGACTTCCAGCAGTAGAGATGATTATACTTAGGGGAAGGAGGGAGGGAAGACTACAGGAGTAGTCTTCAAGGGACAAGGAGCTGAATGAGAAAGGACTAATCTAAGTGGAGAGAAAGGGAGAGAAACTGTGATATAGATGACAGCAAAAATGAAGCGCAAAGGGACCAGAGGGAAAAGAAACAATACAAATTAATCATATGAATAGAGACATACAGACACAATGCAAAGGGTAAGAAAATACCCCAGAAGTTAAAACAAACAAACAAACAAACAAAATTCCCATAGACATAGTCACAGTAGAAAGTATACATCATTTTTGCAGCAAATAAGTTGAAAAATCATTTCATGGCTTTGCAGCCTGTCTTTTCTACCTCTATTCTGAGGTATATTCACAAGCAGTAATGCAGGAGAGCAGGACTTGGCTTTAGATTTCAATTCAGAAATTATTCTTGAGAAGAAAATAATTGAACACTGGGTGTATTTTTCCCTTTTAGGCATTTCCTTTTTTACTGATGCAGAAATAACAAGGCCATCAAACAAGAACTGTAAGTAAACTTGTTTGTACATAATAAGCTCCATGCAACAGGAAACACTGTATTCAAACATTAGCCGTATGTAGCAGATGAAGAGATTTCTAAAAATAGTAAAAAAACCCACCCAGACCCTTTGCTTCTTCTCAAATGCTGAGGGAGTTTTCACTCTCTAGAAGCACTGCACTAAGTCAAGAAATCATTGGGCTGCACATTGTGGAGGGGTGCATTTCATCCATGCACACCATCTGCCAAATTCCACATGTCTGAAGAATCCGAGCATTTTGAACAGAGCATTGAGAAAAAAACCTCATTTTTTGTTATGCTGTAATACATACAGTAGCATGTTAATTATTCACTTAGAATCATGGTTAGGGTTGCATGAGACCTTAACTATCATCCCGTTCCAACTCTCCTGCCATGGGGAGGGGTGCCATTCACTAGATCAGGTTTCTCAGAGCCCCAGTACTTTGGCATGCCTAAGAAAAAGTCTACAAAAACTGTCTTCTTCCTGTTCAAGACCTACAGAATTCTCATTTGTGGGAATTTTTAAGGGATCTGCTCCTTTCTCCTGAAGAAAACTGTGGCATCCTGAAATGGGAAGACAGGAAGACAGGGCATTTTTCGTGTCATTAAATCAGAAGCTCTGGCAAAGATGTGGGGACAAAGGAAGAAAAATGACAGAATGACATATGAAAAATTGATCAGAGCTCTCCACTGAGTTAACAGGCAGCAGTATCCCTCATTTCATTTGATTTCCACTCCATCATCCATTTTTCATAACTATTCTGAAAACTTGGGAGCTGGGGGTAAGGATTGGGTGCATGGTTATTTCCTTCATGTTTTTCCACAGGTCATGAGATAGCACCTGGTCGCCTCTTCTTCTAAAATATCCATAGGGCTAAATGTAAACCAGTACAGAGTTGTAACTACTGATGACAAAGTTATCACACTTTATCTCAGTTGAGAATTTTACACTATGTTTATCAAACACTCCCTCCAAAATTACTCTTTTAGCTGTACCAGTAAAACTGACGGTTTCTTCTAAACTGAGATAACCTTGGGGGGGAAAACTACAATCACTTGATGATCACGGTTCTTTGTAATTTTTGTACCTTTCAAACAGTGGAAGGCATGCTCCAGGGCACATGGGGAAGTCAAAAGCTGTTGGTTTAAGTCTCAAGAGGAATTTAACAGAAAGAGAGGAGCTCTCTGACTGTAAAGAACACAGTGACTCATGTACTGTTCTGCTCTCATGGAGTCCATATAAAAGTCTTCTCCAATGTGACTTCAGCTACTGCTTTGTCCATTGTTTCTTTTCTGGTTGTCCCCTGCAGTTATTATTATAAAACTGGCATTTTGGAACGAGTGGACAGAAGGCTGGTATACAAGTTTGGAAAGCATGTCCATGGATGGCAGGAGAACGGGATGTGAACTGCCTCGTGCTTCCTTCTCAGCATGGAACATGCTGCAGCCTGAATTCTACAGCTGCAATGGGTACTTGAGGGAGGGTTTTTTCTCTGCTCCCCCTGTCCCTGCTGCCAGCCTAGTTGAACACATTTCAGTCTGCTTTACAAGACAGACTAGAGCAACAAAAACAGCACTTGAATTTTGGAGCTGTCTTCCCTTTTGTGGTTTCTGCCAAGCCTCATCTCCTTGTACCCCTTTACTGCTGCTCAAGAGATTAGGATTAATGTTGGTGAAGAACTCCCTGCCTCTCTCTGTCTTAGCCAATATGTCCACTGGGAAGCATTAAATCCCATTCTGTTTCACTGTCATTTAAAAGAAATTGTTTAGGTACGTTTCCCAGTTAGGTTCCTATACTTTGGAGTAACACAGATAATTTTCTTTCATTTCACAAGAAAAACACTTTTTTGATCCACTGTACCCTAAAGCACTGCATTTCTCAGGTATGCTAGAATTCAGTATGTTGCCCAAAGAAACAGTTCAGTCCTCTCTATTTGTCTGCATTGAATATGCCCAATCAACTAAGCTAATGAAGAAAAAAGACTACTCTAAATTATTTATCAAGCAGCTACCTTCCTTTCCTATCAAACTCATTTATGCAAATATATTAATTCATATATACTTGGTAGATTTAGTTATTTGAGCCTAAAAAAAAAGAGTTGTTCACTGCAATTATTTGTCTTTGCTCTTTGTGCTGTATTGGGGAGCCGCAATTGTTCACATATCAATTCTGTTATATGGCAGAACGAATATAATTCTTATTACAAAATTTTGAAGGAAAATATTCACTTCTATGAAATCCAAGTTCGCTTTTTCCAATTTCTCATGTACAGAAGTTTGAATTTTTCTTCTACTAACTCTCATGAAGGTGAATTCAAGTAACCTTTGCATTTGGAAGAAGCAATTCTGAAAAGGTTATAAGCATTTGCTGAAGCAGATTAATTTTGAAATGCAAATTATTATTTGTGGCAAAGTTTCTCTAGGACTTTTGCCCACATCTATAAAACCACAGGTTTAATTCTTCAAAGCAGCCTACAACAGACGGTTTTACATAAACCAATAAAAATTAAGGTGCAGTAAGTCCCCTCAGCTGCTCCCTGCCTAAACTCCACAATAAGTAAATTTGTTAGAATGAAAGATGATATATAAAAATTCAATTGTGTTTTTTGAAAGCATCAAAGCTGTTTGGTAGTTTTTATGGACACTTGTTTTTACACACTACAAATTAAAGCAACAACTGTAAATCCATCAACAATTTTAGGCTAACCACAAGTGGCATTCAGGGTGTTTTGATAGGACTCCAGTCTTGCTTTCCAGCGTACATCTTTGCAACATGTTATGCCACATAACCTCAGTTCATTGTGGAGTTCCTTTGTTCTTTAACCCTAAAAGTCTTGCTCTTGAAAATCAGAAGACTATTGCTGTGCCTGCAATAGCAATTGTGTTTTACAGAAAGCACTTGGTTTAAGAACTGGAATTATCAAATTAAGTGCTGCTGCAATCACATTTTAGGTTGGTACCAAACTACACAGGGTCAGTGGGCAATGGCTGGGATGGCTCTTACTGACGGAGCAACCTGCACCATATCCTGGCTTCACCTCTACCCACCAAAGGTTGCAAAATTGATATAGAGAAGTGAGGGGGATGTGGGAGGCAAGGAGTAGGGAGAATGGGAGGGCAGGAGGGAATGACACTACCACGTGTTCATCTCTTACCTTTCAGTGTCCCCTTCTGTGTGGCACCAAGTGCCATTCTGTGCACCCCATGGGCCCCTGAGTGCCTTTCTTCACAGCCCAGGGACCCCCATGTACACTTTTGTTCACTTTTCACCCCTCAGGATGACTTTCTGTGCAGACCCAGAGCCAGCAACAGCTCTCTGTCCTGGGACATTTTACTGTGGGAGCAGTTGCTGAACATTTTCCATCTGGGAGCTGTGCTTGGTTTGACTCGGTGCCAGGGTACATTTAGTTTGATAGGCAAGGGCATCGCCCCATCTAGTGGTGCTGTGGAACAGGGACAGCAGGAATGTAAAGCTCAGCTTTCTGTCCTGACAAATTTTGTGTGGGAGCAGTGCCTGGGCAACATCAGTTTTGGAGCCGGCCTCTGCCAAGAGTGGTGGTATGTTTAGGTGGGAAGGACAGGGCAGAGCCCCGGTGTTGGTCATGCAGTTTATAGGCTGCTAGGGGAAGTTGAAGGCCAGCAGCAGCTTTCTGCCCAGGCAAATTTTGTGCAGGAGCACTCGCTGGAAGTTTTCAATTTTGGAGTTATGCTTGTGGTGATTTAAAGAGTATCACTGTACATTTACATGGCTAGGCAAGTGCATTATTTCCAGAATTATTTTCCAAATAAAGTGTCCCACCAACACTGGAACTCTGTGCTTTCCTTCCCACCCTTATGTTACCACCGCACACTCTCACTCTGAAGCCCACGTCTAAAATTGAAAATGTTCAGTGACTGCTCCCACAGTAAAAGTGACAGGACAGAAGATTGTTTCTGGCCTTCCACATCCACTTTTAATGCACCCCAACAGCCCTTTTCCCCCACACCTGGCCACACTCCATGTGTCCCCACCCTGCCCACAGTGAATACTTGACCCAGTACGTTTTACATATATAAACATACACATATATGTATACATATATATGCAGAAAGGGTTTGAAGAGCAGGGAAAGTACATTCAATGGTATCAGCCAACCCCACCTGAAATACAGTTACATGATTTAGAGCAGGTGGCTGGGTCTGCAGCTGCAGTGTGAGCTGCAGGTTGTGCCCTGGGTAGGGGAAGTGTCGGGAGCCCCAGGCAAGGGGGCCTGACCTGATGTTGACACTGACACTGTGGACCAGCCAGGTGGCCTGACACTCGGGTACGTCAGGAGCCAAGGACTCAGAAGGAAGACCCCAGACTAACTGGGGCACAGACTGTGAGTGTTCAAAATCCCAGGGATTCCTTGTTGAGGGTCTGTCACCTGAGGCACCAGCTTCAGTTGTTTTTCTGTTGCTGCACCACAGTTAAATTGCTTAGAGGATCCAGGTATCTGAGACTCTGCCGTGAGAAACCCAGGGCTGGGCTGGTAAGGAAACTTTGTCTGACTGTGTGAGTGTGGGTGTGCAGGGAGCCAAGAGGGCACCCCTTGGGTCACTGGAGCCACCTGCTGTGAAAAGGCTTTGGCAACTAAAGTCTCTGGAGGTGGGAGTGTGACTGACAGAGTGGCTCCTGGATGGTCAGACAGGAAAGTTCCGTAACAGGACATTTAGGTGGGGAGCAGAGTGCATAATCATAGTGCTTGTGGTGCAATTTATGGGCTGCAGGGGAAAGTGAAGTCCAGCAAGAGCTTTCTATCCTTCAGCATTTTCTGTGGGAGCAGCCGCTGGATGTGTTCTGGTTTGGAGATGGTCTCTCTCCAGAGTGACCATGTGTGATGTTTTAGTAGGCAAGAAAAGTGCATAGCTCCCAGTGTTGGTGGTGTTGACTGTCTGCAAGAAGAAAGTGAATGCCAGCAAGATCCTTCTGTCCCAGCAACTTTTGTGTGCAAGCAGTCCCTGGATGTTTTCAATTTTTGAGCTTGAATCTGCCAAGAGTAAATAATGTGATGGTATAATTAGGTGGGAAGGAAAGCAAATATCCTTAGAGTTGTTAGTACAAGTTATAGGCAGCATGGGGAAAGAGAAGGCAAGCATCTGCTTTCTGTCCTGGCACCTTTTGTGTGGGAGGAGCCACTGGACTTTTTCAGTTTTGAGCTGGGCTTTGCCTGGAGTGGATGAATGTGATGGTACATTTTTTAGAAAGGAGAGTGCATAGCCACAGAGTTGGAGGTACAGTTTAAAGGGTGCAATGAGAAAGTGCAGATCAGCAAGAGGTGGCTCTTACCTTCCCCCGATGTCGTTCCACAACACCACTAGATGGGGGTAGGCATCTGCCTAACAATCTAAATATACCGACGCTTTGATACCGAGCCCAAGTGCAGCTCCAAAATTGAAAAAGTCAGGCGAATGTTCCCACACAAAAGGAGCCAGGACAGAAAGATGTTGCTTACCTTCACCTTCCCATTGTAGCCTATAAGTTGTTGCATCACCAACACTGGAGCTAAACACTTTCTTTCCCACCAAAACATACTATGATGTTCACACACACTCGGCAAATCCCAGCTGAAAACTGGTCATGTTCAATCACTGCTCCCACACAAAATGTGCCAGAACAGAAAGCTATGGCTGGCATTCACCTTCCCCTTGCAGCCCATAAACTGCACCACCAATACTGGAGCTATGCAATTCCTTCCCACCTAAACATATCATCACATTCTTTCAATCTTGGCAGAACCAAGCTAAAAATTTAAGACATCCAGACAGCCACTGCACTCACACAAAATTTGCCAGGACAGAAAGGTGAATGCCATAATATTATTTACACTTGGCAGATGATTTGGCACAATGATTTGAATTCTTTTTCAAATTCAATTGCTTTATCCCAAATTACTTTTCAAACTTCAGTGAATAGAGGCATTTTCTTCACCTTCTCTTGTAATTGCTGCTGCTGTTGACTGCATCTACAACTGAGCTTGGATAGAGCTAAGGGCTAAAGAAACATTACTTTGGGCTATTCCAAGAACATCAGTACTTGTCTGGTGGTCTTTCACCTTACCTCTTTCCACTGAGACAATATATTAGTTAAGTACCATTGATCAGTTCCTAATGCTGATAGAAAAGACTGTAGAGAGTGTCCTAATTTGTTTCAATCACTTGTGGTTGGATTCAGTTTATTTGTAAGTACTTCAGCATCCATACTATTTAAAGCTCCCAATCCTGTCCCTATGATTTCAGTCACATCTCTTCTTGTTTGTTTTGGAGAAGTGAGGATTTCCCCCTGTAACCAAGATAACCGTAGTGCACAGGAGGTACTTGGAAATTGTGAGCAGGTTGGTTTAAGCACAGAAATATTAATTTGTGCCACTAATTCAATTAGTTTGACAGACTGTGATGGATTAAACAACATTCCATTTTGAGCTGTATTTTTGATCACATAGCGATTCAATTTCAGAAATTTGTAGAGATAGCATTTTCTCATCCTCTTTGATTGGGACAAATGTGGTTGTTTTGGTTTAAATAAAATCTATTTTGAATTTATATGACAGTCCTGCATTAAGGTGGTCCCAAAAACACATCACAGAAACAGGAATAGTTACGGTAAAATTATACCAAAATTCCCATTTTTCAGAGGGATTTTGCAAAATTTTGTATTTTTCATTGCAGGGTGTTTACGTGTCATGCACAGAAATATGGGATCCCTACCCCTAAGGTAGACACTTTGATCAACCAGCATCCTACCTTAAGTTCTACCCTTTCCATTCCCTGAAATTCAGGGAATTTTATTATCAGCTTCATCCATATCCCAGCCCCATTGAGCTTTGAAATAATCTTCAGTCCTGTGCATAACTAAAGCGGCTAGGTTTAAATTTTATACTGGAATGTATTCCCATATTCAAGTGTATTTTACACTGGCTATCCCAAATATTTTTGGCTAGAAATTAAGAAAAGCTTTGCTATGGGTAAAAGTAACAACATAAATCTAACCTCTTCAGTTTGTCATTTTGATATTTGGGGTTCCATATCATTATACACAAGAATTCCCCATTATTAAAATGGAGGGATTACACTCTCGGAGTCTTTCCACTCTTTGTCATTATATCTGCAAAAATCAGCATTCTCAGACATACAATTCCTGACATTACACCCACCATTTCCAGGAGTCATTCAGGTTCCCTATATGCAACCTACAGTTTCAATTACAATTCACTAAGTCATAGAAATTGTTATCTCAAGGTCTCCAGTTTGCTGAGAGCTCCACTCTGCAGGTAAGGCTTTCTTCACTAGGATGTAATCCAGGCATCTATCTCTTTCATTTTTCGTGGCAGTATATGTAGTCAATATAACTGTATATGGTTCTT
This sequence comes from Atrichornis clamosus, assembly GCA_013400975.1. Lineage (NCBI taxonomy): Eukaryota > Metazoa > Chordata > Aves > Passeriformes > Menuridae > Atrichornis > Atrichornis clamosus. The sequence goes on along the minus strand of WBMZ01006157.1, from coordinate 170,860 downwards.
TCCTCTTTTTATCTTGCAACTCATCCTTCCGGATCTAGATCTAAAGACTATCACCTGGCTTAAAGCCACGGATGGCCACATCCAAAGGAAGGGAGTGTCTGCTGGTTAAGATACCTATGCAGAGAGGACAAGACACACGACGGAGATAACAGATAATTTCTCATCATATCATCACCTTTCACATGCATTTGATCACCTTTCATCACCACAGTATTAAATGGACATGGTCTGCCATACAGAATTTCAAAGGGCACGTGGAGTGATTTGCATTCTCATTAAAGCACTAGGTATTATATCTACCTAAAATTTGGCAATTTGTCTTGATAGTCTGACTCAACCTTTCTACTTTTTCACTAGATTGTGGTCTCCAAGGGTTGTGCTAATCCCATTTAAACTGAAGGAACTTAGATACTCCCTGAAACACCTCTTTAATGAAATGTGGTCCTTGTCTGAAGATAAACCCTCTGGAATTCCAAATCTAGGAATTATTTCTTTTAGTAAAATTTTTAACAACCTCCCTGGCTCAACTGTTGTCGCAAGGGAAAGCCTCTGGCCATCCTGAAAAAGTACCAACTAGAACTAGTACATGCTTATAACATCCACATTTAGATAACCCAGAGAAATCTATTTGCCAGTATTACCCTGGAGTTACTCCCCTTTTTTACCACTCCTGTTGGGGCTTTCTGAGGATTTTAGGATTATTTACATGGCAGATTGGCTTTCTAGTGGTTGTGAGAATTTGTTGATTCACAGTGTGTGATGCAAAGTTCACAGGCAGCCAGCCATTACAACCACAAACCCACACTTAAAACACAAAGAGTAAATCTATTTCCGTCATCTGCTAACTGGGGTATCCCCAAAGCAACACCCGGGCAGAGGCACACACAGGCACTGTTAAATTTGTCCAGGTTGCAAGATCACTGGCCTGCTGTTCACTCTGTTTTATCAAGGGTTATTCCCATCTGCAAGGTCCCTTGAGATATTGAGAATCCTCACCAGTCTTCTGCCTTTAACTTTGTGTTGGGAGGAACGGGTTATCCGCCAACCTTCAGAAATATTTTTATTTTTAGAGCGTCTCAGTATTTCTGCCAATCAACCTTCTTTCATTCACATAGTGGCATGGAATTGTGTTGTTATTCTTACCTAACCATTGTTCTAGTTCTGTTGCAAATACACTACCAAAGAGAGGCTCGCAGTTTCTTGATCCGTGTGATAGTACCATAGCTGCATCTTTCTTCCCATTGTTGTATCTCTGCTCATCCACCAGAATGCAAAAGAAAGCATCTTCTAAATCCAAAACAGTCAAATAAGCAGTTCCCCATTATTTATTTGGGTTTTATTTGCCTTTCTGTGTCTCTGGGACCTCCAGAGCTTCCTGTGGGGCACAGGGTCCTTCAAGAGTCTTTCTGGCCAACTCTGCTCCTCAGTGGCACCTCCTGTGCATCCCTGCTGTCCAGGGAACATGTATTTCTGTGCCTCCTGGGTACCTTTGAGTGTGTTTTAGGGCAAATCTGAGGCATCTATGTATTTTCCTTTGTGGCCCCAGGGCCTCCAAAAGCCTTTCAGTTGGATCCTTGAGTCCTCCATGGCCTTTCTGTGTGCCCCGGGGGCCACTGTGTGCATCTCACTGGCACCTTTGGGCCTCTAGTGCCTTCTGGTGCCCACCAAGGACATCCCAGTGCAATTCATTGCTTCCCAGCAGACCCCAAGTGATTTTCTGTGCATCCCAGGGGCTCTGAGTGCTTTTCCGTGTGACCCAGGATCCTCACTCAGCATTTCCTAGGTAAAGGTTGTTGAATAGAAAGCACCAGGAGATATGGCTGCTTGGGAAGACACACCAGGCATATAGGAAGTAAATTACAACAGGTTGAGACTGCCACAAGAGCTGGCTCTAGTGGTTTGTGGCACATGCCAGTCTTGCTCTTCCCTCTTTTAAAGCTTGACAAGTTTTGGTCTTAACCTGTGGGATTTTTCTGTGTTATAGTCGACTTTGTTCAGTTAAAGTGAATTAAATGTTCCTGGCAACACTTAAGTACTTCCAGGAAGTAAATAACTAACTAGTTCCTGTAGTCCATAAACACACCTTAGTTTAATAAGTCATCAGTTACAGGAAATTCTTGCACAACTTTCTGCCTTTGGAGCTGAGTCTGCATGTCTCACAGCAACTTTTTCTGTACCTCATACTGTTTTGCCTCTTATCCCTGTATATTGGTGAAAATTATTTCTGAAAATTAGCTGGTGGTGATATCTAGCAGAGAAAGGTGCTTCAAATACCAGACATGCACCAAAAATACACATTCTTTGACTTTCTGTCTTATTTGTCACTCCTGTTAGTAGGATTGGTGGTCTTACAAGTTGAAGGCCAGGACCCGCTCTCTATGGTTGCAGAAAAATCTAGACATAAAAGCCTAAAAGCAAATTACAATATAAAAATCACTGCTGAAAGCAGTTGTTTGAGGATAAATGTCACTCAGATGGAAGGCCTGAAAACCTTAGTGCAAATACCCTGTTTTGTATTAATGCTGTTCTTGTTATTACACACCACCCAGCATGTTAAGGACTTGGTCTCCTCTTCAGTAGCCATCAAAACACAGGTCCGTCTCCAAGCATATGAACACTGACACGAAACGCACATGGAAATGATTTGAATGCTTTGCTGGATAGGAGCCAGGGACTCAATATCTCACAGTATGGAATTTCTTGGGAAGATGGAGGATCTGCAATTGATTTTGGCTCTGCCCAGGATAAGAGTCCATCATTACAAATTGTAAGGGCCTGCCCCAAGAGCCAGACAGCACTATGCTTATTTAAATGTCACCAGGATGCAGGTGCAGTAAGTACAACTAACAATTTTACTGAAATGCGGCGATTCTTTGGCTGTGTGTGCATGACGAGATGTAGCCTGTAAGAGCATGGATCTGCTGGTCTGTGCTACTTGGCATAGTCAAGACAATTGCTGTCGGAGCCAGGATCTCAGCAGGTCAAATTAACAATCTTGCAGTGTGGGTGTAAATCTTTCTACAGTAGAGTTTCTTCACCCAACAAGCCAGTGCCTTTCACAGAGTGTCATGTGGAAAGTTCACCCTAGGCTCCAAAACCTTGCCACACTCTGTCTCTAGTTAAGAGAAATAAGTACACTGAGCTGAATTTCAAAGGAGACTCCACCAAATTGCAGATATTTCTTGGGATGCTCTGTCATTTAAATGAAGATAAAATGAGTCACTACAACTTTCTTGCTTCATTATGGTAAAATATTTTGCTTTAAATTTGGTTATGAATCACTTCCTTTTCTAATTAAATGTTTCATTATTTCAGTTTCTGAAACAACACAGATGATTACAGTCAGAAACCAAATCTGTAGCTCTAACCCGCACAGCAAAGCACTTCACTCACATTGGAAGAAATGGAGGTAACTGCACTGTGGTGGTCAGGGGGAGAAGGCAGGCAGTATCTGGCCATAAATAAGCATCACTGGACCAACTTGTTTGTGGAGGAATCCATCTCATTTAAGTGTCTAAGAATTAATATGTGTAAGATAAGTGTCGTGGGCTCCTTTCTTTGCCCTGGAGAGTCATTGCAATGCCTGTGGGACATGTTCCAGCTGCCTGGAAGATGATATACTTCCACAGCTCACAAAGGGACCTGGGATCAGATTTAGTAAATGAAGTATCAGAAACCCACCATGAGGTAAGAAAAACTCTGTCCTGATGGCAGACTGGGGCAAGTGCCTGGATGATGAAAGACTTTCACTAAAGCAGGTACCTCAGCCTAAAAAAGAACACCTTGGCTTTATGTACCCTCCTCTCCTAAAGCGGGAGGTTTCCCACTTTAGCCTCCTGGATAAACTGTGGTTTCTCCTTCCGTGGCAGGAATCATAAACTCTCCGTGTACACGAAAGCACCTGTGCCCTGCTTAACCACTGAGGACCAGGGTCTGGGGCCATGAGAAAAACCTGTGCCACCCTGGGCACTCCCTGGGGGCTGTGGCACCAGCAATGATGCTTTCTCTAATAATTTTCCCACACCAAGCGTGTTGCTTGGTTTTCTTTTTCCTTCTAACTTGTGCGAACATCTTGAGCAGTTGTTAAACCACTCCCACCATAACTGCTTGGTATTTGGTGAGATTTTGCTGAACAAGAGGTGATTGAGCCACACTTGTCCACCTTGCCTGTCAGCAGGCTGAAATGTAAACACCAGTGTAGGTGATAGTGTCCTAGCACCAGTATTTACAGAGAGAGAAATAAATAAGTTGCTAAACTTCAAACCATGTATCTTGTCCAGTTCAAGAGTCCATCTTGGGCAAGGATGCCAAGTGTTTTTGTGCCTGTGGCCTTCTTTTGAAATGACAGGCTGTTTGAGGAAGACTCCCCCTATTTGTCCTCATCATCTGTTTTTAAAGGCTGATTAAAAGGTCTCTGCTGTCTCTTGACTGCTGCAAGAATCTATGTGAGGGAGGGACAGAAACGGAGAACATGCCTAAATCTTCTCAGTAAAGTCAGGTCTTATATTTGATATTTACCCTACAGATATAGTGACAACATAAGCATAGCCCACGTGCACCTGTGCATGCCGTAATATCCAGTACTTAACATGCCTGGTTCAGGTAAGGAGAATGGCCAGCTGACAGCATCCTACACTTGAGACTCCAGGCAAGGACGTCTCCGGTGGGTAATGGCGCTTCATGCAGCGCTGGAATCCCATTACATTAGAGGGTGACATTTTCACTGGAAGGCTGCAGGTGCAATGTGGAAAGTCAATCATGAGCTCACAGGGCTAATAGTGTTATCAATGTAATCACCAGGTCTTAGAGGAGGAATATGAAGGCATGTACCCTGTGAAAAAAATGGAAAATTTGCAAGGTCATCTAGGTCCCATTATTATTATTATTATTATTGTTATTGTTGTTGTTGTTTTGTTATTATTATTATTATTTTATAGCTTTCAAAAAGTAGTGATGGACACAGATAGAAGCCCCCCTACAGAAAGCTAGCGATGAAAGGGGATGAGGGACACTGACTAATCTCCAAACAGTCCAATCAATTGGCATCAATGTTCATGCCACTTGCACAAGAAGTCCAGCAAAACTGCACGCTTCTACCTCTGGAAGTCATGTCCAGCTCAAATCCCATGAGAGGGGTGAGAACTGCAGATATTTGTAAGGAGCCTGCATTATGTGGGACTTTTTACCAAGATAAAAATGAACAAACAATCCAACTCCTTCAGCTTTCAAAGGGGCTTTATAGACGTTCACTCTGAAAAAGTATGAGAGCAGAGTAAGCCTGCATTTAGCTAATTTCTCAAGTGCAGTAATCGAAAACTATTTAAACATATATCATGCTGGGTTTTTAAGAAGAATACTGACCTCCATGCATGTAATTCTATGCTACGGAGAAAAGGATGAAATAACAAAAGATCAGTCACAAAAATTAGAATGAAAAAATGAATCCATAATTTCCTTTCTCTCTCCAAACAGATGAGCTAAAATCCCTCCTCAACTTTAGAAGAGTCCAGGAAAAGGTAAAGGTAAGACAATGTAAGATCAATGGGTCATCTAGTCAAGTGCTGCTTGAAAGCAGCTGCTTCAAAGGCAAGAAGGAAAAGTTTCACAATGAGAAAAAAGTGCAGCCTGTGTTTTGTGAGTGCCTCTTCTTGGTAGTTATGTTGGATTAAACCCCGAAGCATACGCTTTCCAAGGCCTTTATTTATTATTTTTTTGGCAACAGCCACATGACGGCGGTATGACCTATTTTCTACTGAACATGTTGCACAAAGTGCTAGTTCAATAACACATGCCAATGACATTTACACTCTAAAGACCTCATGTGACACTGTGCAGTACCTCCCCAAGTTTTCAAAGTGAGAATCAGTTTGAAATCCTTATCAAATTCAAGATTCATGAAAATAAGTACATTTAGAGACATAGTATTATGGCCTTTTTAAAATGCCTTTATTCTAGAGCATGTAACTTTCCCCCGTGCATTATTTCTAAAGCAATTTGCATGTAATTGTTTCTGAAACCAAAACCTTCCTGCATCAAATTCATTATTCAAATCATATTAGCTTCCTAGAAGCCACGTAAAATCAGTCACTGGCAGAGCCATTCTCACTTTGCTACAACTACTAGGCCTGCATAAGATATCCTGAGGAATAGCACTCTACTATCTTCATGAGCTTTGGTAGAAAGTTTCTTATCTATTGTCTTCTAAATAGAAGATGACAAACTTCTCAGCCTTTGCTTTTAATAATTCCACATACTCATGCCTTTATTATCTTAGCCATTTTCCCCTTAATCCTAAACTGCAGGTGGTGTTCTAATCATCCAGCAGATCATCCGTGTGATTCTTTAATTCATTAGTTTCCCAGGCACAAATGCAAACTAGATTTGTTCTCACAGACAATGAGAGCGTGAAGCTCCAGCAGGGAGAACACGGGGGTTTGCAAGAGTCATTCCCTGACTGACAGTATTTTGACCAGTAGCCTGGAAGATATGGCTTACCTAGGAAGCTGACCTGCCTACAGGTTAGTAATTATCCCACAGAGTTGGGTATATTATAATTCTTTAGGTCCTGGAAAACTTGTTTGTGAAACATGTTGATGATCTGTGCTTCCAGTCACTTTTACTTATCTGTTCTCAGCTCTTTATGTGGTTACAACACGTGTTTCAGATGCATGTGGGAAGAATTTGTTCTTCGTGTACAACCACAAAACTGAGCAGAATTACACAGACTCAAACTATTCAGTCACAAATATGAACAAAGTCCACTGGATGCTTACATCACTTCAAAGACCAGCCAAACAGCAGTAAAGGACTTGTGCACTTGGTTTACTGTCTGCTGACCATCTTGCTGAACATAATGTTGGTAAATAAGTTAGTCAAACATTTTGCTTTCTGTAACAATTTTTATTACTCATTGGGATGGTTTGATAAACACAAGGACATTAAACATGACTAAATACTTCAATTTCCCCAGAAACTGAAAAATATTATGGTGCTCTTCTTAGCTCTTTGCCCAAAGAGCCAATCTTTCACCTGCTTATGTTTAGGTGAAGAGTGCCTTCGGCACACAGTGCAAACCACCTTTTCTAGGCTTGCATTGCTTTTATATATGTAGATCCATCAGTGTGCTCAGGAAACACTAAATTATAAAAATATAAAGGAAATACATTTTGGAATTAAGTGAGGAAGAAAGACCAACATGACAAATTGTTTGCTCTGGAAGGGAATTGCTCAAGCAGGGATAATAAATACAAACAGCACAACAGGCAACTATAGAAAAATAAAAACAAAAACGAACACCCAAAGTAACTTTTGAACCAATTCTCCAGCTTTTAAACAATTTTGCTCTCTAAAAAGGCCTTAGTAGTAAAACTAGCCATTGACTTTTTTGGTGTTAGTGTCAGTTTCTGATGAGGGGAAAAAAGGCAAAAAACCCACTTTGCTTGAGGTCAGAGATTCCACAGCAGATGTACAGGAGATTTGGGATTCTAATTTAAACATTTATGAGCATTAACCAAGGTCCTGGTTTGGCAGCCACACGTTCCTCTCTTCTCAGTGAGGATGCAAGAAGTTCCACAGTGTCATCAGGGACATCAAAGGCAACAGGACACAACAGAAGATGAAGGGGAGGAATGTTTTCTAACATCCTGTTCCAATTTCTGAAGGCCTTTTCCCCTCTTCTTATCCACTCAGCACTCAGCTTTTCTTGAGTTGGTGGTACTATAGAAGTTAAAGGAAACACATCACAGATAAATTATGCTTTATAGTGGATGCAAATATAAAAAGATAAGGAAATACAATAGAAAAGGTACAAAGGTGGATTTTAATCGTATGTATACACTCAGCTTTGACTGACGATGAGACTTGTGTACACTGCAAATCTACAGAGCCTTAAAATCTGTTGGTTATACATTATACATCTGAAACAAAGTCTAAAGAATTGAGCTCAAATTGCAGACTCTTTATGGAAATCAACTGGTGTGATTTGGGAGAAACTACAGCATGGAGACTTTTTACTTTAGGATGAACATTATAATGAAAATGAGCTCTCTTTCAGGACTAAGGTTAGAATACTTATCTCTTTCCCGAAACAGTGGTTGGGGAACAATCTCTATAAAGAGTACCACTGTGCATCTTACTGAGATCTCTGTGACTACGGTGCTCAATATTGGATATTTTATCTGGCTTAGTTTGGAAATAGCTCTGGCACATGTATTAGATGCCTAGAGAAGCTTGATGGGGCAGAATTGGTGTAATCCAAACTTCCTGTGTTTTCTGGGTGGTATTCTGAAATGTAGAGCAAAAAAATCACAAAGCTCTAGGCAGAATGAAAGATTATGTCTGCACACATCTGTTTTCCTTACTAAAGAAGGCATATCTGAGTGAGAATGACAATTAGTAAGGACAATGCCATAAGGATGTGTGGATGTGCTCCAGTCAGCAGGTAGGGATGAACTGCTGACACTTGAAGGGAAACACTGGTCTACACTGACACAGCAATGCTGTGTAGTCCTAGTCATTGTTGCAAGGCTTTGAGGTTTTATATCTTCAAAAACTATGAGGAAAGTGGAAGCATCTTTTAATCCACTTGAAATCTTTTAATCCACTCAGCATGTAGTCTTATCCTGTACATTTTTCATTCTGTCTAAAATGGCAAAGCCAGGTAAAACAAAAGGACATTTCTCCTCCTTACTCCCCCACCTGCACAGATCAGGTTTTGCACAGCCTTCCCGTGTCCTCTGCTTAACTTGAACTAAATGAGGAAATCAGCTGATAGATATGCTCTGACTGTAAATTAGAGTAGCTAGGAATTGAACTCACTTCCTTAATTTAAAGTTTCATCTCTAAACAGCAGTTCAATCTACTTCAACCTCTGGAACCAGTCTGAGAATTACTGTAAGGCACATAATTGGTACGCCAGAAATCAAACAAATAGTCACAAATAATTAATACTGTCATCCCTGCAGACGTAGGTGGGTAGCAAACAGTTCTGCTTCCATCCAGGAGACTGCGGAAGGAAGCAGTACGTATCGCATCTGTGGCACAAGGAGCAAAAACATTCTGCAGTACAATCCCCTTCAGTTATGGCCAGCATTTGAAAGTGTTAAGGAAAACTATGGTATCAGTTTCAGGTTACTGTTAGTTTGAGTAACAGATTTTCTATTGACAGTGGACTACTTTAAATATTTTATGAGTGGACACAATAGTATCTTTCCAAAAGTATCTGCCAGATCCTCCAATCTTAAAAAGAAAGCTCTAAATAACTTTCAGTGTAATCTCTAAATACACCTCTAGTCTTTGCTAGAAATGATGATGTGTATTTTCAGGCCAGAGAGTTTTCTTTCTCAAAGTTTTGCAGAGTTTAGGGAGTGTTACAAACACAACCACTGTTAGGTTGCAACATTCACTGTGGCTTTTTCTAATACACAGTAACCTTTAGTATTGTAGTTTTGACTTATTCCCTTACCTTAGAAAACTTCCAACTCCATACTTTCCTTTCAAAGCTTGGCCAGGCTCCATTTTGCTACTATCAACATGACCTTAGGCACATGCTGTGATGTCATCCATCTTCTCACATCCAGGATGGTGTCAGGATATCCATATTCCTAGCTCAATGTGACTGTGAAGGACAAAGTCAGAAGCCATAAACATGCAAAGAAGAGATAAGAAGTGAAACGTCAGAAAGAGAGAAATGAAAACCATGAGATCTAAAAATTTGCTTGTGATGCAGATCTGTCACTTGCTGTGGATGTTCCTACCTAATAGCCTCTTGATCCATTTTTCTGGATGGAGGTTCCCCTATGAACTTGCCCAGAAGGACTCTCTCTTCTGTGTGCCACAGCAATTCTTTCATTCTGGTATTACTGGTCAATATGTATTAAAAATAACACAGACAGGTAGTGAATTGCTTGGAACATAGAGTATGCAGATGTCTCTTAATTTCTTTTGCACTCTGCTGCCAAAGATGCCCAGGCACTTTTAGGAAATCTCAATGGGGTCTACCCGTGGTTACTGAATTAAAAATTTCAGCTTTTCTTAAAAAATTTAAGTACCTGCTAAGTTTATGGACATTTTGGTCACTAGTATATTAGACCTATACTTGTCCACTTCCCAATGGATATTGATTAGTGCTTGTCTTCACTTGGCCCCCCAGTCACCTCTTTGGAGGGAATATTACAATAGGTAAGACTATCTCAGTTGTTCAAAATAATAAAACCAGACACTGGAAACATAACCGTGGCCATGGAGAATTATTGGAGGGAATTTCATTTCTAAAGCAATAATGTGTTATTTACTAGTTAAATGGCACCTGCAAGCGTTCACTTTTCAGGCAGACTGCAAAGTCTAGTTAGTTTGACAGAGCATTGTATACTTGTTTTATTTGGATTTATAAACTCCAGTCAAAACATGTGACATGTTCTGAGTAATCATTTTGCCACTGCTTAAAAAAAAAAAAATGCTTCTCTCACTTGAGAAAATGAATAAAGTAAAAGTGTTCTAAAAGGGATATTGTTTAGGAGAAAAGGGGCATATTTATTTTCCCAAAACATCCTTCTGTTTTTGCAATCACAGATGAACACCATATGTTCTGTGCTAGATCTTACTGTCACAGAATAGTCTGATAACTGTTGAAAAATCAATCGAGTGAGGTTAGTTCTGGTTAAAAAAAGCAGTGCAAGACATGGCAAGACATTCTGCTCTGCTTAAATGTCTTTTGAATTGTTACTGTATCTTCATGAGAAAGTATTTAAGAATGGAAAAAGATGAAGCCAGCTCACAGTTTGAGAAATTACTCTGCTGGCAGAACTTAGTGTTACTCAGTATAACAACAGTGGGTGAGATGGTTGACTCGTACCAGTGAGGGCTTGGGAGAGAGGAGTGGTCTGGAACATGTAAGAAAAGGAGGATGTGGCAAGGCATATGCAGTATTTGTGGTACATGAAATCACTCAATGATTTTCACTGGTCAGTAATGTGCACTACAGCTCTGCAACATTTTGTCCGTGACAAAACATCTTGTCCCTTTTGGACATTGCATTTTGTAAGGACCTTCATAGAAGCATAGAATATGCTGAGTTGGAAAGAAACCATCAAGATCATGGAGTCCAACTCCTGGCCCTGCACAAGACACCCCCAGAGTCATACCCTGTGCCTGAGAGCATTGTCCAAACACTGCTTGAACTCTGTCAGGCTGGTGCTGTGACCACTTCCCGGGGAAGCCTATTCCAGTGCCCAACCACCCTCTGGGTGAAAAACCTTTTCCAGATACCCAACCTAAACCTCCCTCGGGACTCAGCTTCATGCTGTTTCCTTGTGCCCTGTCACTGATTAAGAGAGTGAAGAAATCAGGGTGTTCCCCTCCTCTTCCCCTCACGAGGAAGTTGTAACTGCAATGAGGTCTCCCCTCAGTCTCCTCTTCTCCAGGCTGAACAGACCAAGTGACCTCAGCCACTGCTTACACGGCTTCCCCTCCAGAGCCTTCATCATCTTCACAGCCCTCCTTTGGACACTCTCCAATAGCTTTATCTCTTTTATCATATTGTGGTGACCAAAACTGCCCTCAACACTCAAGGTGAGGCAGCTCCAGTGCAGAGCAGAGCGGGACAATCCCCTCCCTTGCCCGGCTGGTGATGCTGTGCCTGATTCCCCCCAGGACACAGATGTCCCTCCTGGCTGCCAGGGCACTGCTGACTTATCTTCAACTTTCTGTCAACCAGGACCCTCAGGTCCCTTTTCATGGCACTGCTCTACAGCCTCTTGTTCCCTCATCTATACACACAACCAGGACTGACCTGTTCTATGTGCAGAATCCGGTACTTGCCCTTGTCAAACTTCATGTGGTTGGAGACTGACCATCTCTCTAATTTGTCAAGGTCTCTGCTGGGCCTCTGTTCCCTTCAGGGAGTCAACATCTCCTTCCAATTTGCACAAATATTTGAAGAACAAATAAATTAACACTTTTCCTGTATAGTCTCACGAAAGGTAAATATGGCCATTTTGTGAGACTGCACTCATGTACGTGGGTACATTGTCAGGGCCCTGAGGATATTCTCCCTCCATCCCTCACGGGATTTTGGCTGCCAGACCTCTGGGCCTCCTTAGACACAGGGTGCAGGTGTTTTGTCTTGAAATGAGCTGTTGGGAGAAGCTGCTCTGCAAGATTCCAGTGGGGCTCTGTGCCTAGCTTGGGAGTAACTTTTAAGCGCAGGGTCTCATTCTTGGTGCCCTCCTGGAGCTGACTTGCACCTGGCTGTTTTCCACCTTGACAACTTTGGACGTGGCTCATCGCTGAAGACTTATCTAATGATCTGCCAACCCTGTTTGCTGTCACAGGTCCTGTCCTGCTAATCTTGCTCGGGTGCCATGGGAAGGTGCCCTTGTCAGGTAGAGTCCTACATGGCCTGCTTTGCTCTCACCCTTGGCTCCTGGCATACAAACCTGCCAACACTCATCTACACAAGGCTTCATTTTTGAGCTGTTCTTCATTTCACTTTCTACCAATTTGTGTTGCCACTCAGGCTGTCAGTGGCTATGGAACATGGACGTACCAGTGCTTACATCCTAACTATGGAAACTTTCATTTTTAGATACCATGGGAGATAACATGAAGGGGAAAAAAAATCCCCAAATGGTCTTGGTCCTGTTTAAAATGAAACTGCACTGATGTTTCCACCAGCAAGAAAATTGGAAAAATATCTGCTCAAGCAACTGAGACTGCACCCAATAAATTTGTGCTCTGAAGGTCTTGAATAATTCAATTCCTATTAGCAGAATAATTCTGTTCCAAGACGGTGAAGAGAATTGCTTAACTATATTAAAACTGTTTGACATAAGCAACTTGAGAAACTGAAGTAATTTTCTAAAAAATACACCAAAACAAAGAAACACAAAGTTGTACTGGAGATAGGCGTGTTTCCAGACCAGATCCAGGTTTAGGGTATAGTACTTTGCTATGTCTTAAAAAATAGGCAAAAGTAAAAATAATGAAAGATAGGTACACTCAGTAAGAAAAGCTGCAACAAAGAAATCATGCGGCATGTACAGAAACCAGGAATTTTTGAAGGGCTTGGGTAACCAAATATATTTAAGTTAAGAACTACATAACCATCATGGTAAACTGATATTATTTCAGTCTAACAAGACACAGATAAACATTACCTGCCATTGATTATTTTGAGTTCTTTGGACTACAAGGATCCGAATTAATTACTAGAAGTTTTACAGCACCAAGTGCACGTGGTCTGTGCTGATGATACCCATAATTTTTTAGAAATTAAAAATAGGTCAATTATAGGGGAAAAATTGAGTTAACTTTGCTGAGCAGTGCAAGGTTGCTACAGAAGCACAGGCCAGGCTGCAGGCATGCAAACAATTGTAGATGCTGCCATGGGAGGCAGAACCACCTTATACCTTATCATCTTCTTAGCTCAGTAATAGTTAGCAGAAGAGATAGAGCATTTGGGCATTGCATGCTGCCATGATAAAAGGCACACAATGTTCTGATTAGGTTGTTCCCACAGAAGTACCAAACTTGCTTCTTGTGAGTTAATGGGTGAATAGAGCCTGACCCAGATGTCAGTGTCATGACCAGAGGGAATTACTCACGGGATTATCTGTGAGGTTTACACTTGCCAGCTGAACAGAGCCAAGTCAGGTTTAGCTAAGTTGCAATCATCATCATAGCTTTATATAATGCAATACTTTTCATGTCTTTACTAAGGTTATCTGCAGGAGGCTTAATCATGTGAAAGTAAGCGCTCTGTCTTGATGCTCCCTAATTCATGTCAGCTTGAACAATTATTTGGAGAACAAAATAATTAACATCAACGTATGCTCTCAGCTGACTGATTCTCTCCTGACTTCATGTGTAGAAGAAAATGTTGACTAAAGACTAAGATGTACAAAGGTACTGGTAGAATGAATGAAAGCAGATTTTTATATGTTTTATACAATGTTTTATACAAATATTTCAACAGCAAAAGGTATCTGCAAGATAAAACAAATAAATAAAAGCCTAACAAGACATTTTAGGTTGCTTTTGTGTATAATGAAAAACATACAAATATTTTTCCTGAGCTAGTAATTACCTTCTTGTAACCGTCCACATTATATTCCTATCCGCTATAGCTAAAAATATGTAGATGCGAGTGCTGCTGATGGGTGCAGCTGATTACTTATTCTTTTGTTTTCTTTCTCCCCGTGCTAATATTAATAGATCTAAATGTCTCTTCTTTTTCTTCTCCTCCCCTTGATTGATGTTTCCATCTGAAAGAAAAACATTTTAAAATTGCATTATTAGGCATACAACACTAGGAGGGAAACTTCTGACCAGAAGTGGGGTTTTCTTTTCATTGAAACTGCATGATCTTAAGTGTAAGGGAAGGATTTAGTCCATAGTGTCTATGCTTCTGGCTTTGGTCACATTTGTGTATTTAGAAGCTTTCAGCCACATCCTGGAAACTGCAGCAGGAAGGAGTGCGTGGCTGGATGGGTGTGCCCACAAGGGAAAAATGTAGGAATCCCAGATCTTACCAGTTGGAAGGAGAGACTCCATACTGACACCACTGTAGTCAGACAGGCCATGACGTCTTTTTGGGACAGAGCAGTCTTCCAGCTGTTATCATACTAAAATCAAACAAAGCATCTGATATCCAAGCTCTCAAAAGGGACTAGTTCATTACAAATCCAAAAAGTAGTCATTTTCAAACTGAGTTCCACTCTGCCCTGAGACTGGCAATTTTGCTTTCATTTTAATTACTTTCATGATTTTGCATTTTTAAAAGAATGTAGTCACTTTTCCTCAGCTGTATTGAGTGTACTTGTTTCCCTCAAATCCCAGTATTTTCTGGAGCAGAGTGGGCTGGCTGGTCCTTCCCAGGGGGAGTATCTTGGCTCCATGCTGGGGCTCCCACAGAGAAGGGGCCAGGACTGAGAGCTGTTGCTGACACAGCCTCACAGGGGCTCTGCACTTGTGCTGCCTTGTAAGGATTTCACTCACTTAATGCCTCACTCCAGTCAGAATGCAGGCTCCAAAGAGAAAACTTCCACTGAGGGTTCCCACACAGGGGCCAGGAGGGAGAGCTCTTGGTGATCCTCACCTTCATTTCTCATTCACAGTCCCACCCACACTGGCACTCTGTGCTTGTGCAGCCTCCAAAGGACCTTACTGCCTAAATCAAGGCATGGCCATGGGCCAAAGGAGAAAACCTCCAGTGACATTTCCCACACAGGAGTCAGAGCTAAAGCTGTCTTTAAGTTGCAATTTTCCTTGGCAGTCCCTACCCAGCACTTCAAATACTGGCGCTTGGCACCTGCTCCTCTATGTCACCCACTCCCTAACCCTAATCTGAGCCTGGGTTCAAAGGAGAGCCCCTCCAGCTAGGGTTCCTCAACAGAAGGAGCCGGGAGGGAGAGCTGCTGTTAGCCTGCACCTTCCCTTGGAAGTTCCTTCATAGTTCCACCTGCACTTGCACTAAGATCTAACCCTCATTCTTGCCAGAGTCCAGGAGAGCTATTGCCTTGGGCTCATAGAAGGGGCCAGGAGTTCCCAAATCTCAATTTTCCTTGGCAGACCCTTCACCACCAAACAGGTCCCCCACGTGCAATCTTCCTCCAAGGTGCACGTTTCTCCCCACGCCGTTTACACCCCCAGCTCGTCCCTCGCATCCCCTGGAGCTTTTCTTCCCTCGGACGGTAGCGAGGCCACAGGGATCGTGCTCCTGCTACAACCCCAAGACTGCTTCCCCCCTTCTCAGACTTCCCCCAAGGTCTGCCGGTATCTTCCTGTATCCCGACTCCCCGCCGACCGCCCAGCCCAGCCCAGCCCAGCCCAATCTATCCCATCCCATCCCTCCCGCGGCACCTCCCCGGCCGCCTCTGCTCCGCCTCCGCGGGGCGTGCAGGGGAGCGGCCGCCGTCCCATCGCTGCTTCCCGAGCGGCAGCCGCGGCACCCGGCCCGCCCGCCCAGCTCCGGTCAGCGCCGGTCTCTGCAGGTGAGCAGCGTGGGGCCCGGGCTCCGGCCGTGCCGGGGGTCGGGGAAGGGGCGGTGGCGGCCGTGTGCCTGCCGTGTCCGGCTGATTCACTGCGGGCTGCCCTCCCCTCCCCCTTCAGCCGGGGCGCGCCCGCAGCGCGCCGCCGTCCGCCTTCCTTGGGGCTGAGGAAGGGCAGCATCGGGGTCAGGCGGACGGGCTCGCTTGGTCTGGTTCCAGCCTAATTATTTTTTCCATTAGGTCGAGGACGAAGTTCCGTGGTGCACGTGCGAGTGCGCCGGGCGCTGCTTCCTAAGCGAGGCTTGTCCTTGCTGGAGAAAAGGGTGGAAAGGCTGGGAAGGGTGGCGGGCGCGGTGCTGGCGGACACTGGAGAGTCCAGGAAAGGCGCGGTGTCGTTGGCATCGTGCTCGCGATTTGCCCCGGTGTGAGGGCTAGTGCCTTAGTGCTGCAGATGAGGGCGGGGATGGGGGCAGGCGAGCGGTGTGACACAGGTACACCGGGAGAGTCGCTGAATCTGTGTCGCCGCCTAAACAAAGGTGACACTGGTGACCCGCATCTTCGTGGGTTTGACCCGTAACCGGGAGGAGTTTCACGTCTGTAGAAGTGTGCTCGCGGCGTGGCATCGGTGGTGAGGGTTCAAGTGCGGAAACGAATTTATTGTGTCTGTGTGTGTGTGTATGAGAGAGAGAGAGAAGCTAGTCTGTATGCATGTGTGATTCCAGCCTGTAAAACCTATAAAAACGGCAGTCACTGCAAACGGCTTTTGACATACACACAGAAAATGTAATATCTTGTTCAAGGCGTGACAGGTTTACTGCATGCGAATGATAATTAGACTTCCTGTAAACGGCAGATGAAGATTCTTGCAGCATCTCGGAATTCCATTTTCTCTCCTCATGTTCACACAACTTTGCGAATATGTTCTCTGGTTTAAAATAGAAAACTCAACCTAAAATATTACTTCAGCTGTAATTAGTTATAATAGATCTGTACTAATGTTGATGAATCTGTAACAAGAAGCACCTTTTTTGGAAAAAGTGCAAAGTAGGATCAAGACAAATGTCTCATTCTTCCTCTTAACCTGGCAGTTTGTCAGCACTTAGAGGACGATCTGCAGTCTAGAGGATATTACAGTACAGAAAACTACTCGTTTCCTTGTCACGTGTATGTAGGGGTGTAGCTCTGAAAATGGAGATCTAATGCCTTCATTCTTCTTTCCTTATGTTTTACCAAGTGTCTGACATGTTCAATTTCCAGATCTGGAAACACCTTTCTGCGTTTTCTGACCATCGTGAATGGATGCTACATAAAACAAGTATTGTGGGCTTCAGGGGTAATTAGCAGGTCCTTTTCCTGTTGTAAGCATGTCGATATAAAGTGATAATTGCCAGTTTACAATAGCACAGGTGGTATTATGTGCATCTCTGTCAGCCTGGGAAATGTAACTTTACATAGTTACACAGGTATTGGGCTCTGTCACAGCTGTGACTTAGTTTGAAAGTTGATCTGAGGGTATTTTAATATTTTTAAGTGTTTTGAAGAACTTCTTTCAGGAAGAAATCACTATCCCTGGTTAAAGAAAACCATAACCTTGAACAACTGAGGCTTTTTAGCGTTGAGAACCGGAATTGAAATCGCTCCGCTGCACGAGCTGAGGACACCCTTTTTTCGTCCTAGCTCTGAGATGCACTTTGCTTCTTTCATTGCTTGCGGTCCTTTTCTCTGGGAACTTTTGTTCGGCGCTGGCAGCGCCTTCCCGGCGCGCGTGGAAAGGCCTGGAGCGGCCGGGGGCGCGCGGGCGGCCCGGGGCGGGGCTGCGGCGGCGCGACCTTTCACCCACTTCTCGGGAGCGGTCACGTGAGCGCGCCCGGGGAGGGGCGGGGCGGCGGGGGCGCGCCCCGCGGGGCTGGGGGAGTCGGGGGGCTGCAGACGGAGCGGCCAGAGCCCGGGAGCAGCGGCGGGGCGTGCTGCAGGCAGGAAGGGTGCTTCTGTGCAGCACGCGGGATGCTCAATCCCGGGGCTTCTCCTGAAAATCTTGTGTGAAAGGCGACTTAAGCAAGTGCTCGTATTAAAAAGACTAACAAACAACACCCCCGCTCCCCCCCAAAAATCCACAAAAAAACCCCCAACCAGTCAACGGAACTCCAAAACTGTATTTTTTTCTTTAATATTCCAGACCCATTGTCTTTCTCCTACAGCAATGCTGTATCATAGTCCTGAATTCCACATGTTCAGAAAAACAAGACCCAAATGACTGAACCCTCTTTCTTCAAGTCTGGATTAACTTTAATATGAATGGTCAATTTAAATATTTTTGCAAAAGCTCTGAAATCAGTTATTCAGTCTTTCAGCCTTATGCAGGCTGAATGACCTTATTGAGGTCTTTTGACCTTGTGCAGTAAATGGTCATTGAACTACTGTGAGAGCAGTTAATTCAGTTTGCTTTTGGTCACTACACATTGTTGTGCATCTTCCAGGATCTCCTAAGTCCTAAAATGTGACATCTTGTATGCTTCATAAAAGTCCTGCCATTCCAGAAATATTTGTTGTAGTAGAGAAGATAATAATTCTTTTTTTTTACTGCAAGAGCATAGAAGCTCATTAAGTTCAAAGAGAGAAGGGATAAAACTTGTATAATCTAAATGCCTTGGTATGTCTTTTATAATAGTTATAAAGAAATACCCAGATCTGGAGCCTAGTTTTTGTGGGGTCTGGGAGGTTTCTACATGGTATGATAATTGTGCAGTGTTTTAGCTGAGTATGCTTCTCTCTTAGTAAGATTATTCTGGATTTCTAGAAGGTTAGAGGATGTAGCTTGCTGGGATGTGTATAAAATAACATGTACTGCTGTAGAGACTAGAATGATCCAAGAGGCCTAGGAACAATATAATGTGTCCTACCCTGTATAAGGAGAAAAATCCCTAGCAATAATCCAACAGTTGTAAAAGTTTCTGTTTGGATGTGGAGAATGTTGGTGGTTTGTGTTTGTTGGATGTTTTGGGGGGGTTGTTTGTTTATTTGTTGAAGTGTGCAATTTGAACCCATCTTTTGCAAGAACATACTATTGGGAAGAGAAGAGAGGTCATACGATCCAGAAACTGTAGGGATTGATATTACTTAGGGTTAGCCTAGTAATTAATTAACATATTGGCTGTAGCAAACAGTCTCCTCTACTTTGCCTGTTTCCAGTTTGATCTGGTGAGAAGACAACTTACTGTAGCTTTTCTCCTGGAAGTGCCGGTGGAAACAGTCTGTTCTGTGAGCATCTCTCCAAGAAATCTTGATGGCATCAGTGTTGAATCTAATGGGAGTTTAAAGCCTGCAGAAAAACACTTGGTTAAATGTGAAAGCTGAGCCTAGCATTGGAGTCTGGCCCCTGAGATCAATTTGATTGTTGCAGTAGCTGGCAGTCACTACTTAAGCCCTCAGAAATGATTGAGTGGGGAGCAGATGAACTTTCTGTCACTCCACAGTTCCTCACCATCTTGGATGTGTTCAGCATAAGCAGTTTCAACTGGTGTAATGAAAAATAGTGTTTCAGAACCGCTGTCTTTCACTATTTTCTCCATTGGCATCAGTTTTTCTAAAATGGTTCCAGCCCGACTTGAGCAGTTAAGAGCTGTGTGTGAAACAAAGCTCAAGCTGCTTTTTTTGACTCTCTGTTTGAGAGCTACAGCTGCATGTTTGCCATTGCTGTAGTGTAGTGTCTGTCAGGAGCTAGGAGCATTGACATGAATCTCCCTCCTGCTGCATCCTAACTTACTCAGGATTCCAGCTGCAGTGAGCTTCTGGGACAGAAGGCTTGTGTGTGACAAGTAGACCTCAAGTCTACTTTTAAGGAAGACAGCTGTTTGGATATGTTGATGTTTCATTCATTGGTCTGTTTGTCATTATCTCTTCCCATCCATACCTGTTGCTCCAGTTTACTGGCCCAAGAAAACTGGCCCAAGATGCCAAAGGAGATATGTGCAGAGGGTAAGGAATGTATTCACCCACAGGTGATCTTGGAAAACTGCTGTGGTCAGGACACAAGCCGTCAGTGGGACAGCAGGTTGCTGCAGACAGCTGCTCTGGTTTCAAACTCTGCTGTGGGTGAGGTTTGCTATTGATCCCAGTGTTGCTGTGCCTTGGCAAATACGAGTATTCAGTTCTCCACCTTGGCTTGAACCACAGCATTTTTTCGTCTTTCAGATGTGAGAAATCCTTAAAGGCATTTGCAATTCCAAGATACCACACCTGTCAGGTGTAAGTGAAGGTGGGAGGGATTGGAGCCAATGATTGGCAATAACCAAATATAAGAACTTGTCCCAACTAAAGTGTCTTGAGAACACCTGTCAGGTTAACTTTGGTTTCATCAGATCAAGTGATAATTCATTGAATGCTGTGTTAATAAACTTTTAAAGGAGAGTGATTCTTTGGTTTCTGTTTTATTTCTATGCCACAGTCATTAGGTTCACCTGAGAAGCCTTGAGTGAACTTAACCCACATGACTAATTTTTGCACAGATGTGATTTGGCTTCACTTCTCTCATATTTCTTGTAAAGATTTTGTTTCTGTGAAATGTGATTAGTCATTGTAAGATAGCTGAGTTATTGGTAAGATTTGAGAGTAGCAAGTATCAGTGTTGTCCTATATGCTGGAGCATGATTAGATATTATTGAAGGTCAGTAGGCAAGGAAGCGATTTAGAAGTAGAAATTCTCAAGTGAATAACTGTCTGGTTAATCTTTATAGTAAGTTCAGAAGTCAACTCCATGTGGAATGTCACATGAACTAAGAATAAACTCAATAAACTGCTCTTTTTGAGGCTTTGGTGTCTTGATACCTTTTTGCAGAAGTGCAGTATACAGGAAGGTGCCATTATTGAATAGAATATCCAAGAAATAGATACAAGAGAGACCAGTCTTTGTTCATATGTTTAAATGTTTGAGCTGCATATTTTATACTGTTTACTGAAGATTTTATAGAACGAGACTTAAATTTCCTTTGAAAGGCATAAAACTCTAGACAAATTCGATGTTTTAGATCTCTGTTAAACTGAATGATTTTTCTATAGCTTTAGTTTTGTTCAGCCATACATCAAAGGAGCACCAGGCGCACACAAGTAAAATAATTTTTGGCATGCTTTAGGCATTCTCTGGTTAGCTGCCTTATTTTATCGATCCTCCTGCATTAGGGCAGAATTTTGGCATTTATGTGAGTGACTGCGTCCCCACCACTCTCTGACACAAGAGTGGATGGGACCTAGAGTTACTGAGTCAGTGCTGGATGCTGCTCTACAGAGTATACTTTAGTGCCTGAAATTATTGTATTTATAGCAAACTCCATGAGAACACTTTACTGAAGTCACATCCATTTATTATTGATAATACAGGCATTTTTAATTTGATAGGAACTGTCAATGTTTCCTCTAGATAAGTGTATATACCTGTTACATTGAATTTCAAGCTTGTTTTTATTAGGAGTTTGTACACTTTTTCACTGCCACTACCAATTTGAATTTCAAGGTGTGCTGTTCATTTAAAGCAATTGAAGGACAGGATTTCTTGTTCAGGCCTTATTGCTCTGTAAGTTTATTTTTTGAAGCAGATCTCGCTTACGAAAACTCCTACATTGAATTGCTTAAAGCATCTCTGCTATGTTACAACTGTATAAAAAAGCAGGTTAAGCCCTTACTCCTCTTAATGGCTCTTCACTGGACTCTCTCCAGTAGTTTCATTTCTCTCATTGCGGGGCCCAGAACTGGACACAGTTTTCAAGATGAGGCCTCACCAGCACTGTGAGGAAGGGAAGAGTCACTTCCCTCAACCTGCTGGCAGCAGTCCTCCCAATGGCCCCGGGATCCTGTTAGAATCCTCTGCAGCCTTTGCTGCAAGGGCACCTTCCTGGCTCCTGTGCAGCTTGCTGAGCTTCGTGTTCCAGCTGGTCAGTCTCCGGTGTGTACTGGTGTGTGGGGTTACTCCTCCCCAGGTGCAGGACTTTGCACTTCTCCTGGTTGAACTTCACAAGGTTTCGGCCTGCCCGTTGCTCCAGCCTGTCAAGGTCCATCTGGATGGCAGTGAAAACCTTTGGTTTATCAGCTGCTGCTCCCAGTTTCAGTCCCTGTACTTGTAAATCCATCTGAGTTTGGTTCTTTTTTTTCAATCTGGTGGGTGGGGGTTTTTTTGTTGGTTTTATTTTCTTGCTGATTTCAGGCTTTTAAATAGGTTTGTCAGCTACTACTTCTGCCTCAAACATCTGGAAAGATACCAGATTGACAGACTTCAGAACTCTGCAGAATTCAGACAGGTGAAGACATATTTGATGAAGGTTGCACTTACAAAATATTTTGGAGGACTCTAACCCTTTACATTTGTGTAGTAGGAGACACTGCTGCGTGATGTAAGTATCTGATGCACTTTTTCCTTTGGAGAACCTTGTTTGCGTGAGTGTTTTTCAACAAAGGCAAAAAAACCTCAAGCAGCCTTGATTCTCCGTAGATATCCACTTCTGGGATGGCTGCCTAGGTCAGTGTTGCCAGTAAACTGTAGTAGGTGGCAGAATGAGGAAGTAAGGTAACATGCTAGGAAGTTATTTGAGGATGTTGGCACTGGCTTATTGTGCTTCACTGTGTATCTTTTCATTACAAGCACACTATTTAGGCAAAGTCAGCTGCCACAGACTAGTCTGAATTACTTTATGTAGGTGATACTGAAGGCTTAGACTGACAGGACCATCAGTAACAGAAATCTAAGAGAAATGTGAAATAATGCATGAAGACAGTGGATAGACATCTCTGTTTGGAACTCCGTTTCTTTTGGTTTAGTATGTGGCATGAAATCAACAGATTTGAGCATAAGCAGTTATTTAGTGATTTGTATAAAACAAAATGCATTCATAGTTTTGGCTTTCTGGGAGATGGAAAATACAAATTTTCGTAGTGATGTCTTACACAGCTGAGAGAGAGTACTTGGCCACTGTCTCAGCACAATCAGCACAGACGTTCAAGTGTTTAATTTCATTAGGTCTGTCCTCAGAATTCATTGAATTCATCCTCTTAGAATTCACTGATCTACCCTAAAGTGTAAAAATACGTTATTGAGTAAAATACAAAATAAACTTTTTGGGTGTTTCTTCTAAAAGCTGTAGCACGCTCACCTCCTGAAGGGAGATCTGTGATGTGTGAACAGTACAATACTGGATAAAACTTCTTCAGTGTTTTCAATATTTAAAGAGGTTTCAGAGTTTAAGTCTATTACGAGAACTTCTGAGAACTCCAGAATTATTTTCCAGTTCTCTGTGGCTGCTTTTAACATTCAAACAGTAACTCTTACTGCTTTGCATGTTAATAGAAATAGATTCCCTGCCCCCTGCTTTTCTCTTTGAAATAAACTGTTTTGGGGTCAGACCAAGACTTTGGGGTATTTGCTTGGTTTTCCGAGACGTTCTTCATTCATGGTGTCTAGCTTTAAATGGAAATTTTACTATAGTTCTAAGTATGTTTACTAATTGAGTTTACTATCATCTGTTGCTTTTCTCCACTTCCCATCTTGAAAGCTTCCTTAAGTAGTGTCATTTTAAATGGTTTAGTATCACACTTTTCTTCTCACAAGTCTCTATTTGAAACCTGAGTGCTAAACTAAAATTTGAAGTTGTAAGTTTATTTTAAGAAAGGAATGTAGAATTCTTCAGGGTCAAGTTTCTGTTGTGGTTTGTTGTTTTTTGGTTGGATTTTTTTTCATTTTACTTGTGAGCTTGCCTAGTAGGAACTTGGCAGGAGACAAAAGATAGAGCCTATGCAGCAAAATCCTTCTCACAGTTTTATTGGTGGTACCTTGTGTTTGCATGAGGTTATGAGGGCTTCTAGGTAATTCTGAATTCAGAAATGCCACAGTACAAGTAACGCTGCAAGTTTACCCACCATCTGTGAATGCTCTGCGTTTTGGGTGCCAAAGATGTCTATTTGAGAGTTCCGACAGTATGAAACCTGTGTGTGGTGGTACATAGCAGTGTTCTCAGAGAAACTGTATGCAGCAGCCATTGGTTTTTGAAGAAAACTGTCAGTCTTTGATTGTCCAAGTAGAATAATTGGAGAGAATTGTTTTGTGAGCTTGGCCTGGTTACTGACAGTCGTATGCCCTGCATATGAAAGGTAATCTATAAATAGATGTCAAAAATCTGTGAGGAGAAACTCTAAATTATTGACATACCTTGAAAGTGAGAGTCATAGAATTAAGTCTTTTATTAAGGTTTTAACTGTGATCATGTGAATAAGACCTCTTTAGTTTTCCTCTGCCTTTGTTCTTTTCCTTTGCAGGAAAAGGAGCTATAGATGTGAAAACTGCATTTTAGTAACATACCTATTTTCATTAGATGTTTAGAATCCTGATAAGGAGAAATGTCAGGGGTTTTTCTATTCAAGGGGAAGAGGAAATGGGGAAAAAAGTGGATTGCATGAGCCAAGCAATGTATGGGGGAAGAAAGTGTCCAAAATTACTTCTGAGAAAAGAGGTGACATCCTCTTAGAGCAGGGTTGCTTTTTTTAAGCGCTTTAAGTGACTTTACTCTTTTTAGCACTATCACTTTATCCATGTAAAGCTTATGAAATCTACAGAAACATAAAAAGATTCACACTCAATAGCACTTACAAGAGCAACTGAGTGTAAAGCTTATGAAATCTACAGAAACATAAAAAGATTCACACTCAATAGCACTTACAAGAGCAACTGCTTCAGGAATTAATACATTGTTTTGTGCAGTGTTCTAGAATGCATTTAACTTTTGTATCGTGGCTTGGTGCTTTTTAAAATGCACATGGGTAGTTCTTTCACTGTCTTTGAGACATCAGTGTTCTGTATTACGTGCTTCAGAGAGACACTGCCAACCACTAGTAACTTCTTGCATGCCTGACTTAAATGAAAGCATCCTGCACATGGGACCTCTCCTGGCTTCAGATTTTGCAGAGCTGAAGCCGTTACCTCCTTCCGAGACTGTAGGAACATGTAAGCCCTAACACAGACTGTTCAGTGTCTGCAACCTGAAGTAATAAGGTCTGTGAGTTAAACCTCAGTCTTTGTGGTGTAAATGCAAAAATAGCGGTCTGAGAATGCTTTATGTATAGTAGATGTAGCAGCATAATTTTTCAGACCATCAGGACTTAGGCTTTCTAGTGTGCAGTGTGTTTTCTTGACTTAAAAGTGACATTCAGCCTAGCAGTACTTGTTTATAACAATGGGAAACAAAATTGTGCTGTTTTGTTTGGCTCAAGCAGAGGTATGAAAAAGGAAGAGGAGAAACATCTGCAGCTGTTACAGCATGTTTGAATTTAAGCAAAACCAGATAAGAGCAAGGAACAGGCAGCTTTCTTCTTTAAATAAAAGGAAAAACCCGACAACAATCAATAAACCAATTTTTATGGAGCAAGTATGTGTTTTTTTAAGATACATTAATATTACAAGAGAACACGGAAAGGAATGAAAATAGCCGTTTCAGATTACTTTTAGAAATGATTGTGCTGAGGGTTTTTTTCCCCTTTGAGTAAGACTCGGCCAAGCTGCTAAGGAAGTCAAAAGCTGTTGTTGGTGGCTCTCTGTTGGGAGCGAGGTGAAGTAGTCAGTGCTGTACCGAAACGCGTCGCAGACCCCAGTGCCCGCAGTTAGAAGCAGCTCTGGTTTCAGCGTTGGGGAGGTGATTGATGTGGGTGCTGCCTTAGGAGCAGTGGCCAGCCAAGTTCACGGGCCCACGGCTCCGCCTGTGCCCTTTTACCTACTTTGCTGGCGAGCACGTGGCAGCGCAGGAATGCAGCGAGGGGAAGTGGACGGCGGCTTGTGATTAAATTGGCCTTTAAGGAGGAAAACAAGTGTTCAAAGAAAGGGACTTCAGGAAGCCTTTGGTATGCAGCCATCGTAATTCAGGGCAGTCTTAAAGGCTTATGGGGTTTTTTTAAGTAAAGAGAAAGAATATGAGAAGAAACAAGCACTTTTATTGTTTCGCGTCCTAATGTCGTGCAGTACAGTCCTAGACCTGGACTGTATTTGTTTTCAGGGCTCGTTTGCTTGATTCAGGATTAATTCTTGCTGGATTAATATTTCTTTCAATTGAGAATAAGGAATACTTTCCTTATTGAAGCTTATTTAATTTTGTGAGAATTCTAAGTTTTAATTCATTAAAATGTCAGATTGACTTTTTATGATTAATGCTATTTATGGTGTTTTTCTGTCTTGGACTGTAAAAAAGCATGTGCCTAAAAATGAAAGGGTTCCTGAAACTCTTCCCTTTCAGAAGCAAAGAGGAGGTTACTTACAAATTTCCAGGCTGAGAAGTCCCAGGGGAATTGAAAGGTAACAGAAATTTGTTGACCTGGTACTTAAGACACGAACATTCTGGAATACAAAATTCCATGAGTGAACTGAGCAGAACCTGTTTGCCCTTCTTGAGACAAACCCAGGTGCCTGATTCTGTGTATTCAGATGTGGTTGAGTATTTTTGTATGTTTGTTGGGGGTTTTTTTCATCCCAGTACTTAATAGTACTACTAAACATATGATAAGTTCTTAACTTTGATTGATTTCCACTTTTGCAAACCCTGTTGAGTGCACATTATACCATGTATTACTGCTGCCTCCGCCTGTTTTATTGCTCTCTTGTCAGCTGGTGATGAACAATTTAATGAATGAATGGACAGCTGACTTTGACTTCCTCATGCTTGCCTACAGCAGGGCCCATATAAGTAGTTGTTAGTGACAGTCATTAAGTACTACAAATTGCAGTTGTTACTAGGACACACAGGGCTTGTTTTAAACCGTTTGAAACTGGTGTTTAAAGCTGGTTTGGGTTCTTTGTTATTCTAATCAGATGCGCTACACATATAAATCAAATTGCATACTATCTGTAGGATAGTGTGAGCTTTAGCTGTCCTGGTTTACCCAGGACATGGCTTCTAAAACTTGAGCAGTAGCTGATGTATTTGGGAGACTTGTGAGTTACCATTAGCCACTGTAGCAGTAGTTGTATTGCAGAGGTGGATCAGTGTAGGCTGGTTCGGGGATAGGCACTTTAAATATTGCAAAGAATCCCTGCCTGTTGGTCAGCAACCTTGATAGATGATGTGCAGGAGCACTTACCTGGTTCATCTCTGAGTACTCCTTCTCTTTATTATGTATTTATTTCCTAAGCCTACTGTTATTGCTGCATTCCCAGTGCTTATATTCCCCAGTTGTCTGCTTATACACCTTTGTACCCATTCTTTGTGTTTCAGATGGCTTTGACATAGTAGAATATTTACGGATTAGAGGAGCAGCACTACAGTCACAAAAAAGTACTTGAAGTGCCCACATGAACTGCACTGGTTGGTCCTCACATGCTGTTCAACAGGGGATGACAGTCTACCAGATTTTAACTAGCTTTAGATTTGCGAAAAAATGTAAATTTTAGCTTCTAGGATTCAAAAAGGGTAAAGTAGTTGTACTTTCTTTTGATTTTTCTTGAATAGAAATGTCAGTGCAACCTTAAAACACTTGGTATTGATAACATTGTGTTTTATACTAGTGAAAAACTCAGCCTAAAACTTGCCCTTGAATCCTGACCCATAGATGGGATCATAAATTCCACTACCTTTTTGTCATACTTGTAAGAGGATATTGTTTTTAGGGTTATGCATGAAAGTTTCAGTAAGCTAGTAAGTTAAAGTGGACAAGAGACTTTGGAGTCATGATGGTCTTTCAGGAATACATAGTTTGGAACATTTCAATGTTATACGTACAGTCTGTCTACAAAAGCCTCTATTCTAATTGTGAGTGCTCAAACAACATTAGTCTGAATTAATGATTAGTAGGAGTAACTTCCAGGGTATTCATGTACAAATGCTGGTTATAGAAACTAAAAAAAGCTATGGAATTACCAACTGTATAAAGTTTAACAAGGGCAAGTGCCAGATTCTGCATCTAGTTTGGGGCAACCCTGGATGTATGGACAGATTGGGGAATGAGGTGCTGGAGAGCAGCACCGTCTGCGCCAGGCAAGGGAGGGGATTGTCCCGCTCTGCTCTGCACTGGGGCAACCTTATCTTGAGTGTTGGGGGCAGCTTTGGGTGCCCTGATATAACAAAGACATTAAACTATTGGAGAGTGTCCAAAGGAGGGCAGCCAAGATGGTGAAGGGCCTAGAGGGGAAGCCGTGTGAGGAGAGGCTGAGGTCACTTGGTCTGTTCAGCCTGGAGAGGAGGAGACTGAGGGGAGGCCTCACTGCAGTTACAACTTCCTCGTGAGGGGAAGAGGAGGGGCAGGCACTGATCTCTTCTCTGTGGTGACCAGTGACAGGACCTGAGGGAGTATCATGAAACTGTCGGGGAGCTTTAGATTGGATACCAGGAAAAGCTTCTTCACCCAGAGGGTGGTTGGGAACTGCAACAGGCTCACAGGGAAGTGGTCACAGCACCAGTCCGACAGTGTTCAAGAAGCATTTGGACAGCGCTCTTGGGCACATGGTGTGGCTCTTGGGGCTTACATTTGGGGTTACACTTCTGTTTTAACTTCCAGTGGTTTTTGTTTGAGTCTTTTATGGCTACCTGGTATAATTTTCTTCTGTCTATATTGGCATGATGGTTGGTATTTGTTTGGGTAGTTAAATTGAGCAATTCATCATAATTTCAGATTTCTATGAGAAGGTAATTTTTCTGACAGTTGTGATTTGGTTTCCTCGACTCTGTATAGTTTTGATTTTTGCAATTATTTGCCTGCCAGAATGCAGAGTCACAAGGACTATAGTCTCTTATTACTGTGAATAATCAGCTTGAAATCAATAGATGAAAAAAAATTCAGAGGAAGATATGGCCAGAAGCAGCTTTGTTTTTCTATCTGAGGTGAAAATTTTAGATACATTTTGTTTCAAAATGATGAAAACTAACATTTTCTGAATCTCCTTTATCATTAAGAGTGAGATGCTGTGTAACTGTGCTATGCTTTTTCTAAATATTATGACTTTCACTTTCTGTTCTGATCTGATTTTCCTGTTTATTGCGTGTATACACGATATTCAGCTGTCTGTGATGCTGCCAAAACGTCTGAGTTACACGAATGTTTTGTTTCCATTTTCAGCCACTGTGGTTAGAAGAGGTACCTTAATTAACATACAGGACACTCAGACTGAAGTGCAAGCTTAGCCTGCAAGGAAGAGGCAAGTACTGTATGTAAATTTTTCATACTTGGACATCTTTGCCAAAATTATGGTGTACAATATATCTTACTAGACATGGACTAGCTCCTAGTTCCTTTGAACAAGAAGGAAATACTTCTTTTTAACTTTGTTTTTTGACAGAACTCTCTGAAAATGGCGGAAGCTCATCAGGCCGTAGCTTTTCAATTTACAGTAACTCCAGATGGGATTGACCTGCGAATGAGCCATGAGGCGCTCAAACAAATTTACCTATCTGGTGTCCATTCATGGAAGAAGAAGTTCATCAGATTCAAGGTATGCTGAATTAGCTAAGTCCACCAAACTTCAGGGTTATTTAATGTTTTATGAATTTATTGAAGTTTTGTTAGGGAAAACTGATTTTTTTTTTTCCTTTATGACAAGTTCCTCGTTGTGAAAGACTTACGTGGGTTTTAGTTACGACAAGGAGTACTGGGGAGGGTAGCACTGGGTGGTGCTGTGAAGGCTGAAAGGGTGCATGTTTTTAATTTCTTCTATGGAAGCAAGATGAAACAGATGTAGAAATTAACAACAGCTTTAACTGACTTCATTCTCTTCATAATGCAACATGTAATTATGTAATCTTTTAGCATAAGTCAAAAATACAACTAGTTGTGTTCTTTAGTATCATGTCTCTTAGAGGTACAAGGCTACACTATTTTGGCAAAGAATACGTAAAATCAAATTTGCAAATTAAAGAGGTTTGCTGTTTTTGAAAAGTTACTGGAACATCTACGTTGTACAAGTTAGGCTAAGTAGTATTGTTCTGATGAGGTATTTGATGTAGATTGCTGGGAATTTATTGCTTTTTCATTATAAATGGTAAGTATCTATTTTGTTTGTAGCAAACTACATAAGCTACAATCTATCTCAAACATCTCTTTCAAAAACATAAGCATACTAACAGCAGTCTTACTAAAATTTTCTTATGAAGCTATGAGAAGGACCATTTTAAATTATATTTTAAAAACTTGATTCTGGTTCTCAGTGTCTTGCTCAGTAGAATATTTTTGCCATGTATTCATGTAGAAAGGTCTAACTCAGGAAAGGTTGGAGTTATTGAAGTGCCATTTGTTCTAGAGTTGTTAGTTTCAGTATTTTTAGTAAGACTTGCAGCAGCATCAGTGATGTCTACAAGAGAATGTAAAATTCCTTTAATTTGTGATATCCTTGTGACAATTTTCTGTAGTAGCCAAACTTAACTAAGTCCATTCCCTGCTCCTGAGATAAGCATATGTAAGAAAATGTTGGATAATCTTAACTGCTTGTTTAAAACTAAATGACTTAAACATGTTGATTTTTGTTTCTTTCCATGGTAATATGAAGTCAACCACTTTGGTATGAAAAAATTATGTGAAGGCTTTTCTTTCCAGAATGGAATTATCACCGGCGTTTATCCTGCTAGCCCATCTAGCTGGTTTATTGTAGTTGTGGGCGTGATGTCAACAATGTATGCCAAAATTGATCCTTCCTTAGGAATAATAGCTAAAATCAACAGAACACTTGATACAACGTAAGTAGACTCAAAAGTTATTGTTGCTCTAAAGGGGAATCAGTTTTATTTGCTGCTACTCTTAAGGCTATTCCTAGTAAAATGTATCGGTTTTGGAACTGCATGTTTGTGACAAGGTAAGCCAAATTAACAGATGCATGAGGGTATGAAGTAGGGAGGTTGTTACTTCAGTTTTGCTGCATTGTTTTCTGAGTATTTGGGGAGCACATTTGGCAGCTTCTGTGGCCTTTGATCTTGCTGCATGAAAAGGTGTTTGGAAAGGAGCTAGTGAAAACAGGGTAAGCAGGCGTAAAGCTTGTGTAAGGCCTGCCTGTAGTACCATTAGACTTAGGTTTGCAATATCAGCTTCTCTTTGGAACTTAAATGGACATTAACTGGCATATGCTGGCTTTTGTTTTAAATAGTGGCTATATGTCAAACCAAACACAGAACATCGTGAGTGGAGTACTTTTTGGCACAGGGCTTTGGGTCGCCCTTATTGTCACAATGCGCTACTCCCTGAAAATGCTGCTTTCCTACCATGGCTGGATATTCTCTGAACATGGCAAGCTTACTGCTGGCACCAAGTTTTGGATGGTAAGCACATGCTGTCTGCCTGTTTCATCTTAGTTTCTAGCTGATCAGTACTCACAGGCCTAAAAGAAAATTTTGTAGTTATTTTCCTGTCTTGTGTTTTCTGTGTCATAGGACAGGAGGCTGTTAGGTAGCTACTTCTACTGTCACCCTTCTAATGCTGTAATTAAACTGTTCATCACAACCTACTAGAAGGAAGAGTGAACACTTCAGGAATAACCTGTAAATTTGCCAGCACCTTGAGACTGTGTGATTCAATACTTGCTTTTTGTCTGTGTGCAAATGCAGCTTAAAGAACTTCGGTTGCAGCACCAAAGAATCTTGTCCTCACAGAGAGTGCTACTCTAATTCTTTGTTGAAATGTTAGGATTTCTAGTCATCCTTTATAAAATTTTTCTTGTGCTTGAAGAAAATAATATTGAGTGTTATGCCTCCAAAATGAGATAGAAAAGAAGCGTAAGGTGTAGATGGCTAGTTATGCAGTTTTCACGTAAGGATAAGGTGAGAGTGGTATGTCTCCTGTGGATTTTTGTGGTGCTTTGGAAAAGGATTCTTAAAAGATGTAATAGGTATAAAGTGAGGAAATGTAGATATAGGTGCTGCAAGAGGTGAAGTGGGGTTTTGCAACTTGGACTCATTTGTTTCAACTCTCCTTTGCCTGTATTGTTGTAGAAATAACTCAAGTACCAGACTATGATAAAATTAGTCTCTGCGGCCTCAAAAATTAACGGATGTGTGTTAAACTAAGCACATGTCATAATTTACTATGAGGGATGTTCAAGGACAGATATCCAGAATGGTACACTAAAATAGAATTTAGTGTTTGTCTGTTACAAATGAAATTTCTAATTGATGGTTTCTCCTGGAAGCGGTATCAGCCTCACGACTCGAATTTGTGCAGTCCAGAGGCTCTGAATGGTAAGGCTTTCTGTCATTGCTTGGAGCTGTAGCTGCCGTGGTTTTCAGCATGTCCTACCAGATAGATACTTTCAAGCCCTTAATACTGCATTATCAACCTTAAATCAGTATGAACTGTAATGCTACTTACTGTGCTCTGTTGCAAATCGTATTTATTAATTTTTGTCTATCATATATGTTGCACATGTATTTTGTTGTGTATTATATATGGTTTAAAGATACAGAATGCTAAAGAGTATGCCCAACAGTGTCTCATCTACACTTACTATGAAGGTCTATTTAACCAAATCAAGCACAGAGAAGACTGTTTTCACAAATAAAAGAGCTCCAACTGTCTTAGCTTTCTAGATATTTAGAGTACTGTTTTCTCTTCAAATAGTCATGCAGATCATAAACTTGAGCTCTGATTTGAGTCACAGTACCAAGTGATTTTTCAGGCTGGTTGGAAGTCTGGTGGCACTTTTAATAAGCTTATTTTGTCTTGTAAAGTCAAATTTTCTGTACCAGGGTTAGGGGTAAAATCCAAATATTAGTTGCAATTTTAAAAAATTAATTAAAAAGTAGTAATCATGTGTGAACAGATGCAACATATGCTAGAATGACATTATTTGCTGTGTCTGCATGTGAAATCAGAGATGTAATGAAGTGTGTGTGTCTGTCAGGTCACTTTATTGGTCTCTACTATAAATTCTCTACTGCAAGTTTGCTTAAGAGATATATATACTGTGGAATGTGTTTGCTGGGTTTTGTCAGTTGAGCAGATACTCTCTGAAGGTAATTTTAGCATTTTCTGGCTTAAGAGTTCTGGAGTAAAGTTGTTTCCAAGTATGAAGTTAGATTATCAGATGAAAAGCAGAGCTTTTTCTTTCCTACCTGGTTTCAAAATTGTCTTGTCACAAAGCCCAACTAGATTTCATTGGGCAGGTCACTGTGGTTCATCCATGTTCTCTCATGTCTCTGAAACAGAACCATTTGCAGGGAGGTCTTTGTTTGTGGTAGTATCCTGCAGTTCTTTGTTTTTTTGTACTGCCTAAAATCATCTTCTCTAGCTGACACAGGAAACTGAGAGAGAGGAAAAACCCTACATTTTGACAGTTTTGTTAGGAGAAATTTTTTGAATTTTAGTAGTTAAATGACATCCTCTGTTTTATTCTGTCTTGTCTGTTGGCTTATATTTACTATGCTGTATATTGGACCGAGATTATTCTTCGGCAATAAAGGTTCCACTGGATTGTTGGTATAACACTTCACCTTACTTTCATGCTGAAATAGGGTGACAATGTCAAAATTCTTTAATGAGTAGCTTAGGAGTTGCATGGTCTAGAATTTCAGCTTAGTGTGTGCTGCAACTGAAAAGTAGTTGTAGATAGAAAGGCTGCTCCTTTTTCACTCTCCTGTGGAACACAGGAGATGCTGTGATATCTGAAGCTAAGTTTCCTCTGGCTGTTTTGTTTCGTTGCTGGGGATTTTTTGTAACACAAGCACTGAGTATAACACTGGCATGCTTGCACAATTTGCTATGTTCAAATCATGCAGTAGACTACCTGAGATTGATTCTTGCTTGAATTAACTCCCTGTAACATCAGTCCTGTTATTGATGTTGAGGTGTTAACTTTGCAAAACATTAAACCATGATACCAAAGCATAATTATTATTTTTAAAGGTGGCTGTAGTTACATAGAAACCTTAGCTGAGTGACAGGCTTGATAATGATTCCTGTTTTGAAGCACAAAATATCTATGTTTGTAGTATCTACTACGGAGTATAGTAAAAGGTCAACTTAGCAGACTTGGTCTTCTTAATCTTTACAGAGGGAAATGTATGAAGAAAAGAAGTGCTAAATAGCTATCTTTATTTTATATTGAGATCAAGGTGTGCCATACATAAATAGCAGTACTGTGACAGGAAGATTGGGAAGTCAGGAATGACTATGACTATGACCATCTTTCTCTTCCACTGACATGTTGTTTAACCTTTAGGAAGTTAATTTCTGTCATTGCCTTTTCTAATTTGTGAAACAGTGATAAATATGGTAGTTTCCTAAATCTTGTATAGTATAATTTACCAGTGAAAAGGACTATGAGTTACGTGACACTTTTACCCCGTCAGTGTTCTTTTGTTGAACGTAATAATTTGAAGTGTGTATTTTGGTTTTGCTTTTCTTCAGGCCCTTGTAAAACTCTTCTCAGGACGTAAACCCATGTTATACAGTTTCCAGACATCTTTACCACGCTTGCCAGTTCCAGCTGTTAAAGACACAGTTGATAGGGTATGTACATTCACCAGTTTGCTTTCTTCAGTAACACTGAATCCAATTTAGATGCCTTTTTGGGGTTTTTTGTCACATCTTATAAAATATTGCATGGTGGTATTAATATGGTGTGACAGATTCAAACTTCTGCATAGAAATTAAAATAAAGGCTGTGACAAACCACTGAAACTGGTGACAGTTTGAAGCCAGTGTAATTCATATTGGATGCCATGATGCCTGTTGTTGTAAGACCGTGCCAGAAACTGTGCTTTCCAGGGTTTTTGAAGCATACCACTTTTGTTATCTTCCACAGGTTGAACTGGTAAATGTGTGTGTGTTATGACACAGTACCTTACAGCAAAGTGTGTGAATATGACAGCATGTCACAGAAACTAAAGGTTTGATTTTTAGAAAAGAAAAAAAAGTAAATCTCTGTCTGCTACTGAGAAGCAGCATGTCTTACCCTTTTGAGTGGAAAATGTATCTTTAGAAAAGTTGCCTCTTGCACTTGTGTTTTGCTGACAAATGTCTGGAAAAATATCTTATTTTTTGAACAGCCGACATTTAGAAGAGCAAATATTTTAAAAATGTATTTGCAACCTTATGGGTTGAGACTGGATAATCTTTATTTACTGTTAAAATGCTTTACGTAGGAATGGCGAGTAGCTACATATTAGTTACTGTACTGATGCTCAATCTTTTCCTGCATTCTAGTATCTGGAGTCAGTTCGGCCACTTATGGATGATGAAAAGTTCAAAAGAATGGAGGGTCTTGCCAAAGATTTTGCATTTAATTTGGGACCAAGGCTTCAGTGGTATTTGAAGCTAAAATCCTGGTGGGCCACAAATTATGTGAGTAGATAAATAGGAGACTCAGTTGTTCAAATTACGTAATTTGTTCCCCAGTACTTCTTTTTGCTTGAATCCCATTATTTCTTAAATTTAAAAGAAGGAAATTGAAACTTCTTAATATTTTTTTAAAGTACATGTGAGACCACCTGGCTTTGCACATCATTTGTGTGATTTGGTAAGCAGAGTGGTGAATGAAGGTGAATGAAACTTGGAAAAACGAATCCTTGTTTTGTGTTTCATTATTCTGGAGCAGGTGATTTAGCTTTTTCTGTTAGAATTGCTTTTGTGGTCTGTTATTTTGCTGGTTGAACTTAACTCAACAATGGGCCTGGCTACCCAGGTAGTTTACAAGAGTGAATTAGGACCATTTTTCTAATACAGAGCAGCTAAGGTGTATGTAAGAAAAATAAATAGTAGTAGCAATAGAATTGTTGGTCTGTCTTTTCTTTTTTCTTATTTTTCTTACTAAAAAGAAATTCCAAACCCCAACGTCATAGTGAGAACTATAACATAATTCCTTCTAGATTCATTACCTAACTGTACCCAGATATCCTAAGCTGTCCTGACTGAGGCAGCAAAGCATTCAGGAGATCTGGTACATTCTAAGTATTATCTGAAGATCAAGACTTCTTTGGAACCTTATCAGAGAGCTATAGCTGAATTTAGTTTAATTCCCTCACCCTTTTTTTTTTCCTGTTTTCCTGAAGTTTGGTGAAAATTGGGGGGGAGGGAGGGTTTGTTGTCTCTTTTTAAGTAGAGAGGCAAGCTAGCAGTTTCCTTCCTGCTTCTCTGTGGAAGGTTGTCTTGTGCAGCCATCGACATAGAAGACATAAACTGTGGAAATAATGAGATTTTCTTGCTTTTGTTTTCCTTCCTGCTGCAGGTTAGCGATTGGTGGGAAGAATATATCTACCTTAGAGGACGTGGACCAATTATGGTTAATAGTAACTATTTTGCAATGGTAGGTAAATCCTGTAAACACCTTCTGTGTCAAGCACTGTAACCTTTCTGCCAGGTATCTCACTGCACGGTGACTTTCTGCTAAGAAATCCATTGCCACTGAGTTTGTAACCTTCGTTTTTCTTTCTTCTAGTATAGCCTTCAGCCAGTGTCTTCAGGTGCGTTCAAGTATGTCACATACTTGAAGTACTTCAAGTACACCTCTCTTAATAACAACCCTAGCACATCTCCTACTTTGGCAAACTCTTGCAGTAATGACTTAAAGAGTTTTGTACTTACTGCAACAAGCCATCTTTCAAAAGCTCCATGTAAAAGTTCGTGGGTAACACAGCTCGAGGAGGTGCGTGCTCATACTCGCAAATGTCTGTACAGGAGGCAAAATTGTAAAATACTCTAAAATAAAAAGCAAAAAAAGAAATACAGTGGTCTTGAATCAAGTTTTGTGTAGCATTGTCTTTTCTACTCTGATGATTAATAATGTTCAAGGAGATTGTGAATGCTGAAGAAAAGTTTCAAGTCGTCAACTCACTGCACTAGTGCACTTCATATGTTTTAAAGCCTTTTCTATATTGTCCAGAATAAACTTTTAAGGACATGGATGAGAAGTATCATCAGGGATTTTTTTAAAATGTAGTGTGGTAATCATTAACTTACGATTCTTATCTACTTTACAGGACTTCCTTTCTTTATATCCCACAACTCTGCAGGCAGCTAGAGCTGGTAATGTTATCCATGCCATCCTGCTCTATCGGAAAAAACTGGACAGACAAGAAATCAAGCCAGTATGTATACCAGTTTAAATGTCTTTTGATCTTGTTCCAGCACAGTCTGTGAGAAGTTGATCAGTTTTCAGAATGGGAGAGGAGAGGACTGTCTTATTGTTCACTAATTTTTGTGATCCTGATCATCTTGGTTTTCACTTGAATTGCATATGGACAGAAACCACCAACTATCAAAAATACAGGCTTGTATGGATACCGTACAGGATAGTTGGGATAAAAGATTGGAGGCCACTTGACACCATGAGTGGGCCAGTGGGAGCTTAACATGATGATAAATTCCTGTGTTGCACTAATTTCTAGGTAGTAAAGATAGGCAAGGTAAATCCCATTTTGAGTTTCTGTTCTGTCCAGTGGCTGTGTATTGTAGTGAACAAATATTGTGGAAACAACTAAGCAGTTTCGTCCAAGGTCATGGAAGGGATGTGATTAGTTGTATGTAACTACAAATCTGAGAAATGAGAGCTTTTGTTCCTACGCAGCCATAAATAGCTTAAGAGAAGAAATTAAGGGGTAGTGCATGCTGCACATGTAAGTTTTACATCCATACAAGCCATGGAGAGCTCTTTGGATTTCAGATGCTAGCTAGCTTCAGGCATCCCTCCTGAAAGGGCAAGCTTTTGGTAGGAGGGGAAAATATAGTGCTACTGGAATGTCTGTGGAATCCTCCACATGTAGTTCGGGGTAAAGACCATGAACAGGGAGAAGAAAACCCAACACTGAGTTGATGTATTATAAATCTTATTCTGAAGCCTGTCTTCAACCAGATCCTGGGGTTTTTTCTTTACTTTAAAATTTTCTAATTGTATATGCAAAATTACATTTTAACAATAATTAATAATTTTAACATTAATAACATTAATAATAATTTCCATCACAGATTCTTCTGATGGGATCTACTGTTCCCCTTTGCTCAGCTCAGTGGGAAAGGATGTTTAATACTTCCCGTATCCCAGGAGAGGAATCAGGTAAGCAAGGCCAGCCCAGAAGAATAAACACCTTAATAGAATTCAGGGTTTGGGCTATTTTCTACTAAAATTCTGGTTTTCCAGATAAGGATCTGACTGACACAAATATGCATCAGTAGTGTGTTCCAAGACTCGGGAAGAAATGGATTGCTGTAGAATGCAAAGATGTTTTTCCTTTTAGGGAGATTTTGAAGCTTTTCCAGTGGTCTTTCTCCTTTACTTGAATTAAAAACTAACTTCAAGAAACTGTTATCTGCCCTGGTTTTAAATGTATAAATAACCTCTACTTTTTTTCATTTTTCCGAGCTCAAGATGATTTTTGAGGTCTTAATATCAGAAGTGGCAATTTTTGTTTTGTTTTTTGTTTTTGCTAAGTTTTGTCACTGTAAAAGGAGTCAGATTCCATCTAGAAGAACTTATCATTTCTAGTCAGCAGGTGGAAGAAAATGTTGCTATTCATTTGCTTACCCTTGGAGAATTTCACAGCAGATTTTAGTGGAGATTTGTGCTGCTGTGCTTTCTACAAAAGCTTTAGCTGTATCTAGACTTCTCTGATCTGGTTATATGCTGAAGAGCCTCTTAGAATTGAGTTCACACGTTTATCCAACGGTGCATCGTAGTGGCAGCATCACAATGAAATACAAGCAGGAGTTACTCTTTAGTCACCTCCATTGGGAAAGTATGTGTGGGCTGTCACTTGAAGATAGGATTCGGGTGTGTGGGGTTTTTTTACTTTCTTTGAGACCTGTAACTCACTCTCACGCTTAAAGCGGCCTTTGAACATGTTACTCCCACTCAACTACAGAATTCAAAACAAAAAGTTTCTAAACAGACACAGGGATGTGCCCACCTCCCTGCTGGAGATCTGAAGTTTGCTGTGCTGTAAGAAGTTGGATAAGGGGGAGAAGTGGCATTGGGTAGTGGCAGAAGCAGTAGGTGCATGTGTCAGATAAGGACTTTGCTCTCAGTTCTGCTGCTGGCCTTTGCTAGATTACTGAGGAATTTTTTTCCAGCTGTGCCTCAGCCGGCTTTATCCACAAAGTGAAGAAAAGCACACCCCTGATTTGATTACCCTCTGTCATGAACCAGTAGCTTAAACAGAGAAGCAGGTTTCTAAATCTCCATTGGACAATGGTAGTCTGTGAGCTACCATTATTTAGAACATTTCAATTACTGAGAGTGCAACCCTTGCCCTTTTCCTGTACTCAATAAAACAAAACGTGTAAACAGTTTGCATTTAGCTTTGGATTTGGTATTCTCTTAGTCTAAAATGAGTTTTGCACAAAACTGCAGAAGTGGCTCATTCTAACTAACACCCGATTAAAATACATCCTGTATATCTTAATGATTCTCCTCAGTTTCTCCTGCTCAAAATCCTTCAAATTAACTGTCAGTATCATACAAATAACCTTATTTTCCTCCTAAGTACTTCACGTTGCTATTTTACTTTTTCCATTTTCCTTTGTTTCTATTTTTCTAAAGGGAAAACGACTTTGTCATTCTGTATATGTGTGAGTTACAAAGACATTTGTCACACATTCACATGAGCAGTTTGGTTTCTTGCCCCCTGATTTCGATTATTTTATGCATATTACAGTTCCTAAAGAAAAAAATCTGTGGCATGTCTTCATATTAATTGGTGGTAAAATCTTAATGAACATTGTATCCTGTCACTTGAGCAGTTGTTTAATCTTCATGTGTTTTAACAAAATATACTATGGAGAGAACTTCTTTGCCTGTGGTTTGATACAATGCCTTCATGACTAAATTCAGGCTTATCCCAGTTAAGCCACATAAATGATAAAATGAGGAAAAAATTGTGGCCTACTTTTCTGCTTCACATAACATTACACACTTTGGCCATATATGGAGTATTCACTCTGCATCTGCCAGAAGAAATGTAAACAAAAGCTTACGGTATAAATTTTGTGTCTTTTAAGACTCTCCATGAGTTGTCTGGCACTTGAATGCAAATGATTTAAAAATACCTTTCCTCATACTCATCTAGCATGTTCTTTTGCTGGCTGCTTCATCAGACTGCACAACTAGTGCTCATTTTTCAGATAAAGAAATACAGATTTAGTTTCTTAATACTGGCCTCCAGCGTGGAAACTGGTGGTGCTATTTATGCAAATGATTGTCAGATCTGGGTATTTGACTGTTTCATGCAGGAACCTTTGTGATGAAGTAACGTGGGGTTGTGCAATAACTAGTAGTGCATGCAGTAATGTTATTTAGTGCATTAGTGTTTTGAGACTTCAGCTTTGTGTTCACATAAGTGATTGCAATTCCAGATACCCTCCAGCATGTGAAAGACAGCAAACACATTGTTGTGTATCATAAGGGCCGTTACTTCAAAGTGTGGCTGTACCATGATGGCAGATTGTTGAAACCCCGAGAAATTGAACAGCAAATACAGAGAATTCTTAATGATGATTCGGAACCTCAGGCTGGTGAAGAGAAACTTGCAGCTCTCACTGCAGGTGATAGGTATGGTGGTTATTATTTTAAAAATAAATTTAGTATTGAGAAATTCTTGCATAAGACACTCATTGAATATTGGTCTTGGAATTTTAAAACAAACTGCAGTCAGTTATTTATACCTTGATCACTAATTTTGTGTGTTCCTGGCGTGTAACAGTGCTTCAGTCATTTGTAACTGTGGAGTTCACGGAATTTTGCAGTGGCAACCTTATATATGGATTACCTATACTTAGATGGAGAAGTTTGGTTTAATTGTGGTAATCATAAGAGTGGTAGTTGAAAGCTATACAGTGTTAGATATATTGAACTACTTGGGCTTTATATG
The DNA here is from genome assembly GCA_013400975.1 of Atrichornis clamosus. Classification (NCBI taxonomy): domain Eukaryota; kingdom Metazoa; phylum Chordata; class Aves; order Passeriformes; family Menuridae; genus Atrichornis; species Atrichornis clamosus. Next base: position 130,083 of record WBMZ01006157.1, on the reverse strand, counting down.
TACTCTGAGATTCATTGGCATTTTAAAGAATATCTTAAAAATTATGATTGAGAATTCATTAACTATTACTCCATGGTTATGACTTGCACCTACAAAATAAAAAAGTATGTACTCAGCTGGCTCTAGGTGCAAGATCACTGAATGCAGCTGAACTGTGGCAAACTTGGTTCAATTCATCGAGTTGTTTCTGGACGAGAGAGAGAGCTGTGGATTTTAATACACTTACTAGGAGTCCTTCCTTTTGTTCACTTTCTCCTTTAATACAAACTATTTTTTTTTCATCAGGGAAATCACATAAATTTGTGAATAAACATCATTCAACCATATAGGAATTACATTGATCAGGACTTCATTTACTTCAGATTTGTTTCAAGCATTTGACATGGAACTTATTTTTATAAGAATCCAGACTCTTCGAGTTAGGTGTTGGAATGATGGATATTAATATCTGTTAATTGCCTTCCTTGTTTTTACTATTGTCTTCTTCCTTGTAATAGATATTTTCTTTTGTTTAGTTATAAATGTAGATGACTTATGCTGTAGGTATTGCATGTGCAGAAATGCTGACTGCCTGAGGATTAAGCTTTGCTCATGTGTGATGATGAGTTGAATTGGTTCCTAGGATTACACTGTACAAGTATTGTCAGAACTTTTCACAGCTCATATAGTTTACATGCAATGAAAGTAGTTGTGTCAAATTCCATAAAAGTAGGAGGAATGTCTCATAGTGATTTTGAGGGTAATAAAACATTCACAAATTTATATAACCTGGCTATAAACCAAATTTTTTTTTTTCACAGAGTACCCTGGGCTAAGGCTCGTCAGGCCTATTTTAGCCGTGGAAAGAACAAACAGTCCTTAGATGCTGTTGAAAAAGCAGCATTTTTTGTGTCATTGGATGACATGGAGCATGGGTACAAGAAGGAAGATCCAGTGAGGTCGCTGGATGCATATGCAAAATCATTGATACATGGCAGATGTTATGACAGGTGCAGTATTGACTTTGTGGAAAATGCCTTCATTCTTTTAGAATTTGGCTAATACATGTGAATTAGTGATGACTTAAAAGTTGATAAATTTCACAGAATCACAAAAGGCTTTGGGTTGGAAGGGACCTTCAAAGAACATCTAGTTCCAACCACAGTAAAAAGTCTTTCTCAGTTTTCCATATAAGTCCTCTTTATATATTGGAAGGCTGCAAGAAGGTGTTCCCAGAGCCTTCTTTCCTCCAGTCTGAACAAGTCCTACTCTCAGCCTTTCTTCATAGGAAAAGTCTTCCAGCACTTTTACCACTTTCATGACTCTCCTCTGGCCCAGTGTAGCAGGTCCATGTCTGTCTTGTACTGGAGACCCCAGAGGTGGATGTAGCACTCCAGGCGGGCTCTCACCAGAGTGGAGTAGAGGGGGAGAATCACTTCCCTTGACCTGCTGGCCAAACTCCTTCTTAAGCAGCCCAGGACATGACTGGTTTTCTGGGCTGCAAGTGCACATTGCCAGCTCATGTAGAATTTTTCATCCACTGGTATCTGCAAGTCCCTCTCTGCAGAGCTGCTCAATCCATTCATCCATCAGTCTGTTGATACTGGGCATTGCCCTGATCCAGGTGCAGGGCCTTGTGTTTGTCCTTGTTGAACTTTATGAGGGTCCAATTTCTGTCTATTTATTTAAATACTATTTTTAAAAAAGGATAAGGGCTAGTGCATTTGAATGTGAATTTTAGAGAGAGAGGAAGTTACAATATAAAAATGCTTTTGAAGTGTACAAAACCGTAAAGAAATCTTAATTTCTTTTGTAGGTGGTTTGATAAGACATTCACTCTTATAATATTCAAAAATGGCAGAATGGGTCTGAATGCAGAGCACTCCTGGGCCGATGCTCCTATTGTTGGACACCTGTGGGAGGTAGGTGTTTGGTACAAAGAGCTGCTGCAGAAGATAACATGATACGGCCCTGAAGGTCAGCGGCTACTTTCAATCCCTTGCATTCACATTGCTGATGAGTGATTAGGGGCCTATGTCTATAGCAACTGTAGAATTTTAAAAAGATCCCAAACCATTGCTTAAAATGCTGCTATTCTTTGGAGGACAGCATTTTAGTGAGCTTAGATGTCTCCAAAGAAAAGCATCCCATCGAAGTTGTTTATTGCATTTCAAATCCATAGATTGTTGCCTCTTTGATATGGTGTTGTATTTTTTGTATATACATGCTCCTAAAGCACTTCAGCTTTCTTGTGCTATAAACATCCCATGGTTGCATTCAAAATTTAACGAAATTGTACAGAGTCTGACTTTTTCTGTAAGTGTTGTGTGATGAGCTGCAGATTGATGTGCTATTGACATTATCTGTTGTATTTATTTGCGATGAAGGGAATAAATGTGCTTTGTCAGGTCTGTTCATCACAAGCCTAGTTTATTGCTTGAAAACCTATTTGATTTTTTCCTTTTTCTTTCTAAAGCTTACACCCATAAACAGTTACGTGACTCAAGTCAGTCAGAACTATTTCATAAATATTAGTTAATTCTGATTTCATATACATTTGTGCAGATGAGTCTTAGGTCTAACTGGGCCCCCAAGTAATTTCCCAGTTTTATTACAGAAGTGTTCCCATATGTGTAAGAACAAAAAAAATCCTCATTGCATTCTCTACCCAAGGAAGAAAGAAGGCCAAACTGATTTGAGAGTGATTTGACAATGCAGTTTAGACTATCTCAGTGAGAGAGGGTTGCTTTTTTTTCTTTTAATGAATGATGTTATATGCTTTAATTCATATCTCTGTACTTAATATTAGTTGGTTCACTTTCTGCTAAGAGTTAAGATGACTGAAACAAAATAATATTTGCTTTTCTAGAAAGTTACCTGTTGTTAGCTCTTTATAGGTTGTCTAGTTTTGGAGTAGAATGGACTAAGCTTTATTTCATAGTTGTCATGTTCTGATCACTGGGTGAGGAAATAAAATTAAAATAAGAGATCAGAAATAAATGGTCAAGCTTTTTCTTTCTATATTGAGCAGATTCAAATCTACTGGTAATTATTTTTGTTTGTTTGTGGGTTTGTTGTTTTGTTGGTTGTGAGGATATCTTTACATTGAGGATGCTTGACATCTTGTAAGACAGAGGCTTTTATGTCTGTTGTTCAAGTTGTGTTGTTCATCGTGGAAAGATTCTTCTTTCCTGCTCAAGAGCTCTAGTGCACATATAAAATACACTGCCCTTTTGAAGGGGATGCAAGTGTTAAAAAGTAATTAATTCTTGCAGGGATTTGCACTTACTCTGAAATAAACTATTTCTTGATGAATAAGTCTTGACAGATAACAAACTTGGAGCAATTCTCAAGAATCTAAATTGAACAAAGATTGTGATATCTACTGAGTTTAGTTTTTTACTTCTACTTAGTTTGAGGTGGGTTTTTAATTGAAACATTTCTGATTAAATCAGCAGCATCTAACAAAATGCTTCAGTGGAATTGAGTAAGTGTTTGGTGCATATCTGGTATTCTGCACACTCAGAACAAAAGTAAAAATACCTTAAAATCAGAGAGAAAACTGAGAGCTTCACCTGCAGTTGTTTTCAGTATTTGGAAATGGACTGTTTATTGTATTTCACTATGTACTGGAAACAGGTTATATTGATTTTATAATGAAATCCTAGTTCCACAGCAATAAGTAATGTGTTGCAATTCTGAAGAAGTATCATTCTTTGCAGAATGTGATGGCAACTGAGTATCTAGAACTGGGTTATTCAGAAGATGGACATTGCAAAGGAGATATCAATCCAAATATTCCTATTCCTACCAAACTGCAGTGGGAAATTCCAGAAGAAGTAAGTACAGAAGATCTAGTGGTTTGAGGAAGAAGTCTCTCTTCTCCTGAGTGGTCAAATCACTTATGTAATTACTGATAACCCTATAAATCAGCTTAAAATCCCTGTGAGTCCTGCAGATTTTGTATTTCATGTGGAGACATTACTCAGTTTACTTAGAAAGTCAGGGGAGTTTAACATCAGTCTTTAAAAATTGTGACTGGGAAATGCCAGCATTTTACTAGAAGCTTTCTTGGTTGGCAATATGTCCACTAAGGCCACTTATGTTAAATAGTGACTGTATTAAAATGAATTTTTAGTTACTGAGGTTTCATTACTGTTTTCACAACAAATACTTCTGTCTAATACTTCCTTGAGACCTTTTTTTGCGTTCCTAGTTCTGTATACATACCTAATAAGATTTGATTTTTAAAATTTTTTTTTTGCCTGAGTTCAAGAAAAACTGCCATTACCTATTTTGATTTTGAATAAAAAGATGGTTGATAATATATTTAATTAAGCATGTGTAGCTTGGAATAGAGATATATATATATAGCTCATTCGGATTGGAAGCCACATTATTATTGCCATTCTAAAACTGTAGGTCATTCTTTTATATTGTGCTGATCTGAAGAGTTTTAATGCTGGTGGGGTTTTTTAAGTGTTATTTTTGGATGTGTACTTGCTTAAAACTTATTTTTAGCTTTTGAATTTTAACTTTGGCAAAGATAACTTCTTTTCTTTCTCTAGAGGGAGATTATTTAGGTAATGATGTTCCTGGTGTGCATAAAGGCAGCATTTTCTATTTATCAGTTAAAAATAGTTTTTCAATAATTCTCTCAAATGCCGTGAATGCATGTGTGTATACATATAGGTGTTTGTTTGTTTATTTAAGTGTCAAGAAGTGATTGAGAGGTCTCTGAGCACTGCCAGAGCTCTAGCAGATGATGTGGACTTCTGTTCATTTTACTTTGATACTTTTGGGAAAGGACTAATAAAGAAAGCGAAAACCAGCCCCGATGCCTTTGTGCAACTGGCTCTGCAGCTTGCTCACTATCGGGTAAGACAGACTCCTTCTGGCCTACAAAACTTCATTAAATTGGGTGTAATGTGTTTGTAACTAAAACGTGTGACTCTGCAGAGTAATCTTGCACTGTTTGTAGAAGGTTATTAAAGACATTCAATGGAGATTGATGCAAACCCTAAACAGCTCACTAGCTAGAAATCAGTTCTCCAAAAGTTTGTGTACTTACACATGCAAATTTTTCTCTTCTGTTTAGCTGGTCTGTCCCTAGGCACTTTGGACTTGAAAGAAGATACGAAACTTCTGGTAGCTGGGTTTATGACCTAAACAGTGTTAAACTTATCTTTTAGATTAGAGTCACATATAACTCAGTAGTCATGGGCACTCCCTAACAAGATTAACAGAAATGCCTAGCTGTGTTTTCTTCTGTTAGTTTGCCTTTTCTGTAATGTGTTCTCAGAAAAGACCACTGTAGCAACATTCAGCTCCTGTTATAAACTGAAATTTGAAAATAAAATGCAGAGAGTACTCCTTGCTAGTTTGGTTGTTCTATTAGTGTTTATCAGGTCCTGCTGCTAATCTTAATTTTTTTCTTTATTATGTTCAGGTAAGTGCGCTAATGGTGGGCTACTGAAAACTTAGTGTTGGGTTTAATTTGTGGAGTGTTTCATATCCTGTGTGCTTAGCTTGAGCTGTTGATTAAGAAAGAGGAGCTAAGTCTGGCTAAAACTAAGTTCTTACTTTTCCCTTTTTGAAGGACATGGGAAAATTTTCTTTAACATATGAAGCTTCTATGACTCGCTTGTTCAGAGAAGGCAGGACCGAAACGGTCCGTTCCTGCACTGTTGAATCGTGTCGTTTTGTGAAAGCCATGGAGGACACAACTGAGAGTGTAAGTCCATGGTATTGGTGCCTTATGCATTTGAGAGAGTAGGTTTGGGTTGGATGTTAGGAATGAATACTTTACAGTGAGGTTGGTGGGGCCCTGGCACAGGTTGTCCAGAGAAGTTGTGGATGTCCCATCCGTTGAAGTGTTCAAGGCCAGGCTGGATGGGGATTTGAACAACCTGGTCTCGTGAAAGGTGTCCCTGCCTGTCCAGGGAGGTTGGAAATAATTGATATTTGAGGTCCCTTCCAACCCAACCATTCTATGATACTTGCACTACTCCACTGCATCCTTCTCATGTCAGGGCTGTTTCTGTTCCCTGCTGTCACGTTGTTACAGTTCTTTTGGATGTGGGAAATGCTGACAGCTTTTTCTGAACTCCAGATATACAGAATAATTAATGAGGCACATGAGTTATCACTAGACAGCCGTATAAGACCCCAAATAGTTTTTAGACACTTAGAGTTATGCTTTTGATTTTTTAGGAAGGAAGCGCAGCATAAGGTAATTGTCCATGTTTTCAGTCAATACAGCAGAAATTCTAGGCCATACCAAAAAAGAATGGCAGAACTTAACTAAATATACCCTTATTTACAGTTCCTGAACACCAAGAAACTGTGATTACTTGTGAACTTTTTGTGACTTGTAAAAGTCAAACGTAGATTTGTAGAACAACTAATGTCATACCAACTAGACTCTCCTTTCTGAGAGGGAAGCAAGAATCATTCACAGGAAGTAGTTGCTCTTACATGTTGATTTCAGTGACCAGCATTCATGGACCCCTATACCTTCAGTGTTGGCACTTTGCCTTCTAAAACAGCTCTGGCAGTCTGAGCTTCTCTTAAATCACGTTGAAATTTACTCTCTATAACTCTTTAAAACCAGTATCGCCACAAACTATAGGTAACGTAGTAAGATGAAGTTGTAATGTTTGATTCTGGGGTTAGATCACACTTAAAATATAAGTTAGTTTTCAGTCTACAGTTTACAGCAGGAACAGTTGACACTTGCTAATGCCTGAGATTGAATACATGAGGTTGAAAAGCCAGAGGATACTATTTGGGTTTAGTTGTCTTGTACTTGATCCTTAAGTGCTCAAGGCTTGAGAGTCATTGCTGTAACTTAGTTTTTGCACCTCTGTCCTTAACCCAGTTCACTTAACTGAGTTTTCTTAATCTGTTTTCATTTGTTAGACTGAAAATAAGCTGAAGTTGTTGCGGCTGGCAGCTGCCAAACATCAGCACTTGTACCGCCTTGCCATGACTGGTGCCGGCATTGACCGACACCTCTTCTGCCTTTATGTCGTGTCCAAGTACCTCGCTGTGGATTCTCCTTTCCTCAAGGAAGTGGGTGACTTTTACTGATAACTATTAATTACTCCTATGTTTAATATGTATTTTGTGGTGTCTGCTCAGCATAGTTGCACAACTCTGGTTTTCCTAAGAAAAAAGGTAAAATTTCAGCTAGTGTTGTTTAACATCTGCTGATAGATTGTAAGTGAGTTTCATTTTGCTTTATGTATACATTTATTGATAGACCTATAATAATGCTTTCAGTGAGCTTTGTAGTATAAGGTGTGTTACTAAGAATTGCAAGAAAGATAAAGTCAGTATTAAAAAAAGTATTGTTTGCTTGTGGTTTTTGCATATTTTCAAGGAAGCACAACAGAGGCTGTGTGTTTTCTCTGAGAATTTTCTTTTGAAACTGTGACAAATTAACTTTCTTTTAAGTTACTAGGAGTTAAAGGACCTGTATGTGACATTAAGGTCACTGTTTATTACTGTGACAAATTCTTTATTACTTAAGCTAGATTTTAAGGTTGGGTTTTATAAAAATTAATCACACCGCGCTCATTCATTATTTTCTGATTAATAAAAAATGTGTTCCAGCTTGTCTCTAAATTAAGCTACTTATATTTTTTTGGTTGCTCTCCTAAATGTAGTGAAGTCAAGAATAAAGCAACCTGCTACAGTTTCTGCAGACTTTTGAAATACATGTGTATTGTTAGAGATTTAACAAGCTTTTAACTTGATGTAGTATCTTACTGGGATGTGAATATGACTAATAATGATATTGTTAAAATAAGACCTGTTAGTCTTAAGTTACTAGCTGTAGAGCAGATAATCTTGCTTGGAGTAGCATTTCTATTGGAATTCTATTTTATTCTCTTTGAGAAATTGACACTACTTCTTCATATGTTAATAGTTTCCATATCAAGACAAGTTTAGCTGTTTCTTTTAAGCTCCTTGAAGGCTTCTTGTTCATTCCGTTGAAATGGGAACTGGAGTTATCCTTAATATTGTTTTTTGGAGTGCTCTTTAAATTATCTTGACTAGTTTTTGAGAAAGCTGCATTTTCTTAAACAGTGTTTTGGATTTGTTTGCATCTCTTTTATTTGTAATAAAGGTTTTGTCAGAGCCTTGGAGGCTGTCAACGAGTCAGACACCACAGCAACACATTGATCTGAAGAAGAACCCTGAGATGTTGTCCTCTGGCGGAGGGTTTGGACCGGTATGTTTCCTAAATACAAATACCCATTAAAAAAAGAGTTTTGTTTACAATATGCTACTCAAAAAATTTCAGATCTGCAATACCGTAATGTTGCACATCAGAGTTGCAACTCATGCTTTTAAATGTTTTCCCATGACATGGATATGCTTGGAAAAATCTGCGTCACCTTTTTCTTGTATCCCACTACAAGAATGGATTATTCTTAAGCAAATATACAGTTATGAAATGTACAGGGCCCTATGGCAGAGAGATCTATTAAAGCTGGGGCTTTTGTCACATTACCTGTGCCCAGAGCTGCTGTGTATCAGGCTGTTATTGCAGTGACAAATGCCTTACTACTTAAACTAGATTTTAAGATGTAAAAGTACTTATGCTTGACTTGTTCTTTGTTTCCTGATTGATTAATAAATGTGTTCGTGCATTCCTTCAGATTAAGCTGCCCACATCGTTCTGCTTGTCCTCCTAAGTGTGAACAGCGGCCAAGTCAAGAACTCACCCATGTTCTATGGCTTCTGTAGACTTTCAAGAAACTAGTGTATTGTTAGAGATTTGACAAGCTGCTTATTTGCTGTAATATTTTACTGGGATTTGAGCTTGACCATTGGTGATAATATTGGTGTTAACAAGACCTCTTAAGCAGCTTTTATGGGGCTATAAGACTATATTAATCTGTTACCAAAAAGCATTTCTGTTGAAAGAACAATGAGAGGCATCACAGGACTGCTCTTTGCCACACAGAAATTAGGGTGATGAGTACAGTGTATTTTTGGCTGCATTGTCAAGCTGGAAGATGGTGAAGAGTTAATTATTATTATTTATTTATTCATGTTTCTGATACAGCTTTGAGTAGTTTTTGAAGTTGGAATGACTTTGAATTGCAAGTATCAAGGAAGCCTAGCTATTGCAATACTGCTCATTCTTGAGAAACTGGCTTGCTGCAGCAGATCGTAAAGTCAGTATTCAGAATCCCCAGGAGGGAGTGGCCTGGCAATAGAATGGAGTTTTGGCTGCAGGGATTTCTAACACTGTTTTCCTTTTGTTTTTGCTTACAAAAACTGTGCTTTAGTTTGCTGAAGTAGCCCAGAGATTCCTTACACCAGCTTTCCATGCATGTGTTGTTTGTCGGGTTTGCAGTGGTTTTTTAAGCATTCTGCAGAATTTATCCCTGTAGCACACACAGTGAGAAGACTGCCAGGCTGTGTAGCAGCAGTGGCAGCAAAGAGCTGGCAGGCTGTGATCCTTGGAGTTAGGAAAGAGATGAGATGGGGTGACAGCAGGATAATCTGTGTTTACCAGGCATAGTTTGAATATAACATCAGACTGAAACTTGGGACAGTTAATGCTGCTAGTGTTGAAATTGGACCAGACCTCTGCTCATGTTCCAGGTGTTCAGAATCACATGTTTGCTGCAGAGTCAGATGACTTTGCCTTTGGGCACGTTTTCATAATACAAGGATTTTATGTTGTATTTGTTTACATCTGCAGAATGATCCCAGGAAACAGGTTGTTTAGGTATACAACTGAACTACTTTATTCCTTTCTGCTTAACCACTGAAGCTGTATAGCTGGTTAGGACCAGGTCTTGATAAGAGAAGCTCTTTGAATAAGTATTTTATTTCAAAATATTAAAGCTGGGAAATATTACAGACAAATATTCAGAAAATGGTAATTCCATGCACTTCAGATGAGACTAGAACTGTTCCTTAAATGGAGTCAATCTTCAGAAATTATGCACTAAATGTGGAAGCTTAAGTTTTGCTTGAGGAGAAATTGCAACTGATTTTAAAAACTGTAAGAACTCTGTAATTATATATGAGTTGATTGAGGAAAGGGAGAAAAAAAGAAAAAGTTTAAACCTTATTTTTCTCTTTTTTCTTCCCCTAGGTGGCTGATGATGGTTATGGTGTTTCTTACATTATCTTGGATGAAAATTCCATTCACTTCCATGTCTCCAGCAAAATATCTTGTTCTGAAACGGTAAGAGTCAGTCCTTTCCTGTGGTTTAATAAATCTGTTCTGAGGTCTGCTTATAAAACTGTTCTACTCATTGTCTAAAAAGTATGCTAGAACTTGCAACATACTGTTATAATGTGGTTTTGTTTTTCAACATACCTTGTTTTGCTGGGGCTTTTGTCTCCACTTCTATAAATTTAATAGCTTCATGAACCAAGGATGCCATATTCTATTCCACCTCTGCTTTCAAGCATAAAGAAAATGTGTGGCCCAGGGTCTTCTTTACATGGGTAGTTCCCTGCAACCCATGTGAAATGATTCATTTGTGTCCCATAAACAGTAAGATGGGCATCTCTTGTTTTTCATTATTACAGTTTTGCTTTGATTGGTCTCTGGCTGCAGTTGTAAAGACAGAGTAAAATGTATGCTCCCTATTTGAGTCTTCTTGGTTTAAACAATACTGAAAGAAGATGGCCCATAAGTTATAATCTGTGCTTGAGAAACATAATTAATCAAAAATTTAATAGAGTAACACCTGTTATTAGAATATAGTAGGTGTCATATGTTCCATATCAAGCTGTTGTGGAGGCCTGCTTTGAGTGAGCTTCAATTCATCCTTCCCCTTTATATTTTCATGACTTTACTAAACATGTTGAGTTTGTTCAGGGTTACATAGCTGACCTAGTTTTTCCTCTTTTGCCCTTAACTTGTCCAAGAGGTCATGGTGCCTCTGGTTAATCATTAAAGATTAGGAAATACAATTTTGGTTTTTTCATAGTTGAAATTGTTCTTCAGATGCCTATTAGCTTGTACTTTAAATCTCTCTCTGTTCTTTTAACTTATTAGTCAAGTCAAAGGTCTATACAGAAAAGCCAGCATTTCACGTGTGTGGCCTGGATATTAGTAGGGTCATTGTAGTAGGTCCTGTAATGTAGCTAATAATTTGTAATTGTAATGTTAATTTCTTTCTTATGCCATTCATCTAGCACTGAGAATAAACAGAGCAAGTTCCTAATTTGTTCACACTTAGGAAATTTTTATTTTCATTTTCAATACTTGATGTAGTTTTACAAAGACAAATGATTCAGCATTCTGATAGGAACTCAATAAACATTTTTCTGCTCTTTCAGTACTTCTTAGCCGTTAGTCATACACTCACAGAACATACCTTTGTTTTCTGAAAATGAGCTTTTGCAAAATCTTGTAGGTAAAGCAGTATCAAAATGCAGCGATTTTAAGGTAACAGAAAGCTATTCATGCATCTGTTTTCAAAAGGATGTGATCTCAGTTCTGTCTGTAGGAAAATAAATGTATAATGAAGAACTTATAATGCAGAAATAGCATAAACCTGGATTAATTTGTATAGCACTAAAATTTCTGGGTTTTAAGTTCCCCATTGTATGGTAAAATACATGCCCTAATTCCATAAGCTCCAAAACTACATGTTGAAAGGTTTCTTCTTTTGCCTGAAAAATAACTGTTGATTGACAGCACAAGTATTTGGGTTTGTTTTTTGTTTGTTTGTCTTTAAAGGATTCTCATCGTTTTGGAAAAAACATCCAAAAAGCAATGGTTGACATCATGGGTTTATTTAACCTCAGTAAAAACTGTACAAAGTGATCTACTTTCTTTGTGCCAAGTAACCTCCTGTTGATGGGGTGACAACTCTTCTGCACAGTGAACAAGAGCAAGGTTTGTCAAAGAGTAGCTGGAGAAGAAACTGAGTCAACACCTTCCTGATCACCTATTAAAACCTTAGCAGTATATTAAATGTGTCTTTTTTGTCATTGTGCTTTGTTGGGGTTTTTTTGTCAGTAGTGTGGAAGAACTTATTTCCACAAAAGATGACTTTTTACATCTTGTATGTTTCTAGGGATGAAGCATAGTATCATTGCATGAAGTCATGTATATTCTAACTTCTGCAGTTTTCTCTTGATTTGTGTATACTTGCTCTTTTTTTTTTTTTTTTTTTAACTTAAAATTAGTTTACTTGTTTCCAGAATCAAAGGGATAAAACACACCAACTTAAATGCTAGGAAAAGTTAGATTTGCTATGTATTAATAGCAGAATGTTCTTCAGTGTATCTACTGCTTTATGTAAATGAGTGACAAAACTTGTGGCTGTTTGTCTTGTTTGGGGTTTTTTTAGAGGTAAATTCTGTAAAAACATACCAAAAAAATCCTTTCTGTAACCCACCTTAACATACTAAGTTGTAGAAATTTTAGGGTTTTTGGAGAAAAAAAAAAAGTAAAGAAAAGTAATCCAACCATTTGGGTAGTAAAATGTGTTACCTCATTAGCAGGTATCACACTTTTCACATTGCTTACGAGCATGTTTGTGATGTTGATTTTATTTCTGTGTTAATAAATGGACCTGTGTGCTTGTTCATGCAAGTGCCTTAGAAAAATGAAGATCCTTAACCCAGGAAAAAAGCATATGCTGGGAGTTGTTTCCGTGGTGAAGGAGGTGACGTAGCAGTAATGCAGGTCTGGTTTTCAGATTGCAGGCTAGGATGGTGTGGCATGGTCGGATTTGAATGTGTTGCCGTATGGTACAGTCAGGTTTAAAGCTCTAAGGAAACGCTCCCGTCTTAAACTGCAAAGCTCAGTCCTTAGGAAGTGCAGGACTAACTTTGCTTCAGATTTACAGACATCCATGTGTTGGTTTTGGTGAGTGGAATTGGCGGTCACTTGAGCTTCCCAGGAAATGTTAATTGAGTTAAATGCAGCGTGTTGGAAAGCCTATAAAGCAAGGCTGCCTGTGTAGGCTGATCGATCGCAATTTGCCTGCTTTCAGCCTGGGAGGACCACTACTGCTTTGCCAACCATCTGCATGAGAAGGACAAACTGTTAAAGCCATGGAAAATAGCTCCAGAGTGGGAAAATCATGGCTTTCTTAACCCCCTCCTGGGAGACACCCTTGGTCAAGCAGTTCTAAAGGGTACAAGGAGTGGGGGGAAAGCTGTCTCACTCAAAAAGGAGCATGATGTTTCCACGTGCAGAAATAAAATGGCTGCTACCAAATTGAGTAACTTTTGCATGATGCTTCTCTTCCCCAGGCTTTATAGGTGTGGTAACTTTTTTTTACATCCTGCGGTGCAGTAAAGTGTACTTGCTAGTGCAACAAATTTTTAATTTTTATTCTTTTGTGCAAGGTACATGATGGTTACTAATACAGTGAATGATGCTCCTGAGCTATGCTGAGTTTAAAAGGGCCTTGGGGTGGGTATAAAACTGCTCATTAGACTTTGAATGTTTTCTGGCCAGTATTTCTAACTTTCTATGCCTCTTCATGTTTATATTTACTCTGATCTAGCTATTAAAATGCCTCTGTATGTATGTTTGAGGTGGGAACCCTCAAAAATCCAAGATGCATCCTTAAGCAACTGCATGCTTTCATAAGTGTAGGAATCCTCACGGGAATTGATGCTACAGTATGTGGGAAAGATCACTTTGAAATAAGCCTTACTGCATCTGGCAGGCCTGGCACTTAACAAGCTACTGCAGCAATTTTATAGTGCTATTATAGTTTCTATTTTTGGAGCTGCAGAAATAATGCACTGGGGGTTTTTGGGGGTTTGGTTTTGGTGTTGTTTTTGATGGGTTTTTTTTTGATTGACCACTGACCAGTCTGTGTTTAGATTAACATAAGGGCATACTAGCTTGTAGAATTTTATTTTAAAATAAAAGGTTTAGATTTGACTCTCAGGTCTTAAGTGTTTCTGGTCTAATTGTAGTTAGTGCAGTTATCAATGCAATTTTACATTCTTGGAGAGTAAGTATAATTGGCACAGAAAGCTGGTTTTTATTGTAAATGTTTAAAATGTTTTGTGGTGTTATCTGTATCTTTTAAAATTTTGGAATAGATATAATTTCTAAACAAATAATATTTTATTTCTTTTTCTTTATGTCAGCAGTGTGTAAATAAAATATGCATTTTGGATGTAAATCTTAGAAATCCACATTGAATGTAGGTTATTAATAAATTAAATCTTGATGTTCAATATTGTGTACATACAGTAAAACTGCTTGGGGGTTTTTTGCTCGAAGCCATAGGAATGTAACTGAAATTGCCTAGATTTGAATGAACCTTCTAGTACAGTGTACTTTATTGTAAAGTAAAATGTTCATATTCCAGTAAAACAACTAATTTGTTACTAAAACCTTGAATCATTAATTAATTCTCAATTAGTGATTTAAGAGATCAAACCTAGGGTTGAGGAAGTGGTTAAAAGTCAGGTTGGATGATAATAAATTTTTCTGTTTATTAAATAGCAACGTGGAATTGGTGGAATATACCTCAAATGTGCATTTTTCAAATTTATGATTTCAGTTATTTCATGGCAGAAATTAGGAAAGCATAAAGTCCATTTACAGGGTACCGTTGTTCAGGATTAATACCATTCCCAACTGAATATTCTTTTAAGGCTTGAGTCTTTTGAAGGACTAGGGAAGTGTGTGCCTGACCTTGAAAATCATGGTTCTAATTCAGCCTTTGTACCAATTGTTTTCTCATGTAAAATATATTAATTTAAGCTAGCAGATTTTTTTTTATCTTGTTTAGTTACTCTACATTGTTGGTTATTTACATCCAACACTTTGTGTCTATTTTCTACTTTCTTCTGTGACTTCAAAAAATGAAATAAAATTTCACAATTACCACTACTTAGTACAATGTTTAATATCCTTTGTATCTTCTTCCCAGCTCGCTTGCTGTCGTTTCTGGACTTGTAAAATCATTGCTCTTAAATCCAGTTAGGAACAGTAGTGGTGAACTATTCCGTTTATTTTAGAAGTGATTTAAACATGTCTTGCTAGTGAATAGGAATGTGTTAATGAACAGTTACAACTACAAGGAATTAAATCTTCCAGAAGAAGCTGAACATATGGATTCACCCTTGTCTGCCTTCAAATTGTGTCCACTTCCCTTTTTCTGTAGGGATGCCACAAAAATGTCAGTGTTCCAACTTCAAGCATTTTCTTTCCAGGAGGAACAGTCATATAGATAATAAAGATGTGATCAGGTGTAACAGTTGCTTTCTTCAAAATTGAAGATAATGACAGTTTGTTAGTCTCTGTACCAGGAGCTAAAAATGAGATTTAGAAAAATCTTTCTGTCCAGCTCACTTCCTAGTATCCTCACACTAAATATGCATGTTTCCTTCATTTGCCCTGTTTCTTGAAGGTATTAGAACAAAATCCTGATCAGGTTAAAAATAATTTTATGGAAATAAAACTGATTGTTTGTTTCTACATTGCTTGCTTATCTTCCCAAACTGCTGTCCATATAAAGAGGAAGCACAGCACTCACAGGTGGAGAGCAAATTGTTGAGTTCAAACAATTTAAATTCTGATTTGAAACTAGAAAATAGTTGGTTTCTGTCTTTGTTCCTTTTTCTGTTTGGTTTATTTTTGAAAACACAAATGTAGATATTAAGTGTGAGTCTATTATTGTTGTAAATGCCTTAGATCTGAACCAGAACTGTACACTGAATGGAAAAAAACAGAAATACTGTTCAGGGTATGTACTGATATCTGGTAATGCTAAGAAGACCACAGCATTTATATGCCTTGTTATGTCATGAAAATGTAAATAACTTCACATTTTCAAGGTCACTTTAAGTCAGGGACTTTGTTTATTTATTTAGCTTTTAAAAATTGATCATTTAATATATGGAATAGTATAAGTAAAAAATTCTTTTCTTCAGGTGTTCATATCATTCCTATTTCCAGTTGCAGATAAGAAAAAATGTCTTTGTTTTGAAGACATCTTAAATGGAGTCTGTTTTTCCCAGCAAGTCTGTTAGAATATTAAATATTTCTGTCACACGAATGTAATGCTGTAGTGACATCAAAATCTTTTATTGATGTTGCAAAGGAGTTCTTGGTGTAGAACACTGAACTTTTTGTAAACAAGACATGCTTTATTTTATATACTAGAACCTTTCAGTGATATCTGTGGCTTACCTCAGACTAGTTCTTCTATGTACGGTGAAAAAGTAAGTATGCATGCAAGGTTTTATGATTATTGAAAGAATCTGTTCAAGCACTGAATGTCTAAAATGGGATTTATTCTAAGTGCCAGAGGGTAAAATGTGCTTTCAAACACTGTCCTATCAATGTCTTCATAAAAGAGAGGCAAAGAAAAATGTGCTTCATAGATTTCCTACTCTGCTACGTTGTGGAGGAAAGCAAAATAGCATCTGGAATTCTTGCTTGTTTCTGTTCCTCAAGGCTCAAGTCTAGTCTGCGCCTTGCACATTCTGGTTCCAGTTCAGGAGAGTTAGGAAGGGGTCTGCTCCTAAGGCCACCTGAACCCAAACTGCCAAGTTTGGACTGCACCAAATAACCCTGGACAGCTGATTACTGTTTGAGCCTTTTTCCCGTGTGCAGTGTGTATAAAGGAACTGGTCTGAGGGTCCAGATCTGGCTCTAACATCAGCATTCCCTGCCTGTGGAGAGCTGTTCTTTGCAACTTAATTATTCCCTTAAAATTCTTGAATTTTTCAAATATAAATTCCTAGGTAGGTGCAAGACAAATTATAGAAATTCACGTTTTTCATTGAAGATATTTCTGAAAGATACTGAAATTTTGTAAACAGGATTTTCAAAGTTGTCCATTCAGTCTTCAAAGTGTGTACTTAGAGGGGCTAGGCTTCATCTGGAAGTGTGATTTTGTGAAGATGACACTGTAATCACAGAACTGTGGAATATGCTGTGTTGGAAGGGACCCATCAAGATCATGGAGCCCAACTCCTGGCCCTGTGCAGGACACCCCGAGTCACACCGTGTGCCTGAGAGCATTGTCCAAACGCTTCTTGAACTCAAGACAGGTGTGGTGCGGTGACCACTTCCTTGGGGAGCCTGTTCCAGTGCGTAACCACCCTCTGAGCGAAGAACCTTTTCCTGATATCCAACCTAAACCTCCGCTGAGATCAGTGCCTGCCTCTTCCCCTCNTCTTCCCCTCACGAGGAAGTTGTAACTGCAATGAGGTCTCCCCTCAGTCTCCTTCTCTCCAGGCTGAACAGACCAAGCGACCTCAGCCACTGCTCACACGGCTTCCGCTCCAGAGCCTTCACCATTCTTGTGGCCTCCTTTGGACACTCTCTAACAGCTTTATGTCCTTTTTATATTGTGGCACCCAGAACTGCCCCCAGCACTCGAGGTGAGGCCGCCCCAGAGCAGAGCAGAGAGGGACAATCCCTCCCTTGCCCGGCTGGCGATGCTGTGCCTGATGCCCCCCAGGACAGGGGTGGCCCTCCTGGCTGCCAGGGCACTGCTGGTTCATACTCAGCTTCCATTAATGGATTGGCAAGGTGGGTAAATAATTGGTTTTCAACAAGAGCAAGTGACTCCACATCTACGATGGAATGCCATGGCACACAGTAGTTCATTCCGGGACAATCTGATTTATAGGTGCAGCTGAATTTGCAGTACAGTCTCAGATTACTATTCCTGACTTAGACTAAATCCTAATTATCCTCAGTCAAGCTATATAATTCAAGATTAAGTCTTGTTTTATATAATTTGCTGTGACTATTGCCTAACTTCTTCAGGATCATTTAGGAATAAGGTGATGCTTCCTGGTGTTGGAGACACTGAATGCCATTATTACTGTGAAGCATGTTACTCTTCATTGTCATTCTTCACTAGTATTTTTACTTGAAATACAAGCAAAAATCATTTTACCATTGACAAGTAAATTAACTATTCAGTGTTACATTTGAATACAATCCTTGCTTTAAAATATTATTTATGTAGAAAAATTCTAAAATTTATAGAGTTTGCTTGGAATTTAAAGTAGATTTTAAAGCACACCTATTAAGATTTAAAACTTGATATTCCAGGCTGAGGTAAGAGAGGCAGTTAGTAATGTTACTGAGAATCAACAAGACACACCAATTCTTCAAATGTTTGAGTCTGACTGCAAGTTATTAGCATTGCACAGTGTAGCAGAGGAATCCAGATGTTCACACAGAAATTATTCCAACCCTATGATAATTATATGCTGTAACAGATAGCAAAATTATATGCTAGAGAAAATTAACTAATTTGTACCATGCTAGCATGGAAAGTCCCACTTAGTAAGTGCCATATCAAGAATAATAAGGCAGTCCCTTCATCTGTGTATATATATATATATATATATATATATATAAAACATGTTGGTTTCTTAACAGCTGGAAAAAAAAGAACCCTATGTGAAGATTACTTCATCCAAAGGAAAAGTCATGATTTAAAATCACAGCTAAATGAAATGAAACGTGATCACATCCAATGGCATGTTGAGGAGATACAGTGTTAGATCTCAATAGATGCTTCCTAAAATAAATTAAAATTGAGTGAAAAACAAAGATTTTAATGCAGAATTACAAATTTCTTTGAGAGATTCCAGTCTGTGATTATAAAACTTTGTAGGATAGGTGGTACTCTTATGAAAACCTTTATACTGTATGCTTAGAATTACAGTTTCTTAGATTAATACTAATCATTAGTTATTCATTCCAGGTTATCTACCAGTTGGAAGCAGGTGCTCAAATACTGGGTATGAACACTTGTGGCACAGAGAAGCCAAAATTAATTTGTGTAATTACTGCGTACCGTGACCAAAATAGTTATCTTCAATCAGGTATAATAAAAATGAAAACAGTCTCTAGATAATTTTAAATTGTATAGATATTTGTCTAGATAATGTGATGTCAAATAGTATATCATAGGTTGTTAATGAGCAACTGCATGTGTTTGTATTCTTAA
This sequence comes from Atrichornis clamosus, assembly GCA_013400975.1. Lineage (NCBI taxonomy): Eukaryota > Metazoa > Chordata > Aves > Passeriformes > Menuridae > Atrichornis > Atrichornis clamosus. The sequence continues at coordinate 111,157 of WBMZ01006157.1, read as the reverse complement.
GCAACAACACGGGGAGATGGGCCAAAGGTAATGGAGATACCACCACTTATTATTTAAATTTATTTTTTCACTGAAAAATTGCTAGGCACTCTTGGGTCTTAAGAATGATGAATATATGTTGAAATTATGGGGAGTTTTAATATAGATTTCTTTCCATATAAAGCACATTTAGCACAAGCCCCTGAATACTTTTGCTTTTACCCTCATTTACCAGCAAGTGACACTGTTTCTCTATAAATGAAGAACAGGACTGAGGGCTATGGGTTTGCTGTAGCCTTGGCATTCAGCATGTCTCCCTAATACTTAGATAATTTTGTGAACTTGAAATGCCTTCCATTGCTACAAAAAAGGTGGGGTTTGAAGTCCTAAAGTTAATGCTATTTACATGGAGTAGCACATTTTCATTTAAGCAGCAACAAAGTATTTGAGTTTTAGTTTTAATTTACATAAGTATTTATTCAACTAAATATAGCTTCCTCAAAGTATTTTTACAATCTTTATTTCATTATTTATTGCTGTAATTTGTCTAGTCTTTTATTTTGATGGCAGTTGAGAAACAAAGCCTTTTAATTATAAGCACATGCAAGCACAGATGTTGCTCTCAATAGCAACAGGTGCTGAGTGTGAACATCTCACAGCAAAGGCTCGAGCAAATGTTTGCTTGTATTTGTCAGAAGCCACCAGAAGAGTAACACAGGCACATTCAAGTGAAAGGTCATGTTCCTTTATTTCAAACTCTCATTCATTTGCTGTAATGGTAGGGAAGGAAAATGTGAGGAGCAGCATGCTGGAATATGTTCTTTAGTTTTTATTTGCTTAAGCTTTCTTCTGTTCTACTCATCTTCATAGCAAGAAAAAAGAATTAAGAAGTTAAAGGTTTCTGCGGACTATTCAGCTTTTGGGTTAAATTGTCCTCTGGTTTCCTTTTCTTTTTTTCCCTTTCCTTAGATGGGAAGGAATTAAATGCAAGCTTAAGATTCATCTTGTAATCTTACAATGTTAATTACAACATACACTCCTTGTCCTCTTTTTAAGTTGGGTTGTTAAGACTGTGTTGGAAAGTAACAATTGTATGTATTTCCTAAGTAGTTTAGGTAGCACGTGGTATATTTCCTGCACATAAAGGTTTCTGGTTTCAACATTTGCTAGAAGTAACAGCAGAATTAAAAATAGTTTTTCATAAGAAAAATAAATTTATTTCAGTTGTGAACCTTTGAAATTGGTCTAATATAGGTTATGCTCTTTCTGAGAACAATTTTAAGGCTCTTTTGGAGTAAAGATAAGCACATTGACTTTTACCAAATGAATATTTTCTTCCATTAGGATTTTTTATGCTTTTTTGTTTGATTCAGGTTTCTTAGTGTCAATGCAATTGTGCTGTTCATTTGCCTCAAAAACATTTTATTATCTTACTAAATTGATATGTTTCTCAATCAAATTAGCATGTATTTACCCTGTTTTTTTAACACTAATGGAATTTCTTTATAACATTTAATTGCAGATCATTTTTAAATGAGAGGCAGACTTGTTAAGTAGCACCAATACTGGTGTAAAAAAAAGATTAAAACTGTATTTATTGTTTCAAAACTATAGAATAATTTTGTCATATTTGTATATGTTTTTTCTATTTTTATTTTCTTTTTAACCTGCTCAGCTTAACTTTTGTTCTAGAGGCTGCAGAGTCTAAGAAACCATGTAACTGCACAAAATCTCAGTGCCTCGAATTGTAAGTAAGACTTTATCAACATTTAATGAATGCTAATAGCAGTGTATAGATGTAAGGACAAACATACAGGACATGTGCTTTAAGACAAACGTTATCTATGTGTTAAAAATTATTCATCTGACACTGACTTAGAAAGATCCCACAGTTGATGTAAATTCGTGTCACACAAGCTTAGAATTTTCTGCAGGAGTGTAGGTGACTGCATATAATCCATAGCATGAAAAATATGAGAATCTAGAAGCTTATCTGGAGAATCCTATGTAGAATGCAAATGCTGTACATTCAACTAAAATTTCTGTGTCTTGCTGCTGCTTTCATACATGAATAATATGCACAGAGATGTATACACAACAATTAAATTTTATTCTTTGATGGACTTGGTATATCTTACAAAATGTAAAATTGATAGAGAGAAGCTCTTTGTCTAGATTTGGATGTGATTAAATTACACAGTAATTTACCTTTTTCGTAAGTAGAAACTGAACATTCTGCCTAGAAGTGGAACTTAGATTTCAAAACTTGCACTTAAACCCATTAAAATTTATGTTATTTTGCATATTAATCATAAATACGGTGATTGCTTTCCCAATGGTGATTTTTGCAACAACTGCAACTGCAGTAATTGTTACAGTAATTGAGTTAGTGAAACTGAGTCATTAAAAGTCAGTCAGGAGAAAAAAAAATGTACAGTACACACTGGTTATCAGCTTCAGGTATGGAAAATATAGTATTCTTTTTTCCACTAGTTACAGTACTTGAAACTTTATTTTTAGCCTAAATAAAGCTGAGCATTGCCTCTGTATTATTCTTGTGTAAAGAAATTTAGGGATGTCATTCATTCCTTTTATAGAACTTTGGGTTAAAACTAGTGAGGTATTAACTGAATGATAATTTTAATTCTTTGAAGTATTCAACATAAAATTTAATTTCAGGAAGTTTTTTACTTGAATGAAAAGTTATTGTATCCCAAAATTAGACAATAATTAAAGGGGGTGGGCAGGATCTGACTTTTGCATGCAGATGGAGTAAGAGACTTGTTTAACCTTTCTCTGTCTGCATCCATTCAGCAGAACTGGTGTAGTGAGAACAGTCTTCCATGTGATGAATTAGAAAAAACTCAGAAGCAATCTGTTGCAAGCAGAAGCTACTCAGTGTAGAACAGAAATCTACTCCCTGAAATTCCTAATAGGGGTGAGTTTCAGTAGGATTAACACCAGGAAACAAGAAATTAGGGTTAGGACTAGTGACATAAACATGGATCAAAAATAGAAATTAGGAATATAAATTATAAATAAAACTTAAAATTATTTGGAGCAGTAGAAAAAGATAAATACATTGTAAGATGAACTTAGAATTCTTGAAAAACTGAATTTTATGTAATATATTCTCATTTTCACATGCATCTTTATTTGATAACACACTGCAGAGAACACTACCGTAATATGAAATGTCAAGTTATTAAGTTCAAAAGAGAGATGAGCTCAAATGATGAGGACAAAAAAATTAGGAAGAAAAACCATAGAATTTGGACTAATCAAGAGGTAGGAAAATAATAAGGGAAGGGGGAAAAAATCACAGGGAAATGTTAGAAGAAATAATACAGATAATTAAAACCCAATCCTCTTCATGAGATATTTACATGAAAATTGAAAGCTGCTATTTGATGCCTTCTCTATTAGTTAGGATTGGAGCTAGTCCCTGCTTAGGCTGCGTGTCATCAAATTTAGTCAGCTGTACTTAAGGTTCTTAGGGATTAAATATTTCCTTTGCAATGTACACATTATAAAAAATTGTAGCACATTCTTACAGGAAACCCCTTCTCTTCTTGCACTACATGGTCCTTTTGAGAAGCTGACATAAATGCACAGAAAAAGAAAAGGGTAAATGTCAAAAGAGCCCAAGTTTTAATAAAAAGCAGAATGCAGAGGAACATGAAAGCAAATGGAAACATGAGAGACACACCTCAGAAGAGTGTCAGCTGGAATAAGTAGCAAGATGTAAGAAATAGCTTCTGATTCTATATTAGTTTTGCAATGGTTTGAGGCAAGGGGAGGCAAAAAGAAACATGAATTATATGGTGAATCAAAAGGTCACCCTCAGCTATCCATATTTGTTCATACCATATCGTACAGCTATTGTAAACCTTTATACTGTTCTAGGGAATATTAGAAAGTATGTTTTTAGTAGAGAAAGGAAGATTTTTGTATTATTTTATAAAATGCTGGTAAACCTCCATTTGAAACACTGTGTACGGTTCTGGTCATCTGTGCTCAAGAAAAAGAAACTTGATTTGGAACAGATGCACTCCTCAAAGTCTCCTGGGACAAATAAGAGAATGGAATATGTGTCTTTAGGTGGAGAGAACAGAGGAGTTTGATTTAGTCCAGGCAATTTAAGCCTGAGAGGATATATGCTTCCTCTTTGTAACTGAATTCAGGGGATAAATATTGAAGAGGGCTAGAAGCTGTTGAAGGTAAAGGATACATATCACTTAAATTTAGAATGGAAAGTAAATTTTCTTAACCATTCAAATGGTAAGGTTCTGAAATGTTCTTCCTTATAGGATAGTGTGAGCCAGGAACCTAAACTGTTTTTAAATGGAACTTCAAGAATTGTCTAATTAAAACAGGTTTCCTGAAGACAGTACATCTATGGTACAAAGTTTTGGATGTCTATTCATATTGGCATATTCAGGGGATTCTGAAAGGAAAGACAGTAGATTATACCATTTTTCCTTGCATGAATCTCATACTTCAGCACTTTTAGTAGTCACCCATGGCACCCAGAAAAGTATTTCTTCTCTTTGATACGGTGTTCTTAGAACCCCCAGGTACTGAACACTAACAGATGCTAAGGCAAAATGCAGGCAGTGTGTGTTCACCTTCCTGGAGATATTGAATAATCCTATTTAAATGCTCAAGCAAGTCAAACATACTTATGGATCATGAAAGAATTTTCAACCGCAAGACGGATTTTTTTTTTTTAGATGATTCTCTATGAGGATCATCATCTTTTTAATGTTCTGCCAATTTAAAGATTTATTTGATGTTGATATTCTCAGTTTCTGTTTCTTTCTGTGGCATGGTACTGGTTTTAATCTCTTGATTTGTGTGTGAAATAGACAAAGTGCTTGGAAGTGTTTAGGTAATGCAGAATACGTGTTCTGTGGTTTGTTTCAAACTGGACACAGATGTTGCTTGTTGTCAATAAGGGACTGGGATTGAAGATCCAGCCCTGTGGGCCCAAATTCCACACCAATGGAACTGCATGGTACCTGAGCAGGCAGAGCAGAAGAGCTCTGGTTATTGTAATAAGATCAGTCTATAATCTGCTTGTTGTCAGACAAGTCCATAGCAATGAGGGAAATACAATGTCAAACCAGGAATTCCAATCAGTGAGCAGGGATCAGCAGGGGATGTAACCAGGCACAGATAGACGTGTGAAGCAGCTCAGGAAGGAGCAAGGCCTGAGCTTAATGCAGCTCTGCAGTGAAGGGAGGAGGCCACCAACAAGGCTTCCTGAAGGAAGGCTCTTTCTTCACACAAGTCTGACCCAAGGCTACAGGGATGCCCTATCAGAGCTGGCCTCTGGCACAGGCAGCCAAGGCCCCAGGAGCGGGGAAAGAGGTTGGAGAGTCAGTCGGTGCCTTGGAGTCCTGAGGTGCGGTCAGAACCACAGGCTTGTTGTGCTGCTCCGGGTTCTGCTCATTAGGCAGAAACCTGTAGAGCAGGTACCCTTTTTTCTCCATCTCTAATAAACAGCTCATCCCCATTTTACACTTTTAACACTCCCAGTTTTATTTGGCTTTGGGTTGGTGGGTTTTTTTGTTTGGAGAGTGGCAGGGCCGAGGATTGCATCCTTGCTTGGTAGTTTTCGCCTTCTGTCAGTGACCCCAGTAAATCTTTTCCGTCTTCACCTAAAAGGAGTTTCAGTATTTTAATCTAGAAATTTCTCCTTTTACTGTCCTGCTAACACAGCCCCACATTAATTTTGGTGAGCTTCTGTTGTCTGCAGTATCTGATTCTTTCTCTCAACCTGTTGTGTTAACCCTGGCCAGGCCTGGCCTTCTCTATGCATACCTTAGCAATTAATATTGCTGAAAGTGGTGAACTTCGTATGGATATAAAATTATTATATTCATCACATTCTATTATACTGCACTGATAGGGGTAGCAGTCATTTCTTATTGAATGACTAAACTCTACTGTCATCATTTAATCCCTGTGTTCAGGTGATTTTGGTTTATGCTTTTCACTTACAGGAATAACAACAACAGCAGAAAAAACCCAACCAAACAAGAAAAATAAAGGGGAGGGGGTGGTGGAAATAATTACCATACCTGTTGTAGTGGCAGTTCTGTGTATGCTTGGTACTTTGGGTGCGTCAGTATTTCTGCTTCTGCAGTAAAGCCACGGTAAATCAGCTCATTCTGGAGAGCTTCTTGTGATAATTGATCTTTCCCCAAATGATCTTCATTCCAGCTGTTGCAGTGTGGCAACCTGCTGTGGTATATTTGATGTTGTTATTCATTATAGTGCTTTTTACAGTCATAATCATAAACTAATTAAGCTATGTCTGACAGGCCTTTTGAGAGGTGCTAATAGTTAATACATTTACTAATTATTTGCACACTACAGACAGAAATGATATGATTTGTGGCTAAGGAGCTAAAGAGGGACTTTGGAGATCTGAGTTCACTTTTGCACTGTGCCACAGCTTCTGGGCTGGTCTTGAGATACTCACTGAATTTCCATGGCTTTGACTGAGGAAAATACTTGAGTGAATGCTGAATAATAAAGTCAATCAGGTTGTCAAGAGCCTTCTTGAGTTAGAACTCTTGGAAGTGGGATGACAGGCCCCTACCTCCACCTTGTTTTCCTGTAGTCAGTCATGAGTCCATAATTCACCCAAAGTCTCTCCATTTACTTCAACAAGCTCTGAGTCAGGCTTTTAAAAGAATAAGGAATACCAGGTCCTGACCAAGAACCTCACAGAAGGGCACCCTGAGCCCAGCTGGGGTCTCAACTAGAACATAAATTACCTGTTTGGAAAAAGGAGAGGTGTATAGTTAATTTGCAAAACCCAGTAGCTGTCCTGTAACTACATGCCAAAATAATGCTTTCATAAATCTTCATTACAGAGTGGATATTTGCCATTCAGTATTACCCACTTCAGAGACCAAATGTGACTCATTATTAAATTACTTCAATCTGTGCTGATGTAGAAGCACCCCTGACACATCTCTTTGTGAGCCATTTCTTCAGAGTAATTGCATTAGTAATAGCCGATTACACAGCAATCTTATGTTCCTACAAAATTAAGGTAATTACTGTAGCTAAAAACACATCCCTCTGTATTCTGTCCTAGCAAGGAAGCTGGTAAAAGGCAGTGTAATGCTTCAATTCTTTGTAACAAGAGAAACATTAAGGTATAATTACATTATTGATGTGGCGTAGGAGAAGTTTTCATATCTGAAAGGAGCAAGGAAACAAAATCGTAGTTTGAAGCTATAAAATCCTAATCTATAAAGGGGGATAAAAAAGATCTTTTGCATTTAGATGCCTTAACAAGTATGGAAGAAATCTATTTGAAATACATGAATGAGTTGGTGTTCTGTACTTGGAAAGTATTAGATGTCTGTCTTTGAAGTAGATTTTATTATGCAAAAGTGCATTTTTCTTTGAACCACGTTCCAGAGAAACTGATGATTTTTATACAAAGTAAATAGGTATTAATTTGTTAATTTAATGGTAAACCTCCTGAATGCTAGGGTCAGATTCTAATTAGACTGTGTGCTATAGAATTTGGTTTGTATTTTAATTTTCACCTTTCCTTGTGTCTTTGTGGGAAACTTGACATTTTGCATTTTCTTTAGTACAATATTAGAAGTGTAATATAACAGCTGAGGGAGAACAGACAGACCGTTCCTGTAAATGCAGCAAAGTAATTAAAGCCTAAATATTCTAGAAGGGATAACTGAAAAGTTAATCTCTTCAGAGGTATTATTCAGTGTCAAAATTCATAGACAGAGGGTACCACTAGGTCATGTGAGCGTGGCAGTTTGTGTTTGGGTGGGGGCTGATGAGAGGCTGCTGCCTGACATAAGTACTCCTTGCAGATTTTGCTTTCTCTTGCGTTCGCGTGCTGTGGCTGAATTGCTGATGGCCCTTGAGTAGAGAGGAAATGTTCAATTGTGGAATATATCTTGCAATATATGATATACAGAACTCTTAAGATTAACGTGGTTCTCCAAACTGTTTGGATTACAAAGAGAAATCCTTGCAACTGAGTATGGATTGCTCAACTGGCAGAGCAGAATATGAGAATGTTCCAGGTTAAGCTAAATTCCTTTTATGCATATACTGTATGTAGTTGACATCTATTAGTAGGATTTGTGGTAAATGAAGTAGCTATTTAAAATGTCTAAAAATGAGAAATCTTATGGGATCAGAGTAACTTTAAAAACATATTTTTTGCAGGAAGAGAAATTATGAAAGATAATACCTTATTTTTCTGTTATGTACCAACAGGACTGGGGACAGTGGACAGCAACTACAGTAGGAAGCTATCCAAATTTTTAAACACAATGTGATCACTTGCAGTCTTGTGTTGTAAAAGATATTTGTCATCATCTGTGTCATGAGATCAAAAAGACCATGCCTCTGTGGAGACACCTCACTCCCTGTAGCACCCAAGCCTGTGAGAGGGATGGGCCCAGGAACAGAGAGGAGCTGAGTATAATCGTGGAGTTGAATTAATATTGATCCATCATATGACAGGTTTGGGAAGGAAGCTCTTTGAGGACAGCAGAGACATGTTTATCTGATATTTTGAATACTGCTGCTTCCCACAAAAAATTTTGGAAATTATAAGGGGAACAGTAAGCTTTTCGTTTACTAACACTGTGTCATGCATAATGTAAGGAGAAGAAAAGACAAGCCATATTAGTAAGACTTCAGTTTCCATAACTTTCAGATGTAACTTTAATGAGATAAAACGAATATTCATCCTGGAACAAAGTGATTTAACAGTTTCTGGTCTTTAAAGAATCTTACACTGTGATAGTCACAGTAGTTACATTCAGTTGACTCTTTTATTTATTATTTTTCATCATGAGGAGAGGTTTGCAGCAAGCAGCAGCAAAGCCGTGTTTTTTTAAAAGCAGCTGATGTGTATTTTGTGCTGTAAATCTTCTTTTGATGTTCAGAATGTTCATTGGTGTTGAACTCAGTCTAAAGCCTAAATGAGAAAAACAAAAAAATATGTATGATTCCTGGGCATTCTGCAGGAAGCAATGCTTGGTATCTATGATTAATTTTCCTAACCTATTCTCGCTGCAGTGAGAACAAGAACTTTCCTCTGACATAAGCAGGTGTTGTATTTGGGTCCTGCATCTGTACAGCAGCTCCTGCAGAGGTACAGCTGTTTCTCTTACAAGCCTGGAGTACTGCTCTTGCTAAGCCTTGACAGCATCTACTTATCTAGTCCCCTACTAGGAGCTGAAACTCAAAACACGGTATGATTCTATGATATTTGCACTACTTCACAGCATCTTTATCTTGTCAGGGCTGTTTCTGTTCCCTGCTGTCGTCCTGTTGCAGCTCTTTTGGATGTGGGAAATGCACTGAACTGTTGTCAGCCTTTCCTCTAGGCCAGATACACTGAAAAACCACAAAACTTCTAATTTGGGGGAGTTTCCAACAAATAATTCAGTTCTTAGAATACCAATGGTTTTGGAGGGAGAGCAGTGCTGTGTGCTTGGTGAATTACGCTCTTAGAAAATTCAAATTGGCACTGGCAGCAGAGACAGAATAATTCTGACCACTTTGAAAAATCCTGGCCCCCGTCTGTTATCCCTTAGGTTTCAGTCAGCGTACCAAAACAAGGAATGGATGCTCTTTAGTGTAAATAATCCCATGTAGGAAGAACTACTTACACCAGCAGAAAAGTATTTTACTTTTAATATGATAAAAACTGATGGATCTGTAACTAGTATACTGGTAAATTATGTATAGTTTTTCTTTAAAAATTGCTTTTGAAAAACAAAAATCCTCCAGATTAAACTTGTAATACTGTCCATCATTATCAGAGGCATATCTTCTGCCATCTAGTGAAAATGAGAGCAAGAAACAAACAATTCAGGAAAACTATTCCATCAACACAGCATCCAGTTCAAGACAGCAGGTATTAGACTACCTGCTGTTGACCTCAGTAGTTTTCTGCCAGCACAGATTCAAAAGTGTGAAGACATAACTTGCTGCAATTCCATAAAATTGTTCTAACAACTGGAACAACTCTGGAAGAATCATTTACTACTTGTCTTGGCATTCACTGTTCCAATGAGAGAGAAGTGACTGGAATGTGGCATTATTAACATCTCAATTCTAGTTAAAGATTATCCTGCTTTGAAGAATAATCCTGTGGCTGGCTAAATTCACCTCAGGATTGATGTGTATCCATCTTCAAAGTATTTTGATTTCAAGTTGAACCACTCTAAGATTATTGTAGTAATGTCTCAACTTAGAGTAAAACTTCTTGGGCAAGACTGACTTTTGAAACACCAGAGGGTATATAGTATTGCAGGGATGACTCCTGGAGCATCACTCACTCCTTTAAATTGTTCCTGAGATATTGTACATAAATCTTAAAAGCCAGCAATAGGTCAGATATAATCCACAGTCTCTAGAGCAAATGCCACCTGAATCATATCTGAAGATACTGAGTAGGTGTAGCATTCTCTTTAAGTGAATTATTAATTCAAATGTCTTGGTTTCAAAGATATTTTTTGAGGGGCTGCCTACTCACTGACATTCTGTTGTCAAGCAGCAGCAAACTTCACATTCCACTCAATCATTACTCACAAGCACTTGTCTTTTTTCAGTTATTTAATATAAGAAGATTGTATACCATGTAGATTCTTCTAAGTATCAGTGTAAAATAAACTACCTATTTACTAGGGAGGTTTAAAAATAATCAGAAGTGGTGTTTAAAACCCTGCAATAAGGTGCATAGTTCAGTTTGCAGGTAGAAGAACTGGTAGCTACGTTTGTTTCTTTTTGAAAACTTGACTACAAGCAGAAACATAAGATAAAAGGTATGGTTTAGCTGTATGCTAATGCTAATCTTACCATTCTATCACATCTGCTGTCACTCCCTTCAGTCATTCAAATACTGTCCCAAGTATTCAACCTGTAAAGTAGCTGAAGATCACACAATATGAAAATCTCAGTTCAGTTGGTCATGGTCCTTTCCAGCCTTCGGTCTCACAGTGTTTGTATGCAGATTATTTTGTGAAAATTGGGTATAGAATACTAACCTACTTTTGTCATTAAAGCTAGAAAATTATGTGCCTCGCTCTATCATATCAGGGTGGTTAATGATAGTTGCCCCCAGGAGATCTGGAAATAATCTGTACCTGAAAGAAAATAATCACAACAAGGAAGCTGACTAAATGTCAAGCATTCTCCAAAGATGGTGCAAACACGTAATCTTCATCTTTGGTCCTGTCTTCTACGACAACAAAGAATAGGCTATAAGAAAGGTTATTTTTAAAAAGGTCCCCTTTCTTAACTGACTCCATTTATTACCTGCACAGTTTTCTGTCTCATTATTATTTTCAGTTTTTATAAGTTAAAGATGTATCTGGATTCATTGCAGTCATAAGTCATGTTTATATTGTTCCCTGGCTTGTTACATAAAAATACATTCTTACTCCACCTTTTTTTTATATTCCTGTTTCAGGACTTTGATAATTTGATTGCAAAAGCAATGCCTGCATGCATTTAAGTGACTAGTGGAATGGTATAATGCATTTGAAAAGCAGATTTTTCCTGTTCAAAGTCACCCCCATGTTCACATAGGACCAATAAAGGTAATTGTACTATTACTGTTAAGATTTCTAGATGTAATAATGATGAGATTAAAAAAAAGAAGTTATTTGACATCTTACTCTTAAAAATTTAAATGTGTTTCAACTACAGAAGAAACGTTGCTCTTTGTATAATTATATCTGCAATTGAAGATAAGGATTATAGCAAAATATTCTGCTCAGCATTTCCCAGGGGATCTCATCCAATAATTTTTTAAACAGCTGAAGGTTCACTTTTAAGTTCGGGATCCTGACTTTGCTGTTTACCAGGCCAGTGTTCCTCAAGGTCACAAACTCAACCAGGGCATGGTCACTACAGCCCGAGCGGCTTCCAGTGAGCTCATCTGCCTTTGTGAGCACCAGGAACACTTGTCCTCTGGTTGGTTTGTCCAATATCTGGAGCAGGAAGTCATCCTTGACACACTCCAGGAGTCTCCTGGATTGCTTACAGGCAGCTGTACAGGAGAAGTGCATTAGTTAAATTAGAAATGAGCAAGTATTGCACAACTTCTTCTTTGTTGTAGCTTGTTGAAAAGCCTGCAAACTCTTCAAAGAGGTGTGCCTGGCATTCCTTCCTGCCCAGAACGGGATTAAAGCTTAGCAGGTGGTTCTCAACTCTGTGCTTACTGGGACCTGCACCCTGGCCACAAATCTAAACCTAAAACCTTACATTTTTATTTCTCTTTGCACGAATTTGTATTGTTTACTGAGGATCAGATCGTGCACATGATGCTTAATATTTTGATCAGAAGTTTACTTTTTGTTTAAGGGGGTAAGATAAAATTGTGGTTTAGGACGTAGCTGAGATAACTCGTTGCAACAGAGGGGTACTCCAGCTAAGCACAGACTACTAAACGTTGCATTTATTATGGAGGTTGGAGGAATACTGTTGTCCTAAACCTGTTCTTTCACCCAATGTGCAGGAGGCTGATCCACACACCGAGTCAAGATGTGTGATTTATTTACAGTGCTGCACAGAAAGCAGAATTGGGTGGCAAATCCACAAAGCTACACATGAGGCACACAAAAGCAGGCATACTTATGGAGTTACAATCTTTTAAGTTATTAGCCCATCTCATAAGTCACTGTTTGGCTAGGTTGCTATTGGCTCATCCTTTCCCTACTTCAATTTCAAGGCATCAAATCCCAAGGAGTCATGTTGCATGCTCAGTCAATAGTGGTATTTTTGTGGTCAGGGGTCAAGGACTGTGGTTTTTATTATTATAATGAGTAAAAGTTCATCACTAGGGCAAGTTCTTACCACAGAACCAGTCAAAACTGGGGGTTTGTAGCCCATCAGTAAGCATCCTGGGTAAGTATGGTGTTTTACCTATTTTTGGGTTCCCCCTTCAAGGACTTAGGCCATCAGTTTTGTCTTTTACATTCCTGTGGTTTTTGTTTCCATTGCTTAACCACTTTGTTCTTAATCTTTCTGTATTTGGAACTTTGCTCCTGTTATTCACCAGTACCCCTCCCTAAAGTGGTTAGCTTTGGATATCCCTTTGCTTTATTTACAGAAACCTGTGCTGCACTAATGGGAACCATACTGCCAATGAAGGTAATTTTCTCATGTGTTTCAGGGATGACGTGTGCTGATGTACAAGATGACTCTCTGTGCAGTGGTAGAACCCTTGTATATAGTGAAAACAGGATCACATTCTGTGTCTTAACTGCTGCATAGCTTACGTTTTTATTTCTCTGTTAGCAGACCTGCTAACAGAGAGAAAATACCAAAGGTAAGACGAGGGAAATACAAGAATATCTTCCTCCCAAATTTTCCACAGAAGTATTGTCTAGTTGAAGTTCTGAAAATGAAGAAAAGAACTTTTTTTTTCTTTCCTGTCATTTCTTAAGCAAACTGTAGAGATCTGTAACAACTTGTCCAAGCAAGCTCCCATATGTCATTTCAGTCACAACTTTGATAATTTTATCTCTTTTACATCCATCCCACACACTAATGACGACCTAATTATTACAGGGAATGGGCAGGATTTTCCTTAGTACCCACTCATAGAGTCTTGTTTAGGTTAGTCCTCTTTTGATACTCTTAATGCTGGATTGAAAGGGGTTTGATTATGTTACTATGATGAATACAGAAGGAACATCAGATGAGTTACGACAAAGGAAGACACAACTTTTTTAATTGGTTTCTGTGAACTAGCTATTTCACAGCATCTCTATTGGGATGAGCATTTCAGGACAATAAGAACTCTAATAACATAATGCAGCACAATATCAATGTATTCACTGCTCAGAAGAAAGATGTGGCATTTACTTCTACAGAATATGCTTTTCTGAGGAAAGAGCTGAGGGCACCCACATCCCCTTTGATCTCTGTCAGAAATGTTGTGTCTTGAATGAACTCTGGGGAGCTGTTGTTTGATTTAACCTTTTCCAGGTAGCCTGATTTGAGCATGTGCAGACACAGGAATAACATTTATGTTAAAGGAGAAGCCACTGCCTGGGCATTCTCCCACCGTCCAAGGAGTTGCACACCCACCACCACAGGCTTTACCTGCTGGGACCTGAGACCCTTTGCAGGGTCCCAATAGCAGAATATCAGGTGTTGGATTTATAAAAATAAATAATTTAATAGCGTGGTACAGCAGCAGGTCAGCCTGAGTTGGGTGCCCTTGTAGAGAGAGAGAAATTATTAAGGCAATTATACCCTTACAACTTATGTACCCACCCCTCACGTGCTCTTCAAGCATCTTGCATGTACCTCTTGGTCAAATGGTAATTTTTGTTATGGGGTCTTTTCATACCTTGTTGTATTTTTTTTCTCTATGTTCATGCAGGCAGGTCATTCCCTGTTCTTGTCTTGTCAAGCTGCAGCTTCTGCTGATGGTTGTAGCCTCCTTGTCTGCTTGTTTGTGCTTCTGGTGCTCCTGCTTGCTGGTAGAGCATGAGAAACAAAAAAGCTCTGGACTCAGGATAAACTTTACTTAGCAACAACCAAAACGTAAGTGTGTTGTCCATGTCCCTCTCATGCTAAGGATAAAACACAGCATTGTACCAGATAGTGAGCAAATTAGTAAGAAAGTTAACTCTATTCCAGCTGAAAAAATATCTGGGTGTGAGCTCACAGTTTGCAACCTAAGGTTTCAGGAAATCTGCATTGTTACCACTTTTACAGGTAGGGATATTGTAAACCTTGGAGTGGTTACAACCAAAATCTTTAAATGGGTCGATGAGGTCACAAGGGGAAAAAAGTTACAAAATTATAATTAAAACTTAAGGAAGAAAAGTGTTATTGAAGAGAAAAAACATATGTGAGCACTTTTTAAGGAGATGAGGAAAAAAAGAAAGCTTTGTGACTAAGTAAACTAAATGCTGTCCTGTTACATGCTTTAGTGAGAATCTTTTTGTACCAAGACAAAAGAAAATTGCTGTGGGACAAGGCAGTGAGATTTATTTTTTTTCCACTGACTTGCTACCTTCTGAAGAGATGACAACCATAAAAGTCACATCATTGCAAAGTCTGTTTCTTCAGACTAAATGAACTCCCACACGAATGGGCAGCAATTTATGAGTTGAGTCCTTTTGGTGAGGAGTGCATGAAGAGCATTCACTAACCACGAACTAGACAGCTAGAAGTGAACTATTACTCACATGATTCAATGATCTAAATATCACAGACAATTGATGCAATCATCCTTCTTTATCCACCAAAGGATAAAAGGCCTGATTCTGATACTTTCAGTGGAGGTAATCTCTAGTTGTGGAAATAGTGCCTTAACTTTACATGGGATGATTTAAATGTCTGGACTCAGAAGTGATGGTAAGATTTAAATTCATAATTTTCCTTTTGTTTCACGCAGAACAGCCTATGCAGAACACTGTGTGTTATAAAGTCTGCCATGGCTAGCAGTGTTTAAGTGGAACACAAGAGGAGTTTCAGATCCATTGTGAAATACTGTGAAATTAATTTTAAATTACATTGCAATACTGTTCTGCAAGTATCATATTAGAAAAAGTAAAGCATAGTAATAAAATTGCTTTCCAACATATTAATAATGCTGAGCTGCATGATTAGGAGTGAAGTGTCACTTTGCATATGTCATAGTTTTTGTTCTGCATGAACATAACACACCTCCATAGTCTGGAAATTTTTTTTCATGCAACTTTAACACCAATGTGTTCCTCAGAGTCCACAGACATATGCAATGTTTTAGAACAATGTTCTAAATCAGCAACGTGTCTGCTGATTTATATGAATGATCAGACAATTGACTTATTGCCAGGACTGACATGCTGTCTCCAAGCCCAAGTATCCAAACTTACGGCTCACTAAATCAATACATTTGCCTTATAAAAAAAAATATATAAATAAACAAATATAAATACATATGATATATATAGAAAGAATTTTTTCACGTGCTTTTAAGAACTGAAACGTGCAAGCCCTGCTCTGCAAAACAAAAGCAGCTCTATATAATCAACCCTGTGTTCTGCACAAATCCAAAACACAGCCCCACATTAGCCACTGGGAAGAAAGCTAACTGCACCTTAGCCCAAATCAGCACAGCTATAATCTTTCCTATTTCTAATGCAAAACTTATGAGTGTTTTTTCCCCTGTTATTTCCCACTAAAACACTGGTAATTTGCTCAGACACTTGCAGGACTCTTGTGAATGTTATTACCTGACTTCACTCCAATGATGTTCTTAATATTTGTCATGCTAATGCAAGGACATTTTTTAAATCACAGTTTGCAGTAGGATTGCATCACCGAGCCGGTGCATTTCTCTCTGTTGGCCAGCACACAGTGTTCTATTAGAAGTTTTCACATTCTCATTTCTAAAGGCACTCCTATTCATTGTAATTACAATTCTTAGCAAGTCAGACATCTCTATAGAGTTAAACCTGTTCTGCTAAGCATGCCTGAGCTCTTCCATGAAGAGCACTATTACCACCTTGTGGCTATTGAGGCCATCTATTACACTCAGAAGAATAGTGCTTGAGTATATTGCAGCCTTCTAAAGTGTCAGCCTTCTCTGCTTTATCTTTCCTTTCGCCTGCATGCACAAAAATTAGAGAACTACGGCATTAAGAACAAACAGCCCAAATATGTTCTGCATGTTATTTTAAAATCAAAGAAAATTAGAAAGCCAGAAACCTTGATCCTCCAAATATCTGAACCTTCTCTTCTAGAGACCCCTACCGTGTTTTCTCCAAAGTTTAGCAAGTTGTGGTTGTTTACCTTTAGGAAAAAACTCCAAAAGGATTGTGAGACAGGGCACAGTAACTCACCTGAAACATACTGGTTTACTCACAACAAAGGGAAAATTATTCTTATGCCCATGGTCTATAAAATAAGTGCTTGGTAGAAAATGCGCAACCGAACAGAAAATGAGCCCAGGAACACAAAGTGCCTGTCCCCTCTGGCTGTGATTTTGCTGGAAATGGCACTAGGGAGCTCAGAAGGGGAGTGCCCTAATATGAAGTAATGAAGAAAGATTGTGCATACAGGGCTTTCTGGCTCTTGTCAGAATATACATGTATATTCAGTGTTCATCGTTTTATTTATCCTTTCCTTCTTCTAAAGGCAGGTTCTTCCTGCTGCAAGCCATAGTTTTGGCTTTTTATGTGATTTTAGGATTATTAATCCTTAACTGAATTGAAAGTTCTGCTAAATTTTTCCCAGATTTGATAGCATAAGTGTAAGGATTTCAGAAGGTGATGCAAGTCCCGATTTCTAGCACAATTTTAAGCATTATGGTACCAAAGTCTTGTAATATTTTGGAGGAAATTTGGGTGATGTCTGCACCACCCAGTCAAGCTTCTGTCGGGTGTGGGGGCCCAGGCACTGCCATAGCACGTCCACACCTCACTGACTGTATTTGCCAGTGCAGCGTGTCCTGTGGTGTGGCCCAGAACCTGGCATTACATTGTTATGGACTTAGCTTGGCACTTCCCTGGCATTTTTTTAGGCCTTGAGGTGTTGGTGTGCTCATTTTGTTTGCTGGCTGACATCATGTTTGTGCTGAGAAATATGTAAACCAAGAGTAACAAAGAAAACTTTGCTAGCAGAAGTTAATAGTGTTCTCCTGGCTTTCACCTGTAGGGGGAATTTATTTTGGAATCCTAGGACTGAGATTTGTATCAAGTTGGATTTATAACAGCATATAAGTTGCTTTAATAATGGTTCATACTGCGTATAAATAATTAAAATTTCAAATCTTGTTGCTAATTCAATACCTAGCTTCCTTGCATGGTCCTATAAGTCCAATCAAGTGTGTTTCTGAATCTCAAAATAAATTAACACCTCCAAAAAATATGTCCTCAAATCACTTTTGAAAGTAAGGGATTAAAAGCCTTTATTGCTTTAATTCTTCAGAAAAATATATCTCAGGTCTGTCAGCAGATGTGATTCTGCTACAAACTCACAAAAGGTAGTGTGATAAAAAATATTAGGCTTTTTTCCCCACAAAGGAGAGCATCCTTTCTTTCTGACTGAGGCAAAGGATTAAGCTTATGCTTAACAACTACTTCAGATGATAGAAGGAAAAAACAGGTTACATCTTCTCTGCTTTATCCAGTCAACAATATCTGGCTTATCAACACTGCCACAAATATTAATTATTGGTAATTACTGTGTTTTGTGCTAATACATAGCTAGAATGGGGAAAAGAATATCAAAATAATGATTAACATAATAAAACTATTATGTCTAATAAACAGATGTTTGAGGGCTCTGGTGAATGATAAAATACTGTCTATAATGTGCACTGTAAAAGGAATTCAAACAAAAATGGACTAAAAGGCAAAGAAAAATGTAAATATTTGGGGGGAAAAGTGTTACTTAGTTTGAACTACATAAAATGAATTAAAATTTCACAGATGCTTCTAAATGATACCCAGGCAGAGTACCATTTTTCTAATGGCTAGAATCACTAGATGGTTCTGAAGGCACAAGAAGGAATCAATTAACAACGTGCTTTGCTGCAGGTGGGAAGGGGGTGTATTGCTGATGGTGACTATACTTTTATTTCTGAAATTATTTTTTACGTAAAGATCTGAGATTTGTTAAAATTAATTTATTTTAATAATGTTGCTCCACTGGATAAAGTCAGATCTCAACTGATATAAATAAATGTCCTTTCAAGGTCAACAATACCACTGCACTTAATTTCATAGGTCAGGATTTGTGTTTGAGCTGTATTTTTAAACAGTGACTAAGCGGGTAACCAGCAGGAAAGGCAAGCAGGCACAATTTGCAAAACCATGTTTTGAAAAGTGGTACAAAAATCTAACATTTAGCTGCTAAAACATGGTTATTTTCCCAGTCTGCTTCTACTGGTTCTCTAAGTCTTGGGGCGTGGGTTCATCCTGCTTGATTTGAAGAAAGAAATCAAAATGCCTGACTTAGAAGGTCCCTCTGGATTCAGAGCCAGCCCCCAAACTCTGCTAGCAGGGAGCAGAGTCAAATCTTCACTTTGCAGAGCTGCCCTCTTCAGTTCCAGGGCCCAGAGTGCCTGTGGAGAGTCCTAGAGGAAGTTATTCAAGATAAGGGTCCCCAAGCACTGATTTGCAGAAGAGGTGGGTAAAATTCTCACACAGATCTTTGGAGAATACGTTGAGAAGGGTTTTAATTGCTGCAGAGAACAGTACAAAGCCATCAGAAAGCTAGTGATTCCTGATTCTACTAACTTTGAGATTAGAAGTTCAAGAAGAATGGGATAACCTTATCAAATTGCAGTTATCTTCATGAATAGTAAGCAAAGAGTACTCCTGCTACAGATACGGCATAGGAGCTTATATTGATGTAAATAATCAAAGCATCAGTTTTAAATTTTGTCAAGAAATGCTACCATTAATATTGATAGATGTAAATGATAGCCATAGTATTCATAAATCTGATCAATTATTTTCTGATAGAATGATTTTTAATGGAATAGAATAATTTCAAGGAAATATGATCATTTTGAAGGGGAAATTGTAGAAGTACTGCATTCTGAATTAATTGTATAAGTGTTTGTAAGTGATAAATAGTCAACTTTTATTTTAGAAACTGTAAAAAAAGAAAAATCCAATCTGAATGATGACAGGTATTTTAGAATTTCTTCTCAGACATTCTGTATGAGACTCATGTCTCCCAGCAGTCAGAAAGGCTGTGTGAGTTCTATATACTTAATTAGTAGAAATTATGTGGAGAACAATTAAATTAGAAATACACAAGCTGAATTTCAAGGGAATTTGATAAAGTTTTTGGGAATAATGCCGTACTTTGCAAGCAAGGAGGTGAAATAATTCTCATCTTCAGTTCAAGTCTGGTTTTTTAAAGCTCATTTCTGGAGGTTCTGTGTGTGACACATGCATTGACAAATGTCCAATGCTCTGAGGTATTAAAAATCTTAACAAATTGATGTTTGTATACCCAGCTACTGAATCTGAGTAGCAAAGTGATCCGTGAGTTGCAGTTTTCTGTGTCTGGATGATGCTCAGTTCTCGCAAAATGAAGTATCAGAATTCTTATTTGCATTTATTTAAAAATAAGTGACAGAACACAAAGAAGTACTGCACTGTTAATATACTCGGTGAATTGGTGAAAAAATGTTCTGCAAATAACACTCAGCTCTAAACTTTCTTTTAACCCTCATATCTCCCTTAGAAATCTCAAGGTAATTTGCATTCGGGATAAACTGCAAAATACTTCCTGGTGCCTGTTTCTAACTTGTTGCCATTTTGTGTCAGATATTCTGAAATAATGTAAAAATACCTTTGCCACTTTTTATGGGAGTTATTAGTGTGTTTCTTCACCTACTGTCTCATATCTCCCCATCTCTTTGGAAAAGCAAAGGAGCAGTTAAGAAGAAGTCAGAACCCTTTGTAAACTGACTCACACCAAGCTTCTCTATGAGCTTAGGAAGTTGGTGTAGCAGGCAGGCAAGAGGGGCTGTGGTTTGAACCGTGCTAACAATAAACCTGAAAGGAGGATGATGTCAACCCCAATATCAAGCCCCCTCAAACATCCTCAGGAGTCTGAGTCCTATCTAATTTTTCTATGCTAATGTTGCCGTCTGACCTTTACAGGAGTAGACAGGTGGGAAAATACATGTATCTTGTCAGCTCCCTAATGACTTCCTAATCTGAATAGACTGTTCTCTGCCAGCTGTGCCACCAGAAATTCCCTCTCTTATGCCAAAATGATTTGCATTTAAACAAGTTTTAATGAGACTACCTGACAGGTGAAATACTGTATTAAATTAAACTTTTTTGTTGTTGTTAAAGGTAGTATTCAGAATTCAGTATTTCTGCAGAATTTTTAGCCAAAAATATGTGATTTCAAAGTTTCTTTTGTAAACTGGCGCCAAATGCTGTGCAGCCATTTAATTAATCCCTGGATCAGGTTCTGAGGATTGTTTTATAATTCTGTGCACACATGTCCATAGTTTGGTCTAAGAAACCATTAAATTGGACCTTTGGGCCTAGAAGGACTTTTCTTCCATGAATATGACTGTTTCAGAACCTACGGCCTCCACAAGGGCCTGTGCCACAATTTCACCATGAAATGTATTGAAAAGACCTTTTTTATTTCTGGGTGTGGAGTTTAAAGGTGTTACTTGATGATTCTATCATCAATTATCATTAAATCTTGGGTTAAAAAGATAAGTTAATTTGCTAAGCACTTTTAGCACAAGATTTAAGATTCTCATCTATTTAGTTTCTCTATGTATGAAAATTATTATAAAAATAATTGTCACTTTTCTCTATGGCTTTTCTGGCTCTACAGTGCATTTTCCTTTGCAGTGAACTGCCCCGAACTGCTGCTGGTGTCCAAGTTGGGAATGGTATATTTTCATTGTGATTCCCAACATTTCCTTTGACTTTCTATCCACTGGTGAGGTTTAAAAAACATTTTCAGAGGGCTGTGTGCAATGAGTCCGGGTTATTTTTCCAGACACAATTCAGAGTATGCGTATGCAAAATTAGAGTTGTTTTTCTCTGCGTATATAATTTGCTTGCATCAGCATTTAATCTCATCTTCCATTTTATTGTCCAGTCATTCAGCATCATGCAAGCCTTCTGTTCATTGTCAGAGTTAAATTTGCATGAAGGGTAATTTCATATCACTGGTAAGCATTGCAAGAAAGTTTAACCCTTTTTTTAAAAAAAATCGGCTCTTATCTTTAATGCAAATATATGTTTGAGCTAATTCTACACAAAAGTGGAATATAATGTATGCAAATAAGCAAATAAATGATATAATGAGCTGGAAACATTTAGGGATTTTTAAAAATTATTATTTTCTACTGAACCTTGTCGTATCCTTTTATTGTCTATTTGCCCTGTTGAAAACTGATTGCTTTCAAAGGCATTTGAATGGAATTTAAAATCATTTCAAAGGTTTTAAAGGCCATTTTTTATCAGGTGTTTGTCCAAGAGGTTGATTATGGAGATGTTATTCCAAATATTTGCAGAATTTATGTCTGAGATGAAATGTTGTAAGACATACATTAAATAAAATGAATGTTAATTAAAATGTTACTGAAATTGTGAAATTGAACCAGAAGTGTGGTCCTTTATTGTTGTTTTCCCCCTTTGTATTTGCAAAGATAAGAGATGTTAGAGAGTGAAGAAACAAGCTGAAAATTTTACCTGTCTGTATTTGGGAGCATTATCAATATGTGTTTGAATGCCGAAATGAGTGAGTGAAAGTAGAGGGACTGCTTTTGGTAATTAGATTACAATAATCTGGTTTCTCTAACAGGTACATATAACACTGCAGCATAATGTAAAAACTCGTGGGCCTCCTTGCTTAGACAGTGCTGTAAATCTTCTTGATCCTAAGAGTTTTTCATTATTTCAAATAATCTCAAATTTCAGAATTTCAAAGGAACATTCCAAGAGGACCATTCCAACTCTAAGGAGCTGAGGGCATGCAAATTTGATTAAAGTAATAACTGTTTTCTAATTCTATCCTATTATTTCTAGTTTCTCATCCTATTTCAAAAGAAAAGAAATTCAGTGCTAAGATGATGTTCCTTTTATTTGATCATAGATTCAGCTGCTTGGCCAGAAATGGCTGCTATTGAGTTCTTCAAAAAGATCCTGGGTTTTAGCAGTAAATGAACGAAAAAGTCCAGGGAAATCAATGAAAAGAAAACCTCTTGATTTTAGTGAGCTCTGCTTCAAGGTTATGGTGGGAAGTGTGGACATTTCTAGTGAAAATGAGAGTGTGGACTTACTGAACTACATTAATGTACAAAGGTTAAATTTCACACTATTCTTTTTTACACATTTTTGGAAGCCCATAAATTTACCAAATAAAGTTGAACTAGCAGCATGTATACTAGCAGTGTATACTTTTTTAAATTACTCAAAAAACAACAACAAAAAAGTATAAATCCAATAAAACATTGGGGGAAGGATTTGCTCAGAAGCTCACCGGATCTGATTAAAGTGTACTTTGCACACTTTGGAAAGTGAAGACATCAGACATGAGATCAGAGGCTGAGTGATTATCAGAGGAAGAGCAAAGCCTGACTGGCAAGGTAGGATAGCCAAGTGGGTACAAACTAAACACTACTGGCTTGGCTTTAGAATTCTGCTATGCTAAAAGTGAAAAACAGATTAGATAATAAAGGTCTGCAACATTTCTGTCAGTCTGTGCGCTGCAGTGCACGTCAGCATTTTGAAAGGATGATATTTCATTGCACTGTGCAGAGATTGAAAGTCATCTGAATATGAAAAACCTTTCCAAGGTTCTGTATCCTCTCAAACCTTTCCTCAGTCTTGAGATGACATTTATTGCGTACAGGCCTAGCATTCTGGTCCAGTACATCAAAGCTATTTTGCATGGATTAAGCATGGATTCTAGAGCTTGGCTAGACTCAGAATAAAGCGTCTCACAAAACATATTTCTAATCTTGGAGCAGACAGGAGCTTTCCTTCCTCAAGGAGCACAGACCCAGTGTTCTCGATGACATGGGCATCCTGCACATAAGATTTGTGTAAACCTGTACAGAACAGATAAATTCACATTGCATCAAGTCATGCTTCAGCCAATGGGCCAGTGTAGTACAGGTGAATAACATGAATTTTTTTATGAACATGAGTTGATTTCATATCTATGAAAATATGAGCTGGAAGGAATATTTTCACGAAGCGCAGAAGTACAGACAGATCTGTGAACTAAAAGGATTCTGCATGGCAGCACTTTGAAGTCACTGTTCTTTTTCTGTTATCTAAAGTTCCCAAAAGATAGCATTTATGTTTTATTTTGCTCTAATATTGCAGAGTATAGATGTTGTGTTATCTTACAGTTTAACCTGGGCTTTGTATATGATGCATTGTGTGCTTGTATGTACTTAATTTTAAAATGAAACAACTTAGTTGCTCTTTATTTTTATTTTATCATTTACCTACAGAAAATTTTTACCAAGGCAAAATTATACACTATAACATCGCAGGAGAGAGGGGGAGAAAAAAAACCAAAAAAAATCCAACAAACCAAGCAGAGGGCAGAATGTTGTTTGCCATTTATCAGACTAATGCAAATAATACTTCTCAACTTCAGCTCATTTGGGTCTTTTGTTTAGAATCCAATCTAAATCTGCACTACAACAAAAGAAAAATGCATTCTTCAGGACAGGTTTGTTTCCTCTGGCGTAGGTAGCTTGTCAAGTGCTCCCACCTCTGCAAAATAGGAAAATAAAAAAGATAATGAACACATATGTAAATATGCATAGTTATCTTAGCAATTAAGTAATGAAATCCAGTTTTGGCAGTATAATTTTTTGTTATATTTTTCTTCTTTCAACTGTAAGAGGCAAATCTTTGAACTTTTCATATTTTAATTTATAAAATACTGGAGTCGTTTTCTTTTGAATGTTAATAATATCTTCCTGATATAATTTCAACATTTTAGAAACAGCAGTGACAGAACAACAATTAAATTATATTAATTTTATTATGTCAATTGATATTGCTGGATCCCAGCATCTCAAAAGACTTAATATCATCTACTAACAGCTGCCATCCTACATGTTGCTCTGTATGGGAAGCACTTAAAACTGCAGGGAACAATTTTCAAGAGAAAGAGCTGAAGGTTACTTTTAGTTATCACCGAGATACTTCTTAGCAGTAAAAATACTGCCTTTTTCTGCAGATTAAAATGTATGTCTAATCTGAATAACTATTCCCTGAATCTGAATCCCATGAGTGGGAGCTTCCCCTCTCCCCCCACCAAGGAACATATCTAAACCAATATATTTAATGTAGTAAAATACCATTTAAGCAAAAATGTTAAACCATCTCTATCATTAAAAAATATGTTTCTCATCTGCTAAATCTACAGTTGTGATTTTGTGTAAGAATTTGCACTAAGCCTTTCCTTTTACAACCTGAGAATACAATTCTCAGGGAATTGTATTCCTTGAGTAAAGCCAGATCTCCAGTAAAGGAGATTCCTTTTTTGTTTTTCATGAGGACATGATAATACCACCGTCTTTTCTGAATAAAAACAACTGTTTGTCATCCCTATCCTAAGCAGGGAATTTTTTTGCTCATTTATTTCAGGGAAGAAGTAATCTGTATTTCTATGAGATGTACTTTATTTTCTTGTCCAACTTAGCAGCTTTCAGCCTACTCAGAGAGTGTGTGCTTGACCTCAACTTGTTTCACACCCTTTTTGTTGTGTCCAAATATTAATTTTACTTCCTAGGCTCACACAGCAGAATAAAAGAGAGTTTAGGGCTCTTTCTTCACAGTGGCACAACAAAAAGGAAACTACTTTGTCCATAGTAAATATACATGCTAATAATCAATTTTAAATATATATTTGAATTATTTCAGGCCCTTGGGACTAGCTATAAAGAGGGTTTTTTTCAAATGCAAATTCAATTCCATAAACACTGTATTCATATTTTCAGTAATGAGAATTATTTTCCTGGGGCGGGTACAAATAATTCAGAAAACAATGTGAAAAAAGCATCCTGGATATGCAGGAACTGAAGAGATTTGCTGAAAGCCTCTTTTAATAATGAAATTAAACCACAAATGTACACACAGTTCCACAGCCAGCACTCGCCATAAAATTGCTTATAATCTGTTGCATGCAAAAGTTAGAATATAGAAGTTACTTATTTACTGAATTGCCTACTTTCTGAGACAGAAGAATCCTCAAACATTAGCAGTAGAATAACTTTTTTTCTACCTGTTTTCTTTGCAAGTATATACTATGTTTTTATACATTTTGTAGACAGTTTTAGAGGCGCTGAGGTTTTTAAAACATAAAGAGGTTTTTAAAAGCTAAAAAGGGTGTTTGTTTGGGTTTTTTAAAGCAAAACTAATGAAAACTCAGAAGCAGACAAATTCCCCCTTACTGAATTCTATAATAAAGTTACCATTCTTACAGAATCAGCTGCAAGCTCAATATTACAACTCTTGTCACAATTGTGAGACTCTACAGAGTTTTTGCTTGGCAGCATTCTGAGCTGTTTGCCAACATTCAGCATAGTGCTGTAGCAATTTTATTGTGCAACTTTATTGTAGAATAGGTGCCCAGAGGGAGATGTATTTCTTTTGCCACTAACAAGTGATGGAATGGTGTTAGAACTCTGCTACAGGAGATACCCACCGAGCTGAGGTTTTGCAGGGCCACCTGCACTCTGTGTGTGTGTGAGATCCCAGAGTTCAAAGTCCACTCTGTAGCAGTTGTGTACATTAAGGGATGGTCTTGCCCCTTCAGTAAATTTCAGACCCAAGTGTGAAAGATTAAAAGGTATTCACTAACCTTTGAGATGCAAGTAAGTCAAAAATTCAATTACTGTGCGCACAATGTTTTCATCGGCCACGGGTCTTCCAAGATTCCCTATAAAACAAGTTGGTTGTTACTTAGAGTTAACACGATTTAAAGATACATTGTGTGTGACATTGTGGCTAAGTTTATGAGTACACTGGGGGGAAAAAAAAAAAGCTATCTGAAATGCCTTTTTGAAATTCCTTTTTCCTTAAAATCCTTAATGAAAAACCCCATTTCATGGAAGAGCAAAGCCCCTATAAGGTTGGTAACTGCAATTCTCAGAATCAAAATTGCCCAGCTTTCTATGCCATTGCTGTGTGGCAGCTTTGACACCTTAATGGTTGGGGTCTTTAAGCCTTATGAGGTCTGTTGCAGAAGTGAGTTACCCTCTCTTCCCAACTCTCTTCCTTGTGTCCACCAACCTGAGCATGAAAGAACAAGTTAAATTGAGCAAGAAAATTCATCAGCTTTACAGAACAATTCAAAGTTCTTCATGTAGCCTGACTTCGTTCCAGATAAGCCTCTCAAGAGATACAGAAATGATTTGTAGTCCAAAAGCTAGGCCTGGGTATTTTTCTAAAAGCCAAGGAAGAGAACTTTTTACATAGGTATCTAATCCAATATACTTGTCTTTGATCTTGTGAAAATAGGCTTTTGGATGCTATTTTAACGGCCTAGTGGATCCCTGGGTGCTTGTTACTGCACTTTTGAGAAGGATGTTTTCTGTACCTCTTATTGGGGGAAAAAAATGCTGAGGGGTGGGGGAAGACATCTTGCTTTTTTTAAGTGGGGGGAGAATTGCTCTCTGTTAGAGAGCAAATGGTAAGTCATTTCCCCAGGATTTTTAGTTCTCTGCACACAGCGATGGGTACCAGCACCAACAGCCCATTATTACATCACTGAAAATATTACCAGGTCAGAAGGCAGACTGAGCTCTGTAGCACAAGTTAAAATACACTGATGAGAGTTGCAAGGGACACCGAGGTTTCTGGTACATGGAGAATAAGCATTTAAAGATGCATTTAATACTCTTCCATCTAAAAGTCTTGTCTTCCGCTCTTTGAACTGACAGATGTTGTTGTTGTTATTATTTACATTAATACTACTGGTATTATGTGAATTTTTCCTTAACTTTTTTTCCCACCTAACCTGGTACAGATTTTTGTTCTGATTATTGTATTAGTAACTTTTAGACCCAGATTTTATTACCCACATGATATTTATTGGATAAATATTTTTTCTCAGTGACTTGGGAATATTGTACATGTGTATTGCTATATACTCTGCTATTGACCTTAATTCTGCCTAGTCAAAAACTTGCAGACTTTGGCAAAGAAACATTTATGATCTTGCAATTTGAAGATTTGACTAATTATGCTCATAGATGGTGGTTGTTTTGTTGTGGGGGTTTTTTTCTGGACCTAGTGCTAAGTCCCTAACACAGCTTACAAATTTTTCTAGGTTATCAGAAGAGTTTATGAATTTTGCAGCATTCCTTCAAGGAGAGCACAGTCTTTTGCATGAATTCTTTTACATTAATAAAATAATATGTGCATATATTGCTCTTTTAAGGTGCTTTTGTAAATAATCAGGAGAAATCCTTCATTTTCAATTAAAGTAAGATCCTGACTACCTTATGCATTTTTTAATATGTATTTAAATCTCCTTTAGGTAGGAACTCTGTAATAAACTTCAGCTTCAAAGAAAACTTTTGGTGAGAAAAGCATGAGGTTCATGACAGAGGCAGCTATATTATTTTCAAGTCTCATCCAGACAAGTTTGGTTGGGTTTACTTGTGATTGTGGAGGCACAACAATACCCTGCAAAAGAGTTCCATAAATCTAAAAGTTCTTGTTCCTGGAAAGGGCCTGTTGTATTTACAAATGTTGCAACGTGAACTCCACACATGGATTACAAATGCCTTACTGTCATGCTGTTTCTGACTGACAAAATATTGTTTTTACACCAGTATTTGATAAAGCTGGGTTGGTTTTTTCCCTAGAAATAAACAAACCAACCAAAGCAAAGCACAGCTCAAAAAAAATAGCACACACAAACCCCCACTATGTAACTATGTACCAGAACTAAACCCCGCAGTCCTTTGGCGAGTGTTAACAACTAAGAAAAGTAGTAACATTTCTCCTCTCTTCACAAACTATGTATGTATGAGATTTTAATTGAGCACATTTCCTTTCTCTAGGAACTCATTTAGTGTTAACTGCATTTGCATTGTGCTGGGTGCATTTAAAATAGCCTCCAAAAGCTTTGCTTTCCCCCATCAGTGCAGTGATGAATGCAGTATTCATGTAAGTACTGTGGTCACCCTTATCAGCCTAAAGATGAGATTCGTCCCAGCTCACTTTGGATGTCTGCAGCAAGTTTAATTTCTCCTCAGGAGATGAAACAGGTTTTTCTAGAAATTTCTGCATCTTATTCTGAAATGGGTGTTCAAAATAAAGCCTAAAATCTGTCAGCTTCTCTTCATAAAGGGAGTCTAGACATATATTTTAGACGCCCAGGTTTGGAAGACAAATCCAGAACAAGGCTGCACCCTTTTCATTGCCATTTACTAAATTCTGACACATGCAACTTCAAAACGTTATGTTGGCTTGACTTCAGTTGTGACCAGGTTCTCAATCTTTTAATGAACATAATCCACCTTGATTAAACATAGGAAATATTGAAACTTCATATTTTCCATAGCCTTTGCTACTGAAAGACTTCTTTATGGACTCACTTCTTTGCAAAAAAAAAAAATTAACTGGTGGTGTCTAGGGAGACATTTGAAATACTTATTTGAACATATGAAAAGAGAAAAAACCCGAAGTTTTTTCAAAGCAATATGATGCATTATACATTTAAAGCAACAAAATGTTGGTGTGTTTTCCTAATCACTAAGGTGTTTTAAACAATGACCATACACAGAATGGCCAAATGTCATTTTTCTTCCTTTCATATGTTTATTAGGATTTCAGTTGAAATGCAGGAAAATCTTTTTATCCAGGTAGTTAATTCAATAGTAAATAAATTACTAAACCTTAAAACCAAATAAACAAAACTGGTTTTCATATTTTCATTACCTTTTTTGATATCCTCCTCAGGCTGTACTTCACGTTTACCAGTGAAACCATGCTTGTCATTAAAAGATCTGTGGTTATCTACTGCATCTGATAAATAAATTAGAAATCAGAGGAGTTAATTGACTTAACAACAACCTTTCCTATATTGTTTTTCATGGATTTCAATGAAAAGATCAGGATGGGCAGTTTTGATGTACAAAATTACAAGGAAGTAGCTAATGCGTCATTAAATATAATAACCTTTCTTCTAAACTTGTGCTTATGATTTATCTCTTTTACACACCCACTTCTGTGCTACATACTTGCTGAAGCTATTACTGAATTTAGAAGAAATTGTAAAGAATAATATAAGTCTGTATATCTGCATGTAAACTGGGAAGTTGTTTTTACTACTCTTTCCTCTCTCTTTAAAAGAGTGTTGCTGGTGAGTTTGCTTAAAAGAAAACTTTTGCAGATAGTTTACATGAATAACCTTCAGGAACTATCTTACATGCCCCTGGTGCCTCTTCTCTCCCCCTTGCAATGGGCATTTCCTTTATCAGTAAAAGCTGATCAATACGACCTGCAACAAAGGATGATTCCTATTATCCAGTCTTAGATAAATGGCACTATGACAAGCACACTTCCCACAGTACTTTTTCCAATTTGCTTAGATCTGCTTTGGGCAAATATACTTCCAGACATTTACAGAACCAGTTAATACATTTAAGATGCATTAAGTTCTTCTTCTTTTTTAGGTTTCCTTAGAGTAAGGTAAAAATAATGAAGAGAGTCGTAGTAAGTATCAATAGCACTTGTCTGTTAATGAGACTGAAAATATAGAAACACTGGTAATGAGTGTTACCACATTTACAAGAATTAATGGTAAAAGGACAAGTATTTGAGACAGCTTAGTACTGCATTTCTTTTCTTATAACCTGCTTTTGTTTTCTCCAACTTTGTGAACCAGTGTTCCTGTATTTTGAACAGCCTACATATTGATTCTTCACATAGTGAACTGTTAACAGTCATGAATTTGCATGTTATTGTTCTAATTTATTTTGCTTTAATTAAAAAAAAAAGTAGTATAATAAAGCCAAGTAGCAAAACAGTTTTTAAAAAGATTTAAAGGTGAAATCTGAAAGACAGGGAGAAGTGCCAAATGCCACATTTTTTCATTCTTCCTTTGACAACTAAGATGCTGTAAGATTTTGTAACACTTCTGGCGGTGAAGTATTTGTCCTATGAAAATCACAGTTCAGAAGCACAAAGAGTGAGCAGATGGGTTTCTGGACATAAAAGCCTCACATCACAACTCTTCTTTAGAAAAGAACAGCTGCTGTCTAAGACAATTCTATGACAGGCATGTAACAAATATCTAAACAAGTATTTTCCCAAAGGAGTATCCTCAGCCTTGCAGGTTTAGACAAAATTTCTGTACTCAGAGAAATTAATAACACATTACAGTAAACTGATTTATAAGAAAAAGAAAAAAATCCACAACTTTGGCATTTTGAAGTAATGAAAGAAAAAAGTGCCTCACTTACGTGGCCCAAGTAGGTAACCAGCACTATTCAAAGTCCAACCCCTTTTTTCTTTTGCCTTAAAGAAAATAATGCAAGTATATTATTGCATGACCTACACAGTGCTTGTACTCAAAAGAACATTCTCTTAGCAGAGTCTGCTGAAGACTCAAAATCAAGAAAAAATGTAAAAAAGAAAAAAGCCAATCCTATTGAAGCAAATATTAATGGTGAACTCTTACCCCCTCCCATCTAAGTCTATAGTGTTGCTGTTGACATCCATGTGGTTTGAAGATTTCACACCATGTAAGTGGCCACTGCAAATCACTCTTTTGAGGCAGAAATTTTGACTTTGTACTCAAAGTTTATATTAACACCTGATAGCCACCTCAGCAAACAGCAATGTTTTCTTTTAATTGCTTAGAGTTACATGACAGACTCTTAATTTACAAAGTCCATATGTATATCATTTTTTCTGAGTCAGGTGGGGCACCCATTCAATTTTGGCCTATAAACTAGGCACTCTTAATCATAGTATTTGTTACAAGGGAGCTAGTATTTAAAACCTCCAAGTTCTTAGTTAAAGAAGAGCAAACGGTTTATAGCCCAAAATGGTTTGGGGTGCTGCATCTTTTGCAATCCCTGTATCCAAGTACAGTGTATATCCCCGGGAGGTTCAGTTCCCTGCCGGCTGAGACACGGACACTTACCGAGAAAACCAGCCCAAGCGTTTCCGAGAGCGTGGCACAAAGGATTAAAGACAGAAACAGGAGACTGGTGCACCTCTGCATCTGGAAAGAGAGCGCAGCAGGGTAAATGCTTTGCCTTCCCCGGGGTGCGAGAGGCTGGGTGGGAAGCGGGGGCGAACCTTCCTCCCGTGGGGCGGGGCGGCCGTGGCTACCCGGGCTCGGCAGCCAGATTCCCGCCGGGAGAAGGGCCGGGAGGGGGGTACCTTGAGCTGTGGCGGCGGGCTGTCCCTCGCCGTGTTCCCGTGGCGTGGGGCTGCTCCGGGACTGGTCCCACGGCGGGCGCTCACTGCATGGCCGCGCCCGCCCCGCGCTCCCGCCGCGCTTTATGCGCTGCGGAGCCACCGCGCCGGCGGAGCCGAGAGCCGCCCACCGCCTCTCCCCCGCCTCCCCCGGGGTCATTGCCCCCTCGCCACCCGCTCGCTGCTTTGGGAAGGGCAGAAATTACCGCGATGCAATTAGAGGTGCTCGGCAGCGCGACGCGGGCAATCACCCCTGCCCTGCGCCTGCCGCCCGCCCGCGGCGCGGGGGGTCGGGGCAGGCGGGGGCCACGGAGGTGTGAAGGGAGTACAGATCACTTCTCAGAGGCTCGGGTACCGGAGCAGCGCTCAGCACAAGTGGAGTGGCTGCCCGTGGTGCTGGCGGGCAAGAGTCACGGCAGGACTGCACACAGCTCTGCTCTGCCAGCGAGCCCTGGAGCTCCCCGGGCTTCACCCGCGGCTCCTTGAAACTCCTTTGACTCGTGCCCGGTGCTTCAGCACCAGTGAAAGGAGCCGCTAAAACTCTGTTATCGCACTTCTTGCCGCTCTGTGTCTTGAGAGAGCAGTTGTTTTAAGGTTACATCTGAAAGGCTGGCGCTGTAGCTCTCTCCACTGACTGATCTCTAAACGACTGATTATTTACCACCAGTGCAGTTTCACCAGTTTGCTTATCTGAGTTGTGGTTACAGCTGGCATCGGGATGTGCAGAAATTGAATTACCAAGCAGAGATTTCAATATTTCTTCCTTTTCTCCCCCCCTACCAAACTGTATTTTCTCTAAACAAATTAGTTTATTCACTGCAAGTCTCTCAAATTCATCTTTCCATGAAAAAACATCACAGACGTTGCACAAAATAAGTTATACTTACAGCTCCTTTTTCTGAAGCTGCTGAGGAGTCCCTGCAAACTTCTGAAAAATATACTTATCATTCACCAGTTTAAAAGCAAACATTTTTTACTTCAATGTAGCATAATGGTCATAATCCAAGCCAGAAGCAAACGCTGTGTCTTGTATTTCTATTTCCTACCCTCTTTTGTCAGATGCAGTAGGGTTATTGTAGTCTACCCTTGTCTTTGGGTCTAATCAAAAACTGCTGGGATAAAGTTTATTTTATGCAATTCTTAAAGGCTAAAGTACATAAATGGGAAGGTCAACTGTGCAGATTTTGTCTGATACTTTTTATAATTTGCTGAGGATGTTCTCTCAGCCACTGCACGATTCTCACAATTCAGATTAGATAGATATGGAAAATAGCAAAATAATTTTTGCAAAGTGTTGTTTTCCTTTACCTTCTCAAAAGTGCACTTTTGGCTGAAATTCCCTAGCTTTCAGCCTTTAACTTCCACCAAGCTTCTTTGTACCACAAAATGGTTTTTTTATGTTATTTGAATAAAACCACAGAAGTGATA
Organism: Atrichornis clamosus; assembly: GCA_013400975.1. NCBI lineage: Eukaryota > Metazoa > Chordata > Aves > Passeriformes > Menuridae > Atrichornis > Atrichornis clamosus. The sequence goes on along the minus strand of WBMZ01006157.1, from coordinate 77,816 downwards.
CCAAGAGATGTCAAATCTTGCATTCAAGAAATGTTACAAAAACATGTTAATTCTGTGATCTTTGACTACAGTTTTATTCTTCATGTTCCTGTAAAAAGTACTTGAAACAATGTTTTTGAACCCACAGTTTTTATTCTGATTTTTTATCTACCGTACTTGCACCTTCCTGTCAAATTAGAGTAAAATGATATCTTCATCTCCACTGGAGTTAGATGCAAAAGAAAGCCTTCTTGTATACTGAAAAGCTTAATCCATCACTTGCACATCATAATTTTTGTCTAAATCTATCTTTATGTTAGTGTCAATTAAATAATTTTGTCAGTCATTCCTACAATTGATGTTCTCATTCCCTCAATTCTCCTTGTCAAGAATGCTATTAGTCTTTTTTTTATTCCATAGAAATTTTAAATCTCACAGCTCAGACAAAAGCATGAGCATTAGTCTGAAGCCTGCCTTTTCTATCTTAGCTTGTCTAGTGGCCATCTCTATGACTACACAGTTTGCTTTCATTGAGACCCTTCAGTGCTCTAATTCCCCCATTGATTTATTTGTTGTTTGGTTAATTGTCAAGGCTTAATGCAATTTTGCAGTATCTGTTGGGTTATGCCTAATCCTCACCAGAGGTTCATCGTCAGATAAACTCACGTTGAAGCTCATCTAAAATTCACTCAGGTCAATAGAAAAATAAGCACTGATAACAAAACTGTCTCTAATGTCTCTAACCTGGTACATGAGAGACAGGATTGCCACTGGCTGTCTCACACAGCAACATGTACTGCAATTTTATAGATATGATTGTAATTGCATTTCAAAATAATTAAAAGAAAAACGGGAGAATACTCTTTTCAGACAGAGTAGAAAGCTCTGAAATTTTAAGGAAATTGTAACGTGGATTAAATAAATGAGAGTATTGAAACATTGGACTTGTGAAATAAAGTTATTGCATTTTGGTCACTGGAGATATCATTTTGATACCAAACAATAAATCCTAAGGATTCAACCATGTTTTTAATGGCAATTTTTTCTTTTTTATACAATTGATGGGGTAATTTAAAATTGATGATCGGTGATTCAAATTTACCATTTAAATTTTAATTTAAAAACCCATAAACCGTCCCGAATGGTTTCCTGTACAGTATTCAGGAAAAACACTGAATAAAAGTGGCGTTTGCATTATATTTTCAAGGGGTCTGGAGCTGCAGTGGCTCCTGTCACTGTTAATATTGCTGGGAGATAATGAATGAAGCAGGAAAATGTGTGTCTGCTATTTCTGTGTTGAAGTTGTATAGCCAGGTTTGTTTTCAACAACTTCCCAACGAATATTAAAATCAAACATTAGAAACCACTGCAGTCATAGTGATGTCCATCTGCATGAAAAATGAGTGAGGTTTTTTCCTACTTCCCGGGCAACATCAAGTGCGAACATATTGTTTAAGACCTTTCTCAGGTATGTACACAAAATCTCTAATATTATATAAGCAATGGCAATAAATTCTAGGCTTGGGAGATAAATTACCAGAAAAAAATTCTCTCATATATAATTCCAGTGAAACACTGATATTAGAGAAAGTAAATACTTTATTGGAGGAGTGTTATCATCCAGCTAACAAGAAATGATTCGATGCAGCAGTTTCAAGATGTCTGTTGTTGAATCCTATTTGATATTTACCAGGTGATCACTCAAACACAGTGACACCAGCAACTCATGTTACTGTCTTTCCTGTGTTGGAAACAATTTTAGATTTTTGAGATCAGTGTTTTAACCCTGAATACAGAGATTTATCACAACTGAGCATGGAGAACACAAATGCAAAACTTTCTGTGGCTAAATCTGAGTGGGAAAGGCTCAGATTTCTTTCTAGCAGAGTAAGGACACAGACAGATCTAAGTATCCAGAAGCAAAAAGGCTGTTGCCATCAAGGCTGTGAATCGCTTCACTAATCTAAAGATTTAATGCTTGTCTGATGGCAAATGAGGATACTGCCACAGAGCTGAGAAGTTATTTAGAGTTTTTCTTCCTGTTCAAAACCATTATCCCAGCTATCAATATTTGCATCTCAGCTGCTCATTGTTAGCCTAAGCAGAGATAAGTTGAAGATGATGCTGTTTGCATTTATCTGAAGATGACAGATTCTCAGTATTCAACTGTCATTTCGAAAGTAGTTTGTTCTTTAAGTCTTCAAGAAACCTCATGATTATTCTTTCCCTCACACATACAGAATTACTTTGTTCTTTAAAGGATGTAGAGCAGAGAACAGGTTGTCACGTTTTGTTTAAAGAAAAAAATTAGTAATAAGAGAAGGGTCATTTCCTTCATCTTTCCTAATCCTTTGCTATTGTTTTTTTCCCATTTTGTAATTTCTGTGAAATGTAGGCAATTTTCACTGAGTGAATCTGTTGCACATTTTACCACCTCAGTATCTAACAGAACTAAATATTATAGACACTTTCTGAATGAAAGGCTATTTTCTGTTCTGAATTACACTGATATCAACCAATAATTTCCTCAGTATGCTACAAGAGCTGTTATTCACAAACATATATCATTACTTCAAAACTGTGACTACCACATCTCATGTATTTTTTAAATGACTTTTGGTTCAAGAAGCACGGTGATTTTTAGACTGATTGTGTATATATAAAAAACAAACCACAGAATAAAAACTTCAGAGAAAAATTCTGAAAGTGAATTACTCTACACATCAATAATATTGTGAGAAATGATAAAAAACCACTTAGTCTTGAGTCCTGCTTCCTTACAGGAGAATAATGTATCCATTTGGTTAAAATTAGGGTAGGTTCAAACTTACCAAGGACAGATTGCTAGCCAGCACAAAGGGACAAGCTTCATTTCCTGAAGAAGACGGAAGGAACCAGAGGCTCTCTGGATGACAGTTTATCTGAGAAAAGCACTGAGAATTTGAAATATTCTAAGAAATACCATTGTCAAGTGTATCCAGTACTAATAGTAGTAGATCAACACGGATTGCACACCCTACTGCCATACCCAGTCACTTCTATTTGGACAAAGAGGTTCTGTGCAGAAGGCTCACTGAAGTTCCAGGAGAGCCGTCACTTCAGCTATTTCCTTTGCAGGCCCAGGAGAAGGATGGGTCAGAGCCACTGCCTCTCTCAGAAGTAAACACAGTATCTCAGCTCTGTAGGAGGCTGAGTTTGGCACCCAGCTCCTGCTAATATTAGAGCTCAGCTTTTTTAGAGACAGTAACTCTGAGTCCAGCAACAGTCGGGAAGCTCGGACTCAAAGGGCTGATTCAGGATTTATAGTTGCAGAGGCTCCTTTACCAAACCCTGAATTCCAATGCTTACCTGAAGGAAGATGGTTCTTGGCTTAGGTTTCTTAACAAAGACAAAGCAGCCACAAAGATCATGGATGCTCTCTCTTCACAAGGACACTCATGAATAGGACAAGGAGCAAAGGGCACAAGCTGTGCTCAGAGAGGTTTCATTTTGATGTAAGAAAGAAATTTTTTACAGTGAAAACAATACATCTCCCAGGGCCATAGTGGAGTCCCCATAACGGAGGTTTTAAAGTCGAGTGGTCAGGGTGTTAAATAGGAGAGGATTTTTTGAGGTCTGTTCCAACCTGGGCTAAATTACTATAAGCGAGTTACCAAATTATGTGTACTAAAATGAGAACCCATAGGAAAACAGGTCAGTGCTTTCATGGCTTTCATTTTTTAACAGGACACGGTGCCAGCTGCTTCATTAGCAAGTGTGTTGCAACATTATAATAGAAAAAGCATCACAAGTAGGCATTTCAGACACAAAATAGATTCACAGTAATGCAGAAAGGAGCTACAGAATAATATTTACATCAAATGTTTTCCAAAAGTATTTTTATATTAAGTTCATTTACGTGTAAAAAAATAAGGTGGAATGTTAAAAGATAGATATTCAGCTACAAAACACATTTTTATATCTTCTTTGTGACTGGGTCTTATTTTGTTAAAGCACAAGATAGAGTTAGCAGGATGATATTACACAGCCTTCATTATCCTACTATAAATACACCCAATTAGTCTTTTCCTGCCTTGATAAGAAATAAACCTTTCCATCTTACAGTCTCACTGTGCAATTTGAAAACAGGTTGCGGAAAATTGGGTGGAAAACCCCCTCTTGTTGTCCTTGACATCCCTCACCATATTTAACTCCAGGTGGACCTGAGCATTCCTCATCACATCTCTGTGTACTCTGACAACGTTCCTCCCAAATGTATTCCTCCTAAACAGCCTGTCCCTTTTTCCACATTCTCTAAACCTCCTTCTTCCTTCTGAGTTTTGCCAGAAGCTCCTTGCTCATCCATGGGGGTCTCCTGCCCTGCTTTGCATGATTTCTTATTCATAGGGATGCACCAATTTTTAGCTTGGAGGAAGTGATTCTTGAGTATTAAGCAGCTCTCTTGGACACCCCTACCTTCTAGATCCCTAACCCAAGAGATTCCTCCAAGGAGGTCCTTGAGAAGGCCAAAGTTAGCTCTCCTGCTGTCAAGGGCTGCAATCCTATTCACTGCCTGGCTTTCTCCATACGGGATCCTGTACTCTGTGGTCACGGCAGCCATGGCTGCCCCCAGCCTTCACATGGTTAATGGTTGGACTTGATCTTGGAAGTCTTTTCCAACCTTAGTGATTCTCTGATTTTATGATTCTGTGATTCCCCAGCCAGTCCTTCCTTGTTTGTCAGCACAAGGCCCAGCAGGACACCTCTCCTCGATGGCTTCCCCACCACCTGTGTCAAAACATTACCATCAGTGCTCTGCAGAAACCTCCAGGGCTCCTGTATCAAAACATTACCATCAGTGCTCTGCAGAAACCTCCATGGCTCCTGTATGTCCAGATGAGTTGTTTTTTCAGCAGAGACCAGGGTGGCGGAAGTTCCCCATGAGCACAGGCCTGTGACTGTGAGGCTCCTTCCAGCTGACTGTAGAACTGCTCATTGATTGCCCCTTCCTGAGGGGGTGGCCTGTAGCAAACACCCTCAGCAGTGTCACCCACGTCGCCTGCCCGGGGATTCGTGCCCATAAGCTCTCGACCTGTTCTTCATCCACCTTGAAGAGCTCGACACGTCCCCGTCGCTCTCTCACATGCAGAGCAGTTCCGCCAGCTCCCCTTGCTGGCCTGTCTTTCCTGAAGAGGCCGTGGCCATCCACGACAGCATTCCAGGCGTGCCAGCTGTCCCACCGTGTCTCTGTAACTGCAGGGAGATGGTGCACACTACAGTGAGATCTCTGATTCTGCCTGGGTTTTCCTCATGCTGTGTGCATTGCTGTACAGGCATTTCAGGGATGTAATTGATCCTGCTGCCAAAATACTCCCATAAAAACCACTCTGGAGTCATCTCAGTACACAAAATAAAAGAAAATAAGCTAAAAAAAAGGCAGCAAGCCCCCACTCAAAGGCCTGATTTGCAAAACAAATTAGGAAAGTGATTCAGTTCTACCTATCCTCCCAAAAGACAAAGCACAGGATATTCTAGATGTAGATGGGACCTGATGCACTATTTGATCAAGGAGAGGCTTCATCTGGCTGCTTGCAGAGTTGCCTGGCCTTTCGTGCACAGAAAGTGTGTACTCTGTGTTTTGCAGCATTTATGAAGAGGAGAATTTCTCAGATTTTGGAGCAATATTAGAGCTTTATCCTAGTGAATCAACACTGCTATGTTATATGAGCATATTGATTCCATGCCATTTTCAAAACTAGATGTTACTGCTGGTAGCCAAACATGAATCTGCAGGCTTCAAATTGATTGTTTCTTCCCACCTCTATTCAAGGAAAAGGTATGTTTACTATGTACAGTCTTACCAGATATTACTTCCAGAAGAAGATGACTCATTTGCTTTGAATGAAAGTTAGAAGTTTCTATCAACTACCAGGAAATAGTTGCAAACCCTTCAAGAAAAAAATTATGATTGCAATATCTCATTAAGTCTTTTGGTTGCCATCTTTGGAATTATAACACACATTTATTATGTAGCACCAAGTAAATCCAGATAAAGCCTGCATTTTATTCTATCTTACCCTTCCATACCCAGTTAATTCTATCTTTTTTAATGGAAAAAACAAATAAACGTGCAACACTTACCAGAGGAATGTTACCTTATTTCTGCTTTCTGTCTTCATTCTGTTTCCCAGGAGTTATTTGGGGATTTGTTGTTTTTATGTGGTGGAAAGAAATATTTATTTTATTTTTCAAATATAGAAAATAATTACTTGGTTGAACACTTCAGCAGGATTGCAAAGTTTAGAAGTATTGTTCTATGGGTATATTTTAATCAACTTTCACCTCTTTATCATCAGTGTAAGAAGGCCATCAGAAGGTTTTGGGATTCATGTTTTTGCACTGTTTGAACCAGCAGTTAATTTTTAATTTATTTTGCTAATACATGTAAACAGGAAAAAATATCTAGTACTTTCCGAGCCACCCCCACTGGTTCTCTTTTGTATATTGTAACTCAGAGTAAAATTATTACCTTCTTAGTCAATTATATTATATTAATTTGGGGAAAAAAAAAACCTAAAATAAGGAAGCTTCATATTACCTTCTTAGTCAATTATATTATATTAATTTGGGGGAAAAAAAACCCCACCTAAAATAAGGAAGCTTCATACCTCTGTTGGGACTATTATTTCAAGCCATTTATAGGTCCAAGAAGACATCATTATACATCTTGTATTCAGAACCTAACACTGTGTTTTTCAGGAAGTGAGTTTCACACCATCCAACTTCAGGTGTGAAAGTACCTAAAGCAGGGACCTGTGAGGTCTCAAGAAAGGGATTCTGAGTATTTATCGGCAATTTCTCTCTCTCTGCTGAAAATACGAGCAGCTAAGAACTTGTATTGAGAGTTTTAGTTAGATTCTAAAGGTTGATGGTGTAAATGCCTCTTTATTAAAAGAAAAATTACACTTGCCCATATTACCTAGAAGCCTTTAAGAACAGATTTAATTTTTTTACTAAAGTGAAGGTTTGTTCTTCAGAACTTCAGCCACAAATGCCTGACTTTATAGGCCAATCTTCACTGAAAGATTGTACTTCTTCTCTTCTTACAAAGGATAGAAGAAGTTCATTCTTCACCTGAAAATTTAATTCCCTAAATGTACAAGGGCTGAGGTAAAACAAATGGGTAGTTTTTCTTCAGAGTAGTTTTGACACTTGTGTGTGTGTTTATTCATTTCTTTCCTTCTTTCAGCACAGCAGTTCAGTTATTACTGAAAATTTACAGGCTCCATTTTCCCTAAATAACTGAATAGAGCAAATTTAATAAACCAGAAATAAAATCTGAAATATCCCTGTCAGGCAGGTAACTTACTAGTTTTCTTGTATAATTGAATAATATTTATCAAATAATCTTTGCAGACACTGAGAAAACCAAGAAGTATTATAAACTGTGAAAACACTTAAGCCTGTTTTTCATTAGATATCTACAGAAATTTCATAAAAGCTTCTGTAATAAACACTTGTACCAATGTAGACTTTGCTAGCATGTTAAAAATAGGAATGATTATGCTTATTCTGTTTCCAGTTGGGTTTTCTCTATATGCCCTGGGCATCATTAATATACCATTGCAAAAAGAATTAGTATCAGTAGCTGCAGAATCTGTCATGACCCACATGTTAACAAATAAATGAAATAATATGGGTGGTCTAAAGCTTTGCCTGCACTATTGGGTAAAGGCATACACACATGCATAAAATAGACCTTTGCTTTGCCATCTGTCATTTTCTAACCAAAATAGCTTTTTCTGGTCCTTGAAAGTTAGTAAATACAGCCTCTGGTGAAGATTAAAAGGAAGTGTTTCATAATAAGAGCCCTAATATTGGAAAACTACGCATTTTGACAGACGACTCAGTTGCAAGATGGTATTCTGTGGCAAGAAGAGTGTTTTCCCAATAGGAGGTTTTAAACTACTGGGGATTTTAATGGTTGTAATTGGTATTTTGATTTAGGAACAAAATGTAGCTGAGGAGGGGTGGATTGGGGTGGAGTAAGAAGGGAAAAAGTCTTTTTACTTCTCTCTAGACTACAGAAAAGTACATTTTTCATTGTCAAAGTATGTGGAAAAAAACAGGAGTAAGATTTACTTTGTCCATCTACTTTTAGGCAGCTGCATTGAGCTGGTCAGTTATCTGAGCTCCATTAGAGTTAAGGGACTGCTTCAACATGGCCACTGGAACACAGACCACAAATCCATCTAACTGCAGGTAACTGTGTACTTCAGGATGAGATGTATCATTTTCTAAACTCCACTGGCTCGTTGTCCTTCAGATGTAACAAGACCTTGAACAACAAGTTCTTATGTAAATACTTATTGGGTGGATATGGAAAGTTTGTTATTTACCCAGTGCTCAAAAAAAAAAAATCTAGTCAAAAATCTAGCACACCAAATCTAGTTACTTTATGGAAAATGAGCATACAATGCTTGTTTATAAGGGGAGGACTTTTGTGCTCTGTCAGCTTCCAGTTGTCTATCCTGACTTGCTGCCACCTTTGTAGGGGTACTGGTTTGGGCTGGGATAGATTTAACTTCCTTCATAGCAGCTCATACAGTTGAAAACACACTAATGTTTCAGCTATTGCTGAACAGTGCCTGCACAAAGTCCCATTGGCAAACAGTTGGTAAGGAGTTGCTGAAATCCTTTTGTATTTTAAGAGCTAAACTTGGAGCATAAGAGGTTGGAAGATTTCACTATATGCTGTGGGGAAACAAAGCAAATGCTTTTGCTGTCTTATTTAGCACCAGACATCTTCTGAGTGTATGGGAAAAGTGCCCTTCACCTTCCAGCACGGTAAAAATGAGACACTCACTTTTCCTTCGCTCCCCTCACATAAATTGAAATGCCTCCATTTTTAATTAAGTCACTCCAGGTTTCCACTGGGAAAAATAAACACTTCAAGAGAAGGAACAGAATGGAAAAATGATCACTGTCCCATCTGTTAAATGGCACAATGTCTTTGATCTGTCACTACGAGTGATCGTGTTTTCCTAATTTTATTCCCTTACCCTGCAAGTGAACTGAAAATGCAACAATAAGTAATACCTTTGGAAAGTGATTCTGAAGAATAATACTGTTGATTAAATCCTTTTTTTGTTACAGACTTCAACAAAAAGAAAACTAGCTTGTTAATAAAAAAAAGCTAACTGTGAAGCTGAAAAAACTCATTTAATGTTGTCCTAAGGTTTCATTGAATTGCTTCCCTTCATGAATGTGGTTCCAAATTTCAAACTGTGTTTGTTAAAGCGTGTTTTCCTTTTTCACTTGTAACCCAGGTAAGCAAAAGTCAGCTAATGGAAAAAAAAATGCTGAAAGATTGTGCATAAAAGAGCACAACATATATTAGAGCTAGATTCTTTTATTACAAAGGTTCTATATATACTGTGTGCACAATACTTTTTAAATGCATTTACTGTCATTTTTGAAGACTAAGAAAAAATTTACCCTTTGAAGTGGCAGTTCTGGTTTTTTCTCACATGACCCACAGATAATAGAAATAGCTAGATAATCTTCTATTCCATGATTTCTGTCATCAGAGAGATCTTGCTCTTGGTTTCTTTAAAGAGCATCACATTTTTCTGTCAGTTTTCACTGTATGGCCTACAGTTAGAAAATGACATTCATGGCTTATATAAATGAAATTTACTCATTTTGTGTATATTTATGGTTAGCTAGCTTATTTTATTAGTATTTTATTCCTGCATTAACTCCTATTTGAAAAATGTATGTGATATTTAGGGAAATTTTAACGCTTTGAAAGACATTTCAATATTTAGAGTTGTCTAAAATATTTTTTATTAGACTTTTGTAAACGAAGACCTTTAAAATGCAATTGGTGTCAACCATGAAGCCTTGTGAGTCATTCTGGGCTATTAAGAAGCAGACTCATCTTTTCTCAAGACAGCATTTTTAAAACAAAGTACTAATTCATAGAATATTCAGAAAACATTAAACAGCAAAATAGTTCTCTCATCTGCAAAATAATCCCACTGTAAGCAATGTGAATAACATTTGTTTCTGTGCACTTCCATGTATCCTGATCATTGTGTTTTCTAGACACTGTTTTATTGCTCAGTCTGATTCACTGGGTATTCTCCATATTGAGTTTTGCTGAAAGAGTTCTCACCCTTTGCCTTTTTCTTTCCCTTTTGTTTGTTCTGAACTTCTCCCTCCCAGCTCTGCAACCCCAGCCTGCCAATGAAAGTGCTCATAGAGCTTCAGGACTTGGCTTAACACTGTACTAAAACCCCTCAAGGGTGTGGGGTATAGAATTCTTGTCTCAGTCATATATCAATCAGGTTTTTTTAAATAAGCATTACCTTTACAGCAACTGCAGTATGGGGAGGTGTGAACCCCCAATCTTCCTTATTAAGCCATGTTTAAATAGAAGTAAAAAAACCAGATCCCTAAATTTAGGATTCTAACTCTGTATTTGGATACCTTAATATATTACTTAATTGCCTGTGAATTCTAATTAGCCTCTTTGCACAATTTGCATTAAATATTATGTCCTTGTAAATCTGTGATGCTTATTCTTTGTGATTCCATATTTAGTTGGGATCAGAAGTAAAAAGTTCAAACCATCAACCTATATCCAACCTTATTTAGGAAACACCTCCAAGCAGTTTTACCTTGTAACACTTATTGAGCATTTATAATTCATGCGATTTAGAACTGCCATAGTCAGATTTAAGGAAAAAACATAAGATTACTACCCCTCGCCTAAATACTATTTTGGAAGGAAATCCATTGTAACAATCTCCCCTTCTTCCTCACTTTCCCCTCTTGAGATTTTTAAGAAGACAAATAAGGAAGAGATTCAGTTCCCCCTGTAGTTATACACTGGGGTGCTGGAGCATGTCCAAAGAAAAGCAATGGAGCTGGTGAAGAGTCTGGAGCACAAGTCTAAAGAGGAGTGGCTGAGAAAACTGGGATTCTTCAGCCTGGAGAAAGGAGGCTCAGGGGAGACCTCATTGCTCTCTCCAACTGCCTGAAAGAAAGCTGTAGCCATGTGGGTGTCGGCCTCTTCCCTCATATAACAAGTGACTGGGTGAGAGCAAATGGCCTCAAGTTGTGCCAGGGAAAATTTAGATTGGATATTAGGAAAAATTTCTTCACTGAAAGAGTGGTCAGACATTGGAACCAGCTGGCAGCTGGGCTTAGATCCTGAGTGACGACCAACAAAAACATTAAGCTACAGAAGTGCAGAGCCAAGTGGCACTGGAAGCCCAGCCACATTCAATTAGAACTACCACAATTACAGATTCACAAGTAGTACAAGACACTACAAGACTGGTCTCACGCAATGAACTCCAATGGCTGGACTAGGAACTCTCACAGCCAGATACAAAATAGCATCATTTATCATTTAGGTGAAGTTTGAGTGACTTTAGTCATTGGCAGAGATAGAGGCGTGAAAACTGATATGCATTTCCCAGATAGTGAAGCAAATTTCAGCTTTCACTTACCGTCGAGATCATCCCTTTGGCTTAGTTCCCATCAGCTGCATTGTTTGCAACAGAGCATGACCACGACTCCTTGGTGCTGCTCCATCCCTTGTTCCGCGTCTCCCTCGTCGTTGGAACACCAAGCTCCCGCACTGTTTGTGCTCCTAAGGTGTGCAGACGGTTTGTCCCCGACGAGCTACAGCCAACATATGCACGCCCTCTCACTGAACTCTGCTTTTCAGTCTTTTACACACAGCTGCCCAGAGAAGTGGTTTCCATCCCTGGAAACATGCAAAAAATATGTGAGTGTGGCACTTGGGAACATGGTTTAGTGGTGAACACAGTGGTGCTAGGTAAACAAGTGGACCTGACCATCTTAGGGGTCTTTTCCAACCTTAACACTTCTGTGTTATAAATTGCATTCACTGGTGTTGCTTTTTCAACCATGACATTCACTGTGATGCAGACATGAAAAAAAGCACACAATTTCATGGTATATCATTGTTAGGCTATTGACTACCATATCTGAGTAGAAACTGCACAGGAAAATGGGGATAAACTATAATTACTCAGACTGGCCTTTCAACACAACACAGAAATCTGTGGTGTATTCATGATGAGCATTACGAGATGTTGATGAGTGCAGGCACAGAGAACAGCTCCTTTGGGAACTCAGCCCCATGAGCTACTCGTCTGTCAGTGTCTGCTCAATGCTCACCCAGTCCTAGCAGGCAGTCAGGCTGTAGCTTTTTTCCCCTGCAGTGGGTGTGAAGCTACACCTCTCCATGTACCTTGCATACAGACATGGTGAAGGATATATGGTCCCGAGTTCCCTCCAGTCATTCAGCTCTATGGCAGCCTTACCCTTAAAACTGCCTTCACCCTACACCTTTCATTTTTGGCTGGATTTATTTCCCTTTCTGTAATTTTTCATTTATTCTTTTGCTTAGGGGCTTTTCCATTACCTATATATGTCTTCAAACTTTCCCTGTTCTGTTATGGGCATATTTCTATCATAGAGCTTCATCTTTACTCTTTGTATGGAGTAAGTGAGGATTTGGATTCAGACCTCCTTCAGGTACTGTAAATCCTAGGAAATTAAAATGTTGCTGTACACATTGAGAAGAACCTTTTTAAACAATACCCTGGGATGTAAAAGTCAACAATCCTTGGCATCAGTACTGAGTCCTCCTTCATTTCTACCTGGTTTCCTGCAACTTGTAAGCTTATGGCAAGCTCTATATCTTCATTTTCCCTGTGTAAGCCTCAACACAAAAATCTGCAATCTTGGTACTATTATATGATGAATATCTGCCATTTGGGTACATAAAAAGTGGCAGATGACAGCTTTAAGGATCAGATTTTCTATCTCCAGTCCCTAACACTATTGTACCTATTCCCAGATCTGATTGCACAGAAATCTGGAAATGCAATTATTCCATCCTCAGTGTCATCCATTTCATGGCATGCCTGTTGGATGGCTTATGCAATTAGAGAAAATGACCTGGAGTTGCTTCTTGTATTTCGTGATGAATAGTTGTCCAGTGAAGGATCAGCTCTGATCATTTCCTTTCTATTGATGGATTGAAGGGTGGATCTTTTAGGCTGGGAATCTATCAGCCTGATTTAGTGCAATTGTTGATAACCAAGGGTAGCAGTATGCACTGTCTGAGTGCTCTGCAGCAAAATTATTCTTCTGTGGACACAGGGATATCATCGGAGTTAAACCTTCATCCAAGTATAATAAAATCATTGACATGACTGAAAAGAAGCTTGGGCTGGCAAATTCAGTTTTGTCAGAAGGCAGTGGAAAATCTGAGTTGCAGATGTCCTGGGACCAAAGGGCAGACGTGGAGCACTATGCACAGATGACGCAGTGGAAAACAGTGGCATGATCTGAGTGTGTGCTCTCAATTTAAGGACATCTCACAGGAGGTTTGGGGACACAGACAACAGGAAAACCAAAGCGTAAGTCACCCAGTCTTCATTTATGCAACATTGTGCTTAGATTCATAGGGTCACTTGGGTTGGAAAAGACCTCCAAGATCATCCAGTCCAGCCATTAACCCAGCACTTCTGTGTCCCCTGCTAAACCATGTTATCAAGTGCCACATTCACACCTTTTTTTAACACTTCCAGGGATGGTGATTCCACCACTTCGCCAGGCAGCCTGTTACCATGAAGAAATTTTTCCTAATATCCTAATCTAAACTTCCCCTGGTGCAATTTGAGGCCTTATCCTCTTGTCCCATCACTGGTTGCCTGGGAGAAGAGATGACCTCCACCCAGCCACAACCTCCTTTCAGGCAGTTGTAGAGTGCAGCAAGGTTCCCCCTTAGGATCTGAGGTTTGGCTTCATCAGTACCAAGTACAGGGGGACAATCACTGCCTGATCCTGCTGGCCACACTATTGCTGATACAGGCCAGGATGCCACTGGCCACCTGGGCACAGCTGGCTCAGGTTCAGCTGCTGTTCACCAGCACCCCCAGGTCCTTTTCCACTGGGCCATTTTCCAGCCACTCTCCTCCATGTAACGTTACATGGGGTTGTTGTGACCAAAGGGCAGGACCCAACATTTCACCCTGTTTAACCTCATAGCACTGGCCTTGGTCCATCGATCCAGCCTGTCCAGATCTCCCTGTAGATCCTAAAACCACTGGCTTACTAAAACAATTGATTATTAAAGTTATTTGGAGGCCTGAAAGGCACATGTTTTACCTTGACAAGAAGACTTCTAGAAGCAGCTTACATGCAAAAGGAGACAGTGGGTCCTGAGGAGTTTCTCCACATCACTGTAGGAAGAACCTTTGACTCACAGAATGGTTTGGGTTGGAAAGGACCTTTAATCAACACCTTATTCCAACCTATTGTGGGCACAGACATCTTCCATTAGATCAGATGGAGCTCAAAACTCCATCCAGACGGATACTTCCGCATCTCAGTGCAACCTCTTCCAGGTCTCACGAGCCTGCCCTGCCACATGAGCAAGCCAGCTTGTCAGCCTTGCTGGCCTTTACTAACCCACTCCTTTTTGATCCCACAGCAGGACTTCACAAGCAGCCTGCACACAGCACAGTCCACGGCTCATGACGTGGTGTGGCCGTGCCACCGAAGCCCACACAAGCCACACTCTTGTCACTTCTTCTAGCAGTACTGCTTCTGCAAGAACTGTGCATGAACAGAAGACAAGAATAACAGCAGCACAGAAGTCAACAACTGCTAAAGACCCTCTTTAAGACCTCTCAAAAGTCAGTTTGAACAGTGAATATCTTGTCCAGAACAAGATCTGCAACAGAAGGCTTAAAAAAAAAAAGATTGCAGATAGTTATTGTAAAACATGGAGAATATGATTCCCAATTCAAGCTCAAAATGTCTACAGACATAAAATATAGGAGAGGTACATTTTGTCTCTTCAATCCATTATCTTTTGAATTAAGAAGCATAAATTTCTGAGATAATATAAAGTCTTAGGAGAAACCTACAAAGGAAAAAAAAAATCTTATTTTGAATTCTTGCTCCACAACATCAACATGATTTTCATTTCTGCAATAGTTTTGTGAGCCAGGGGGGTGGTGCAAATGCAATCAGCTCATAGTGCAGCTCTGTTTCATTTGCTGCAGCAATTTTGAGCAACATAATTGCATGATGACTCTTTTTTACATTTTGCTAATGAAATGATGCATCCTCCACCCTTCGAAGACTGTATTCTGATAGGCAAATTTTTACCTGTATCACTGATAACAAACCTATCTTCATATGATATAAGAAGTAGAAAGTAAGTTTCTTGTGCAGCTTGGAGTCTGGGTTGGGGTTTTTTTGTGTCCTTGATACCTTTAGCCTTATTTTTGCTGTATACTTTTACAAGATTTTTTTTGCATTGCTACCACCTAATGGTCATAATGTCTTGCCTTAACTCTAATGGTAGTAATTTTGCCTCACTCATGTCCAGCTTTCAGACAGAAATCATACAATAGCTTTTGTCTTTTTATAAAAAAATAGAATAGTAGTAAAATACTAAAATTACTGCCAGACTTTCATCACCCACTTTTTCTATTTGCATGGTAAAGTCTTTTTTCCTCAGTGTTCCTGAATTTCTAATGATAAAGAGGGTTATGATTAATTTGCAGATAGAATAACCCTTTTCTAAATGCATACTGCTCAATAAATGAACAAGCTGCTTACAGTAATTAAAGTAATGCCATGCTGTGCTCAAATTGCTTGTGCTAATAAAGCTAATTGGCAACAGCAAGCATTAACTGTGATTAGTCATATGTATCTAATGTCATCACCAGTGCCTATAATTTTCTGCATAGAGGGAATTTCACATCTGTTTTAAATCACTTGTCTGTTGCCTGCATTGGTGTTCTTTCCAATATTAGTGAATCAGAGATTCTTTTACTACAATAGATAATAAAAATGTTTTCTTTTTTTCAAACAAAGACCTGCACAAATTATAAGATATGAAGCATTTCCAAGTCACTTATTCTGAAATAAGTTAAATTAGCAAGTCTGCATTTTCCATCTTTTGCATCTAGTCTGATATTCCCTTCAACAGAACATAGATTATTTGCAACAGAACATTCATTTACTCAATTTAGACCACCCACTGTATTTCCCAGTAAAATGGATGAGTCAAACGATCCATTTTGTATTTGTTTTGGAAATTTGCAAGAAATAATTATCAGTAAGGCAAGCTTTTGCACCATACACAAACTCTTAGCTGTAAATAGAACAATAATTATTTGTTGTGCCAATCCCAAAAGGTAAATGTTAAATTATCAAGAATCAGAGGGCTGAAAATGCAGTTTTGGAGACCAAAATTATCCAATTAATTAATTCAAGCGTTTCTCATAAGTTACATTTACCAGACCTCTCGAGTTCACATAGCTTTCTAAGTTCTCTGTCCAAATGGGTACATTTTTCTGAAAACTCAAAAGTGTTCTCAAGTACTCCCATGGAGGGTTTCTCCTATGCTGAATGGAGCGACTATTTCATGTGTTTATCTGTTTGCTACAGTTCTTAGCTTGCTTTTATCCAGCTGCTTGGATTTTCTGATCTATGTTGAGTTAATGTTTGGCCTCCATTGACTACATAAAAATGTAGAGCTATCATATCCCCTCAGGATCAGTGAAGGCAAAGCAACTTATCCCAACTTACACAGAGAGATGTCTCAATAAAAATAAAGGTAACGAGCTCTATGAACAGCTCTAGTGATCCCTTTTTTTTCTTTTACAGCAATTCACATTACTTTTTCCACTTTAGATTTCAGTTTTATGTCCATTACCCAAAATGACACCTAGCTGATTGCAATTTCTTTTTTTTTTACCCTGTTTCAGAGTATGATCAGGTAATAACTTATTTTTTTCATTGTTCTTCATTTTCTAAGACTAATTTCCAGATCTACTCATAAAAATTCTCCAAAATTTGGAATTTAACATGATATTACTCACATGCATTATATGCATCACTGTGACCTGACTCTGAAGTTAATGTGATGATAATATCAGTACTCTCACTCTTTGACAGAAGAATCTTAAGTTTCACAAAACAACTTAGTTGTAAACATATAAAAAGCCTGCTTCTTACCCATATCAAAACATCAAATTCTTAATCAACTTCTTGGATTGCTTTTCCTTATATAGACCACAAATGGTTTCATTTTGTTGGGTTTGAGAGATCCAGTAAAAACCAAGGATTCACATCTGAAGGCACATCTAGAACTGCAGATACTAACTTTTGTTTTATCAGATGACAATACAAACTTCATGACAACTTGTTCAAAAGGTCTAGGCAACTTGTTTGTGAGCTCAGAGGACAATTATCATGTCTCACTTTTACCTGTGTGAGTGAGCAGCTGCATGGTATTCAGCTGCCGACGGGGGTTAAGCCATGACAAGTCCAAAGACTGTGGAGTTTATTTTTGACAGCTTGGATAACTTTACATGTTCCCAAAGCCTTTGTAATGACAGCAGTATTTGTATTTTAGGAAATAATCATCCTATTTGCTTGAGCATATAAAATCAGTAATCTACCTCTGTGAAATCTCTAAAAAAAACCAAACCCAAGCTTTTACCCATGTATATCCAAGACTATTTAGTTTCTAGAGCTTATCAGCACCATTTAAATCCAGTTAACTCTTTCTATCCAATATGGCAAACTCAGATACTTACAAACCCTCTCCAGGGAGCACAGTTAGGACTCCTGGTCTCGTGGGTGACTGAGCATAGAAGCTTAGTGAGAATGTTTTACAACTGAAGTCTTCAGGACCCAAGTTCAGGCACTCTCAGTAACAGAAGTTTACTATGATTGAAGAGATAAAAATATGATGCATCCACAAAAGCAACTGATACTGAGACTATGAAGAGAAATCACTTAGTTTGTAACCAAAGGAGACACTGCAATGACAAGAAAATCATAAATATGGTTTTAGCAGAGCAGTGGAAAATCATAAAAATAGGGCCTATTTTTATGCGTGTTTAAGAAGATAACAAGCAATAATAATAAGCAATACTGTAATAAGGAATAAAATTAGAAAATAAGTAGATAAACATAATCTTTTTGGCAAACACGGGAAGTTAAAGGGAAGTTGCGCCTCACATCTCTGTGAGATTCAGTATTGCAAAATGGGGTTGTGCCCTGTAAAGCTAATCCTAACAACAGAAATGGAACACAGCTTTTTAAATTTTTTAAAATTACTGACCAGAATTGCTATGCATCTGAGGCACTTGATTTGTCTGGTGCTACTTTAAGATGTCATAGAACAGTTACTTAATTCACTATAACTTTTCTAGTCACCAATTCACCAAGTTATCTTTCTCAGCTTGAAAGCTTTATGGTTCTTGCCCTCACTTTGGATTTCACATCCTACAAAGTTACTTACCAGCCTAACAGGCAAGTAGAGCAGAAAGGGGCAAGTTGACCTGCCTGAGAAGGAAATGCAACACACTACTATTTAGGTAACTGCTGTTCAGTGCTAAAGAGTATCACTTACATTTTATTTGTACTTAATGTTCTCCTGACTAGAAAGCAAGAAATTTGAAAGTATAACTATGAAGTCAGTCTTCCTCTTGCCTTCCCCAACACAGTCACTACATCAATCTATTGTCACAAGGATGGAGGAATGGGACTACGGAGTATTCTAAGGAGAGAAAACTCAACTTGTTTTTGTTAAAGGACTACCTGTATCATTCAGTTTCTCTTAACATACGGTTACACGTGCCAGCTATTTCTCTAGGCTTTCCTGAAAACCACTGGAGAGGCAGATTCCTCTAGAGGATCACTCAGCATCTACCCGGCCCATCTCAGGAATATTGCCTTCTCAAATACAAAAACCAATTAAGTAACTTCTTTCAGACTAAATAAATATAACAAGGTACTGGCAGAGAAGTACAGGCAATCGAGGTCTTAGATGTTAAAAATGCAAGTTAGTCTTATATCAACTAATAATGTTTGATGCCAACAACACACCACCAGTCATTCACAAAAAGTGTTATCCTAGTCATTGTTCAAATGCATTTTCTGAAGAAAATGTTTCACCAATACAAAAGTGCCCAATTTTGACTAAATCTTGCTTTAATGACTTGTTAGGCCATTTATTTTAAGTGTATGGGAAGCATTATAAATTCCTTGGCACTATTTCAGTACTACAGCCAAGACGGCTGATTTTTAAAATTATTATTATGGAGCTAGTCCACAGGAGCAAGATGATTCTGGCATATTCATAAAGAATTAAAAAACTTTTCTTGTAAGATAAAATTGTCCAGCTTTTCCTTCCTTCTTCTTTCACAGCCACAATAGATTTATATTAGTGATTGCAGCGTGATGGATGATATGTGCAATTAAGGAGCTTTACTGTGCTGTTTATTGGGTGTATTCAAATTATGAAAAGGGGGCGTATCTTCCCCTCTACTAGCTTCGGAAGGGCAGCTATGCCTTTTCATATCACATTAACAGCTGTTGGAGAACATGCCACTACTACTGATTCTCTGAAGTTGTAAACAGCTGTAAAACGTGATGAAAACAACAGAAGATTTAATCTCAAGCCCATTTAAGAATTCATATTTTTGTTTAACAGTTCTAATCTGTTACAAATTAGTTTGCATCTTTTAACTAAATAAATGCCTTCCTTTAAAGATAGTGACAGTAGTGAAATATATTACAGGAAATTATTTGGACTCTCTAAAATCCTTATTAAGTGGGTAGAAATGCATAATGGGGCATGGATGGAATGAGTGTACATGTTTTCCCTTCTGGTTATAATGCAATTTGGCTGTGCAGCTCAGAAAGTTCGGAAGTATTGGCTACTACTGTCAAAGCCAATTGAACTGTCCTAAGCCTCAACTTCTGCAGGGCACAAGGACCCTGCAAACCAAGTCTCATGCTGAGCACTGGCAGACCCAGGCGTTGGGAATGTGGGGACTTGGCCACCCCTTTGGTGTCGTGCAACATCTTAGGCAAGCCTCTTCTCACTGCCCAGCACAGAATTGTCCTCTTAAACAAGGCAGGCCCTTTTCCACGCCTTAAACTGGTAGCCTTCAGTGCCCCAGAGAGGAAAAGTACATCCTATTGGGATTTCTACCACTTTGGTAGTTCTCAAGACATGATCGAGGGCAGGGAGGAGAAATAGAGTAAGAATTTAAGCATCGATGATCTGGAATTATGCTGTATATGTCAAGTTAAACTGAGCTATTCACATACAATGTGACAGATCCAGAGTTCAAGCAGATCTAGAATGATGTGACATTCTAGTCTCTGCTAAAAAGATTTGCAGAAGAGATGTTTTTAATTACCTCTTTCAGCTTTAACTTATCAGCCTTCATGTCTATTTAACTTCATACACGTATGAAAAAGGAACTTTTACTTCATAAACACCTATGTCTCGAGTATGTGAATTTTGCAGTCCTAATAATGGTTCATTCTATCTTTGCACAGTCCCAAATAGTTCCGTGGAATAGTCCATGAGACATCAGGCAAAAGAGAATGCCAAACGCAATACTGCCAGGATTCTTAACGCGTAATAAGCAAGAGCTTCCTGTACTGTAAAAATAATTTAAAATCTGCAAGCATTTACCTGTCACCCTATTTGTTACTGTCATCTTTTGACGGTAGGAAAAAACTCTCATCTCTAGCACTGGTTTCTTTTCCTTTATTTCTGCAAGAAATTATCCTGATAATGCACCTGGAGAAAAAAAGATACAAGCCTCTTATAATGAAGAGCACTGGCAAGTATTGACATAGATTGTGCTCCTCCCTTTGCTTCTTGGAGTAAGAGTGGTTTGTTTCAAAGTTCAAGTATTACACACGCAGTAGTTACTGCAGGATTTCATCAGTTCTGTCCTCTACAGCCACTAGAGAAGCTGCTATGGCAGCAGCAGTGATCCTTACACACATATTCATAAGCTGAACACCTAACAAATGCATGTCAGCTTAGCAGTAAGCCCTGTTACCTTTGTATCTCCTCAACAAAAAAAGCTGGAGCTAATAGAAAAGATTATACTTACCTGTGAGTTTCTAAGACATTCTTAGAGGCTTGTAGCACAAATCAAGGCCACACCGTTTATAAAAAAAATTGCCCCATTAGCCTTTCTGCTCTAAGGTCAAAAAAGATTTTTTGTTATGCAAACATACAATGAAGATTGTGAAAAATAGCGGTATTCAAGCAGAGAAATACTAGTTTGCATCAAAGCTGGAGCAAATCAAAACATCCAAAGGCCATATTAAGTCCTGCAGTCAGGTAAGAGCCTGTGGAATATCGTGATGATCCATATGGCTGGATGTTATGATAGCCACAAAAATGATCTTAAAAGTTAACTAGCTACTTTCAAATATGCCATATTATCAATCGTATCTTTTATGTGTAAATGAAGACTAAATCCGCAGTCCTCATAGCAAGTTTAGACAAAGGAATGTTTCTTAAGACAACTGATGTTAACAGAAAACCAGTAACCTTGTAATTTTTGTCTAACAGCAGCAATCATTCAAGTTTCTGTATCTTCACATTCTAGAGGGTCAGATGTCAGTACATAATACACAGCCCACAACATCAGTATAAATTCTGACTTCGTATTAACAACTTATTCAGAGGATTTCATTAGTGTGTACTTGCTTCTATTGCAACTCACAACTTAAGTCTTTTCCTTTTGTGAATAACTTGGCATCATGGCCATGAACTATGAAAAAGAATTCTCCCAGGAGCACAGGGCCATTCAGAGGTTCTTGTTTACAGCAATCCATTATTTTGCAGGCAGAGAGTCAGCTAGAAAGATTTAATCTTTTCCTAGCTTACTGAAGCATTGCAATGACCAAAAAGAGAAACAGGAGTGTGCCTAAGATTAAGAACTTCAAGTCGCCTTCCCCTGCCTTCAAAGCTTTGCCATTTACCTGCTTTATTTCTTTCAAGCCAATATATTGATACTTGAAGCCATTACATTTCCATTTGACTGTTGCCTACCTACAATCTTTTTGCACATTTGTGAACATGAAGAGTTTCTTGCTCCTAATAAATATGTTTTAGTGTAACTACACAATCTATGTTCTGTATGAGGGTCACACATCATGGCTTCTCCTTTCCAGACACTTAACACCAAAATGCATTTTCAAGTAGCAGCTACTTCTCTCACTGGAAGAACTGGTTCATCATTTAGCACGTGGTCCATGCATTCTCATATGACAAAAAAGGATGCTGGAGAATAGCTCAGATGGAAGAGCACCAAGCATGTGCACAAATTCATGCTTAATGTTAACAACTGACCTGCACCTGGTTTTACAATTCAAGCCCTTTTCTGAGTTACTCCATCCGAGATCGTAATTGGAGACTCCCAGTCAGATATACCTTACCACAGGCTCAAATATGTCAAGTAGTTGGACGGGGAGAGAATAAGAGAAACCATCTGACAAAAGCTGAAGTTTGCCGCAGACACCAGAAGCACCAGTTCCTCCTCCCATCAGGATCCATTCAGGCTGGCCAGAGACCACTGAATATGTCTGCACATGCAGACACAGGAGCCTGAAATGCTTCAGAACAGGCTGTACCACGTGCGTAAGTATCTCTTTGTTCTTCCCAGTATTTCACAGTTCAGTGCACTTTGGAAATGCACCACGGGCACTGCACCAGCCATGTTCGAGAATATATCCTAGACAATGATGTGCATGCACACAGGTGTGAATCTATAGATATTTATATAGTTTAGTTAAAAATTGTCTTAAGCGCTTGGACATAGAAACCAGTATGAATTACATATGAATCATACAACTAAAGCCTGGAACAATTTAGTTATCAGGAAGTCACCCACCACTTTCCAAGTTCAGAGATTTGTCTTTAAGAGTACTTCAAACTAGACATGCAAAGTACCAGCATTAAAAAGAAAAGTGCCACATTTCCTCAGCCCTTTAATCTCTTCAAGCTACTTTATTCTGAAGGGACTACAGAGAAACAATAGGGTCCTACAGTCCCGCAATTATCTACTAGTTCCTCATTACTACCTTTCTTTGTCAATATGCACAGTCCACTATGGCTCCCTCCAAAGCAGAGCCTTTCTCATACAAAAGCACATCTCAGAACGACAACTTCAGCAGTGACTAAAGAAGAACAGCCATTTTTAACAAATACAGCATTAACAACAACTGTTTCTATAAAGATATGAGGAAAAGTGCTTTGGGGAACTCCCAACAACAGAAACAAGGTCACTTGAGTTCTAGCAGTCAGTAGGCTTATCTCAGCAATCTTGTGCCTCTGTCTCATACAAGAATCAGTAGAAGACAATCAACATTTTTTATCTTTCATTTGAAAAAACAGCAAGGAGGGATTTCCCAAACACTTAATTCTGTTTGGTGTAAGGAAAAGCAGGTTTTGTTTGCAATTTATGCAGTCAAGCTTCAGTGCCCTGGCAAAAGAACCAGGTTAGCGTGTTACCTAAGGTGAAACTGTGACCTCTGACAGATAATTGGTGTAGATAAGAGGTGAATGGAAGAATCCCTCCCAGTTAAGAAAGACAGGAAGTGTGGCACATAGTGGAGTTCAAAAGCAGACCTAGCAGATCTGTAACAAGTTCAGGTTCCAACCGAAAAAACGAAGCACGTTTATTAGGCCCGTGAGAATCCATCACCAATCCACCTCATTATCATCCACCGATCAAAGCAGTGAGACAACCAGATAAACTTTCCCTGTACAAATAGGTAAGCATTAAATCTCATGAGACATAAGTGACAAAATCTACACAACCATAGCAAGGCAAGATGCAGCTTTCTTACTCTGGGTGGCTGTATGCCAACAATCATGTTTTGAGACACAGAACACAGATCCCAGGAAAGCTCCCACACCACACACAACTCAGATCCAGAACGAGGCCTTAGAATCAGAATTTCAGTATTTAAGCTATGGCCAGAAATATAAAATAAAGGGAATCCTACTCCAATTTTCAAGGTATTTAGTTATTTAGAGTAGATGAAAATATAGAAAAAGTTCCTCTAGCCAATAAAAAAATATGTGAACACTAAGCTCAGATTCATGTAAGAGAGAAATTCTGAAAGGTACTACTAGCAAAACACAAGGTAAAGTTCAGGTCTCATTAGCGCTTCAGCTTGTGGCAGCAGAATAAGAAGCACAGAGATTTCCTTTGGGCATCATTAGAAATGTGATTACACACAAGTCATTAGCAGGACTAAACACATGGCAAATCACAATTTGAAATAAATAGCCAAGCCAGGTCTGAGCAAGTCCAAAAAATGTTGTGAACTGTCCTACCTAAAGCAGACAGGAAAATGCCTCTATTCTTACACTAAGAATAATTTTTATTTTATTGCCCTAGTTTCTCTCCATGCTGTAACCTTACATACTCAAACAATAATGGAATAGAAAAATGACAAAACCTTACCTGTTAGCAAGTAAGATGCAGACACTAAGACAGACTTAAAAAATTTTCCAAAAATAGGCTTTTTGCCGCTGCAGTAACAGCCGTTTTCCATCCTGGCTTGGGAAACAGTACAGACACTTTTATAATGAAACTCAAAGCACTTCTACTACACTGGAGAAAGCACTATTTATTCTGAGACAGTCAGAAGTGATTGAGTCTATTAATAGAGCCAGTTATATACAGTAAATACTTCCTGATATAACTGTATGAGACATATGTCAGAAAACAAACTCTCCAAGGAAATTAATGCTAATTTAAACAGAAAAGTAAGTTTATAATGAATGACAATAACAACCTGATTCATCTTCCTCACAAGTCTTTCATAACTCCTCAATGGATTTCACACAAAGAATGAATGTCACAGCAAGTTTCCACAGAAGTATGCAGATGACAATACAGAACTCACTGTTTTCAAGAGGTAGATACAAGGTTTAATAGGTGCAAAAATGTAGACTTCACTCAAGAGCATGGTCACACTGGATTCCATGTACAATGACATCATGAGATTGTTTCCACTATCCTGTGTCTTTTCAGTGACTGCCTGCCAACTCACTGAACAGGGGGAATACTTGTTTAATTAACAGCAATGCCAGTCAAGAGGATGACTTAGGCTTTTACTTAAATGGAATAATCTTGCTAAAAACCTAGCAGAGGTCTTACACTTAAAAATAATGGTTAAACTGGTCAAGAAGGCATGACTAATCCACTCTGCCAGATGGGAAGAGGCAATGAGCTACTACAGGTATTACTGGTTTAGCCACTTTTGAAACAGACTTGTGCTTGAGTAAAAATCCTTTACTAGAGAAATACTGAAGGTTAAATCCATTGCCCCTTGATATCAATTGACATAATT
Organism: Atrichornis clamosus; assembly: GCA_013400975.1. Taxonomy (NCBI): domain Eukaryota; kingdom Metazoa; phylum Chordata; class Aves; order Passeriformes; family Menuridae; genus Atrichornis; species Atrichornis clamosus. Next base: position 52,592 of record WBMZ01006157.1, on the reverse strand, counting down.
ACTCCTCAATTTCAAGTGACTGAGCCTTTAGCCATTTTAAAGAGCACTCTGGAATGTGGACAGTGGGCCGTTGACAAGCCCATCAAAGCAAGCTCATTCCATCCTAATTGCTGCTAAATACAGTGTAGGAACTCAAACCTGCACAAAGGTATTAGACTTTAGTCCACGTTGCAAACACATTAAAATACCTTTTCACGAAGAAGACTCAAATTCCATTGCATGCAAATCACATTTGATTAAACAGGCTGGGTACCAGCCATTCAAGGATTCTCCCAGCATGTTCAAACCTTTGTAAGGCTATGTGAGCAGCACATCAACAGCAGTGTTGATAGAAGATGGCAAAAAGGAGGGGGTGAGGGGGGGCAGCGTGTGTGTACACACACACGTATACACCCTCGCCCTGCAAAAAAACACACCCCTCCAAAGCTTTCCCTTCAAGTTCAGGATTCCTTGTACAAGTTAGTAGGTAAAACACACACTACACCTCCTCAAAACAAGCTCATACCACATCAAGTCTCACCTTTCACAGAAGCTGTTAAAGTGAACAATAAATGCAACAGTAAGGAAGAACCTCAAAACCACTGGAATCAGCATTCAGTAAGACAACCCAGTTTCTCTCTAAGCACCCTTTAGTTAGAAGGCAAAATACAATGAAGCGTGAATTCCACTCACCACTTCTCACACCTCCACTCATATGATATTACCTATCAGAAATGGAGGGGGGACACAAAATATTCCCCTTTCTTTGAGCTCAGTATGAACTGGATAGTGGACTGATATGACAGTTCATTAACAGAAGGACAACTACAAGACTTGGCTGAACTAAAGGCAATAGAGGCAAAATTCAGTTTCAACTACTATGTTCTCCAGTTTTCATGGCTATATAGTGAGATAAGTCAACTTTTTAGCAAGGGACAAACAGCTCCACCGGAAAGGACTAAAATTTTACTCCTCACAAGCATCAAACTTACACAAACCAACAGGGTGCTCACCTGTATTTGGAATTTCTACTTGACTGCACTTCATGAGTTTAAATGAGCAGTTTTGTTTCCAAAGCTGCTTGTTCAGTAACAGATCAGAAAGTCGCAAGAGGACAGCTGTCAACCTTAAAGCTAACATACAAAATGGTTTTGGTCAAGCTGATCTGAAAGTAATTCTGAACTGAAAAAGAAAACTTAGGAACTGACTGGATTCCATAATTTATCAAGTATATATAAAAGGGCAGCCATAGTTACCAATTCCACCTACGATATTGTGGTTTTACCCCTCCATTTTCACACAACTGATCAGTTTGTAAAAATTTCCAACGACAAGTGCACTGAACTTTGCACAAAATGCAGAAGAGAAAGCAATAAGGGCCGTGACATACATGTGGGTTTTTTTATTTCTGTATGCAATGTAATGTTTAGGCACGTTGCTTGGGACGCCTTCTAAAATAAATCATTGGCCATTGTTTAGAATATCCTTTTGGCTTTAAATACTGGTCAGGAAAACAAATGATGAAAAAAATAAATGAATATAACTATTACAGAAACAAAAATGGGTTTGCATCTAAAAGTGCAGGAGTATTTTAACCCTTTCACCAGACGATGTGGCAATATACAGTATATTGCTTCTGTTTGTTTGAGAAGGCTGTTGGAATTTTACACTGACATAGAAAATTATAAATTACACAGAATTAGTTTCCATAATCACTATATATATACACAAACCAGCTGTGAAAAAACTGGTTTAGAACATACAAATGAAAGCCTCACACAGATCAGTACAGTGAAATTAACAATTAACATGCTCTGCTGCCAAAATTTGTATTAAAAACACTATTTACTTTTAAAATGCAGGTACTGTAATTACATTAGCAGCACGGGCATTTCTTTTACTTGACTTGTCTAAAAGAATTATAGCGTTTTAAATACGCAGATTGTTCTGAAATGTTCCATTGTATAATGCTTGGTATTAAACTAAATCTTGGTGAACTGTTTAAAAGGCAGGTGAACCACTTAAACACAACAAGCCATGTGCACTCCAAATATTCTAGTGTTTCACCTGGAAGGTATTGTTTCAAGCAAACTAGACTTAACAGAACATATGGCTTTACAGTAACATCAATTTGTCAACTAAGCTGTTGCAATAAATACTTAAAATCTCTACCAATAGACTTACATTTTTTGATCTGTTTTGAACAATACAGAAAACAATTACCAATTAAAAAACCTGTTGTAAAATGTTGAACACCAAAAAATTCTTATTTAAATCACTTTTGTAAGCTAAAACAACCAAAATAACATTTATAGGGCATTTCAGTTTCAGAAAAAACATGAATTTTCTTTTTCTTTTTTACAAGGTGAAAAATGTAAGAAAACTGCTAAATACTTTGGTCACACTAATCGTCAAATAGTTATGTCTCAAATACATTAGATTTTTGTATTCACTTTTTTATAAAACTATTCTTACAGCCATTTTAACTATAGTAACACTACTTGTCATCATTACATGGGTAGCAGGATCTTATTTCACAAGCCCCCCGTTATTTAGAACAATACAATATAAACATACGCAAAAATTATTGGTATTTCTCAATGTGCAATATTTTTACACTTATGAATTTCTGTACAATGTCTTAAAATCTAGAATATAAATGTTGCTGGTCCTGATTCCTTGCGAAATTAGTGCAGCAGTGACTGGCTTCAACAGGGTCTAGATGATATCCTCAAGAAACACTCAAACACCTGGATATCAGTTCTTTCTCTTCAGCCAAGGTAGTAGACATCACATATCATACAGGGCCATTAACAGACGCCTCTCCTAAATGGGTGTGTTGATCAGTCCTAAGAGGCCAAAAAAAAAGATGTAAGTACACAAGAAAGGTTCAAAGCAAATTCAGGGAGGTGCAATAAAAACCAAACCAAAAAACAACCACCCCAGATCCTGTGTAGCATAACCCATGAACTGAAGAAAGGAAACATGTGCTAATAACATGCTCATCCCATTTATCTTCCGCAGTCCAGCATTTCTGGAGTCCTTATTTTCTAATTAAGCATAGCACTCAATTAACTGAGCACATCATTGAAGAATGCGTGATCTTCATTAACTGAGATACTAAGTGATCTCTAGAGATGGGATATCTCTGAGACAATTGCTAATAAAGAGCACATTTCTGATACTTATCCAAATCTTATTCTGTGAGGCAAAATGTGATACCGGGAGTATTTAAGGTGAAATTCAGCAGCTAAGACACAACAGGCAAAACAACAGTGTCTTTAAAAAAATTGCTTTAGTTACTACTCTAATCTACAAAAAGCCATTTCACAAATACTTTCAATGTCAATCTATTAGGATGAAAAGTTCATGAAGGTAAAAAAGTTCACAGAGGAAAACAGGGATCAAATCTACAAAAGGGAAAACAGTAACACTATATACATTTCAAGATAAAGATGTTTAGCGTAAATATGGGCTCAACTGCACTGGACTAGCACAAAGAGATCAAATCAATGCATAAGGACATTAAAAATATGCAAGCAATAGAGGCAAAAAATCTCAACTACCTTTCAGTGCAAATCTACAGAATACAATTGAAGATTCTCTAAAAGAATGCAAACACTGCTTGAAACTACAGATGAGAAAAGTTACCTGTAACTCCTGTTCTCTGATGGTGGACATCACAGAGAAGCCACTCTGGGGTCCGTGCTCTACATGCACGTGACCAGCAGGAGACCCCTAGCTAAGTCTTTGGCTGCTAAGCTCTAAAAATACTTTTTAAAAAACATATGTAAACATTAGAGAAAAGCCAGACAGCACTAGACAAAAGAAAATACTTTTTAAGAGAACCCTGGAAGGTAAGAAACAAGTGCTGCCTGGACAGGAAGTGCGACAGTCTGCACAACAGTCACTCACTTATTAACTGGAAAAAAGTCCAGGACAGAATGGGGCTCCTAGCAGAGATTAGTCCTGCTAGCCACCAGCCAGAGACCTACCTAGTGGACTCCTTCCACTGGTCACACATACATGGAGCCCCAAAAGCACAATGATGTTTATCTAGATATTTATACTGTGCTTATGAGGATCTACTGCGACAGCCACCTTTAGAGAAAGCACTGAGCTTTGCTGAAGCAACCTGGATTCAATGAAAGGAGTTCCTTGAGACTTCCTGCAACCCACAGGCAATCCAGCAAACTGCTAGCTCTGAGAGCCCTCTGTTGGTTTAGACAAGCATGTTTATACAAAAAGGCAATTACCTAGTACCCGAAGACTTCATCCCTACAATTTAATGCTTATCAGCATTAAAAAATACTGTCTTGATAAAGACAGTATGTCTAGAAGAGACTGTGAAAGAGTTTTCGGGTTTCCCACTAAGTACACAGGGGTTTTTTTCTGATTAGGATCTACTTCTTGATGCAGCTTGAAATTTATGCAGAACAGAAAGTTAGTAGAAAGGAGCTAATTACATACTAGCTCATAAACAAGTCTAAAAAAACCAGAATCTAAATTTGCCAAACATACCTACATCTTTTTTAGTCTACATACACTATAACCAGAACATGCAGCAGTGCATCAATTCACCATTCTAACCTGGTAGCATTGTCACAAAACAGAATGGGGATATTTACCCTCTGCAAGAAAAATGCATTTTTGATGACTCAAGAGCCTTAGAATCAACAGAAAATATAACTTATGAGAATTTAATGAAACAGATGCAAGCACATTTTCAGATCGCGCTAAACTCAATCTCTTTAGATCAATCCTATTAGAAAAACAGACAAACTGCTATTTAGAGGATCAAAAGCATCCTTGAATGCAGTTACCTCTGTTCTGGACTGCTGTTAGTAGGCTGAAGACCTGAAGAGACCTCTTCTGCAACTTCTGCATTCTCTTCTACTACATATTTACAAGAAGGATCCTGCGAGGTAGACAATTTTCCTTCCTCACTTAAAAAACAAAAGAAAACAAAGCAAAAGAAGTTATTTAATTTATTTAACTTTTAAGTTTATATATAGGGAATTTCAGGCAACGGGAGGAAACTGAGAGACGGGTCCATATTTCACATGCAAATGGATTTTAGTTATGATTGCAACATGAAGATCAAGCACATGGCTCTAGACTTTACGAACACCTAATGATGCACTGGTGTTTACATCCATTAAAACTTGACTGAATAAAAGGGCAGGAAACACAGTGATTGCAAATAAGATCAGAAAGGAAATAAGGAATATGTGTGATGCCTGAAGTGATAACAACCACAGTCACAATCCTTAACTATACATACCGATAGGATTTCAACACTCTGAAGCCAGAAGTATGCAGAAACGGAAGAAAGTATAAAAGAAATTCAAGATTCCCTCAGAAACTGGCATTAATAAAGTCTGTCCATGACACATATCAGCAGAATCATTAATTCATCACCATCTTACATATTAAACTCCCTACTAACCCATACATTGTATTCATTGTGGAGTTATGTGATACTAAGATTGCAGTCCAATCTACTTCACAAACTTCCTCTTGTAGACAAAATCAAAGAAATTTCAGTGAAAAAGCAGTACACTCACACTATGAAGACAGTACGATATAACCAGGCTGCCTCAAAAATCATTAGCAAACCAATCTTCTGTTTTGACTTTAAACCAGAACTTTTCTGCCTCTATTCCACCCTCTTCCTCCTCAGTCACACCATTATGAGTGCACTAAAATACAAATTTGACCATATATACCTGCAAGAGATAGTTATAAGGTAGCTCTGAAGTAGACACAAACATCAATCTTATACCTCTGTGGCAACAAATATATTTATGCAAGAAGTGCCAATCTCCTCTGCTGGTTTTCTTCCTATTCTCACAGTTCTCCTTTCCATGGATCCTTTAAATTTCAATGAATCCTTCTCTTTCCTCCTTCTATCCTGCAGAGCCTGCAAAAATACTGTCTTTTGCATTGCAATCTCTCATCAAGGTTTCCCCATCTAATCTCCCCATCTCATTTGCCTTGATACTCGTTGCATTTGTTCCAAATAAAATACTTGCTACCACCACCATCAGAAGTGTTTTAATTTTTTTTACTTTTTGAAGAGGCAGTCTCTACTACTATTCTTCCTCTTATTCTCCATTCTGAACTAAGTTCGGAAATCACATTCTTGTCCTTTGCAGCTTTTCACAAATTAAGTACTGTGCTTGTAATGCTCCTCCTCCCCTCAACGTTGACTTCAACACCATCAATTTTCTATTGACAGAAACCTAGATAAAGTTCAAATCTGGAAGCATCACTTTGCAAGGCAAACAGGCCAGAGTAGGACTTCTCTCACTACTATAACTGTTGCTTAATTTAAATGTTTTCCCAGCAAGTTGGTTTAAAAAAAGCCACTTGAGCTTTGACTCGGTATGAAGCTGCACATCTCTATCGGAGTAGAACAGCCTCTATATTTAAGACCTCACCTTGGATCTCCTTGTACTTTTCCTTAAGATTTCCTTTCCAAATCAAGATCCCAGAGTCCTTATCAATAGAAGGTGCAACTGGACATAGTGCCAGATAATCTCATCTGGGTTCCCTTTCCCACAAAAGAACAGACCAGATAAACTTTCAAGGTTTCTTCTGACTGGGGCAATTCTGTGACACTGCCTCCCTTTGCACCTCTATGTTGTCCTAACTATAGTTCAAGCACGTAATTCCACGAAGGTAGGCAGGCACTGTCACCAGATGCTGCCTCCTCATGTTAGCTTTTATGCCAGTATCAGAAATCACATCACTTTCAAGGGCATGTGAGCTAAATCAGTTTAAGAAGAAGTTTAAAGACAACATGGATAACTAAACCAAACTGCAAACATTTAAGAGCAAAAGCGTTCTCCAAAAGACAGAATAAACTGGAGAGCAGACACATCAGTTACTAGATCAGCAGTGCACTATGGTTTCATGTCATGTCAGTGTGCGTGGAGTCCCAGCGCTTCTCTGAACTGTTTTAGTTCAATTCCTCTAACACCACCATTTGATTTAGAAGCACTGCGCGGTCACAGATTTTCCCTCCTCTGTACTAGAAAACATCAGAAGTCAAGTCACTGAGATAATCAAAAAGATGGAAGTAAGAGTGATGGAAAGGTGCTATGTTTCAAGTTCTAGTCATTTTGGATGGTTCAGGAATTATCTACTACCACTAAGCGTATGAGGTAAAATTAATTTAAAACAACAGGCAATGCAAGGACTAACACTGGAAAAGTTTCTTCTACTGAAATTGAGTTGATTTTTAAGCAACTTCCAAGACGTATGGACAACTGCTTTTCAGTATTTAAAGACAGAATAGGGACAGAGACTAGGAAGGTATTCTAGAAGAATGAGAAGAGGGTTGCTTGTCAAAATGCTAGCAGTTATGTTCCAATTTGTGAACATCAGAGTGGAGGCAGGACACACCAGCTTCACTTAATAAAGGCAAAATTTTTGCAGGTCAGACTGTTGGCAGCCTCTGTTTCCCAACATAAATACTATCATTAAGTCTAATATCACAACATCTTAGTACATGGGATGGAGCAGACAACACTGAAACGTGCTTTATTCTCATAAAAGGACCACAATATAAAAAAAAAAAAAAAAATAAAATATAGAATTTAACTAGTAAGACACTCAATCCTGAATCATGCACTCTGCATCAGGAGATAACAAAATTAAGAAGTTGTTGTTCTGGTTATTCTAGAATTCCATGTGCCACCTGTAGTCCAGAACAGATTTAACACCATCATGCATACCACCAACAGTGATCACCCCAAGTGTCTGATGAGCTACTCTCAAGAGCAGTGTCTGGCTGGCCTTCAACTTCTGTCTTCCATCCTCCTGGATGAGAAGAATGAAATTCCAATCCAAGTCTAAGCATACTGTGCAAAATTTAAAAACCTTAGTTTTGATGTGCAATGTTAAAAGAACTATACATGGAAAATGCACAATAACGTGCAGAGTCAAAAGTTGAGTCAGAGTTCCACTAAGAGCCTTCCACTGAAACTAAGGCTTGATAAGTAAAGTGGTATGTTAAAGTAACTAACTAGAAGTAGAATTTCAAAACAATTACTTCGAAAGGTTTCTAGCTCAAGCCTCAGGAATTGTCACTTAAGAACAACTCTTTTTGATGACACAGTGTTCCATGACATGGTTTAACTTACAAGGTGGGAAGACAATAAATTGGTATTCTCACCTTTTGAAAACAGCTGTTTCAGTTTTAGCATCTACAGTTAGGCTCAGTGTCTCCTTCATGCTGCCATTCATGACTGTCTCAGTTACCTTGTCTGCATTTTCTGCATCATCCTCTCCATCTGAGCTGGCCTCCATAGCAACACTTCCTGGGGCTACAAAAGTAGAAATAGAAGCAATTTAGAACATGGCTGATTATGTTTCCATTTCACGAGCAAGTGTATAAGCTAATATAACCAGAACAGTATTTCTGTAGTTTTGTACATTTCTTGAATTCTTCCTTACGGACAATCTCACCTTCCTGCAAGTGCCACACAGACACAGAGAGAGCATGAGTACTGCTTACAGATGGCTTAAGAAAAAGCCACAGTCTGTAACTTTTGTCTTCATTTTGACTGACAATGGCTACTGCAACAGGTTTGCCTAAACAAGACTTTAGTAGGATTACAGTGATGAATTATTTTTCTGTGTAGTCAAATTCATGACCCAAGTCTACACAGTACAAATTTGACACTAAGTTTCCAAGTACAGACAAGCCTTTGGGAAGTCCAGTCTGCCTGGACTTCTCACATGCACTTCCTGCTCTCTCTGGTAACAACAGATATTAAAAAAGCTCACTAAAATATTTTTTTCATTTTAACCAGTTCAAACATGTAGAACAAAAAACGACTGCGTGCATAGTGAAGGTGGCTTAGAAAGGAATGAACAGGAAGGAGAAATTTGAACACAATGAGGCTACAGGCCTATTGCCACACAGGACAAGACTGGAGGCTATCACTCTTCTTAGGCATCAGCTCAGCTAAATGCTGACACAAGAGAGAGGATTCTCTATTACAATACTTTGCGTCTTTGAAACGCTTTCCTGTTCATGATGTACAGGCTATTTAGAGGTAACAGTAACACTGGTTCATGTTTTAATTTGGAAACTATTTTAAATAGTTTCGAATTTTTTTGACAAGTCATTTCATTACCTGGCAGAACAGCAGCAGAGTCAAGGAGGTCTCTGGAAATCTAAAATTTTACAGTTCAGAGAGATCTTTCTCAGGTACAACTCCTACAATCAAGCCCTTTGCATTTGAGAATGCAGTATACTTACTCTCTAGCTGTGTTGCAAGAGTAGTTGCATTTGTACTCAAGGGATCACCTGGATCTGTGTTTGTTTCCATTTCCACAGGAGAATTACTTCTTAAGGAGTCTTTTGAGCTTCAAGTAGAGCAAAAAAGAATAAAATGTTCTTAAGACAGTACTACTTCTCTATCAATGTAAGGCCTAGCACTCTACTGAAACAGAATTACAGCAAGTTTGTTTGTAGAAGTTTTGGAAAGTCATGCTAAATACAAGTTCAGTAATGCAAAATCCACCATAACTGAGCTGAGGATGTTTGATGGTAATTTTATTTTTACTTGCTTGATTTGGTTAATTACAAATAATAGTGGTCAAATCCCTGGTTAATAAAGCATAAAGGTATCACCAACTCCTTACATTGTTTCCAAATATTTTAAACTGATTTTCTAAATGTACTGCTTGCAACTTGACTGTTCTCTCTTGAGACTGCCAATGTAGTCATCATCCACTACAAAAGTAATCTCACCACTCAATCATATGTACAGTATAGCTACAAGGTTTTCATTCTGAAGGATCTCAAAAGACAAGATCTGGCCACTCGAAAAACTTCTCACCGTTTATAGAATAATGTCTCATCTATGTGGCAACTCCAGGTCTTCATTTTATAAGCCCTTAATTTGGTTATCATGTTACCTGCCTGTTTTATGCTGGAAAATTCATACTTTTAGTTGAGCTGTTTTAATGCCCAGACAGAAAAATAAAAGCCAGATGTATAAATGGAAAGTCTTCTAATTTGAAAGGGAATCAGTTCCTGACTGCTAATATTTGGCAACTCAAAACTTACATCTATATTATTAGGTACATACACAAGACTTCAGTAGAGTGCAGACTTCAATCCAAAAAAAGAACACCATTATTTCTGGTGTTCTCCAAGCAGTGCAGAACTACCTAACCTAGTTATCACAACTGCATACCAATATAAAATACAAAAAAAAAAGAAAACAGAACCCAAACCAAACAAAACCCCAAACCTATTTGTTTTATGACATTCACGGAACTGAACCGTCATAAACATTTTGTAACATTTACATTCAATAGTTCATGTTCAACACCACTAAGTTCACTACACTAAAATAATTTTTAAAATTACACTACAAATTTTGGTCAGAGACCAGTATTAAAGGACCCAAATGTTTGTAAAAACCCTTTAAAACAGTTACACTAGTACCTAGCCATCCTAGAAAGGCCTGTTGTGAGGGAGATCACACAAAGACATGCTGCGGGAACACACAGAGCCCTCTGGACACTTTACATACACCTTGTATTCCACCAGAACACCACCAGCATGGCTGGTGTAGAGATGGGCACCCCAAAAAAACCAAACTCACCCCGAATAGCTGACATTCTTACCTCAAAGAGGATGTGAAGTCAGAAAATGAAGCCCAACCAGTTTCTTTTGCTGGCATAGGTGCTTCAGTACTCCACACACCAGACCCAACAGAATCCAGACTGGCACCATGTGCAGTCTCCATGGGTACATCGAAGTTCGCTGACCAGTTAGGTGCTGAAAAACCGTCAAGAAATTCATTAGGAACAAATTTAAATAAAGAACATGAGTGCACATATGCCTAACACACTGATTCTCTGTATATACATTCCATAAAGAGTAGCAAAATTCATAACTAGACTTCAAAGCACATGCAGAAAAATCCTCTACATCCTGTTAAAAAAATGAACGTATTCTGTAAAAGGAAAATTCTGCTAGTGAGGCAGAATTCCAAGATCAGTAACACAGAGTACTCTGTTAAAAAAAAAAGTTTATCTGAAGAACAAAACTAATAAATCATATTAGATCACAAGTATAATCTCACTTTATCCTTTGAATTAACATCAATATGTTACCATTTTTCAAAACTAATTTCTATAATAATGAAAATCTTAAAAGAGTTTTCATCCCTTTTTCAATTTCTTCAAATAATTCTCATGCACTAACACCACTAAGTTTCAGAAAAGTTTAAGGCTTTTTACAACTTAAAATATTATTGGTATTTTAAATTTGGGAGCAACTGTGAATAGCATCTAATTTAGGATAGGTAAATTCAAAATACTTCACCTACCCAAGGGAAACATGTTTTTCATTAACACTTACATACAAAAAAACAGGCTGAAAAGGAAGCTCTGACTAGCAATTAGAAATTCCAACCCAGGCAGATATGGGAGGAGACCCACATGGATCAAAACTTGTTTGACACACAGATGCCAACGACACCAATCTGACAAAAGAAAAGAAAACCCTTAACTTTTCCTTCTATTTTAATTTAATTCCTTACAGTCTAGATAAACACAGGACTTTTACCTACAGACATTGCCAATTTAAAGAAAGCCAGTTTAGTCTGACTGGAATGCGAAAACTTTTCAAACTACATCAGTTAAGATTCCACATAAGAGTCTCCTGATGTGCATCTTTCATTCACAACTGGAACCAGAACAACGCAAATTCACTTAGATTCTGTAGGAAGTCTTTTAAAAGACCACTGTTAGATGAAAAGTTGGTCTGAAAGATTTCCAGTAAAAACACCATCTTTTAGGTTTGAAGATTAACAACCTCTTAGTTTTGCAGGCATTCAATCGTTATGAGTACACTTAATCCTACCCTTTCTGATTACTCCTCCTTTTTTAACTCTTGAAGAGTAGAAACACGAATTTTAGAGAGAATAATTTAAGACATGTAAGGAATTCAAACTTCTCAATATTTGCATGCTCTGTTACAAGTGGGAAAGACTACTTTAAGACAGTTGGAATAAAAACAATAAATGAGGAAACTCCTACAAAATCAGGCTGCTAGATCTAACAAGTTCCTAGAATCCAAAGCAGCAGGGAAAAAAGCTACGTACGTTCACTTAAGTCTACTTCCATTTTGTCTTCTGTATTGGTGTGGGATTCAAACAAGTCTTGTTTAGCTCCATCCTCTTCTTCAGAATCTGTACTTTCTTCACTGTCTGTACTGCCCGAACTTCAAATACAAAGAGATAGTTTACATTCTGTTTTTAGTATCAGACCCTGGGCACAATGAAATACTGTAGAGTTTCAGGCTGAAGAGAATTACAACAATTCTTTCTGACAGATTAATTGAGGTATAATTTTTAGCTATTAGTTTTCCCCTCATTTCTCTCTCAAAAAAAAAGTTTAAGGTTTTTCACTTGATCATGTAAAGGGGCTTTCAATAGATATCAAGGGAGGCTGTGCAGCCCTGAGTTTTGGGGACTAGATGCTCCTTCCACTTAATGCATCTTCCTGTGTTCACAACCACACTGGCGCTGCAGAGAGGACAGCAAGGTCTGCTGGACAGAGGATAAAGGTGAGGAGCTGGGCTGTCCTGTCCGAGCAATGGCTGAGTAAGTTTAAAAGCAAAGGGAAAGAATAAGCAGCAGAGAACAAAAACAAAACCAACAAGCTTCTGCAAATTCCAGCTGGGAAACAAAACAATAGAGCCATAGCTCCACTCATTCCCCCACAGAATGGAAATACCTAGTTATGCTGGACAGTCTATACGAACAGTCAGACTGAATCAGAGGACAGGTGCATTACTGCTAGTTGGATGAGAAACACATTTCTCACCTGGAACGCCTCTGGGACTCTGGTGTAAATGCAATATGCTTTTCTTCCCAAATGTCTTCTTCATCAGAGCCACCATCATCAAACTGCTGTATCCGCTCCTTACAGCATGCCTCAAACAAGGCTATATTGCCCTAAACACAGCAAAAGAATAAAATCCATATGTACGATTAATCACTCTACTTACATTAGTAAACTTCTTTACCATGTATGACTATTCTGAAGAGAATCTTAAGCATTTCTCTAAAAGAAGCAGAAAATCAGACTGTCTTAATAATTTAAAGCTTGTCAAGAAAATATGCAGAGCTGCTTGTTTAACTTGGCAATAACAAACTGAGTGAAGCAAAGAACAGCTAGGAGCTGTCACTGTGTTAAAGAATGGGATGCAGGAACGACACCAAACTGCCTTCCAGATAGCCAGACCACAAAGTACTCCAGCTTTATTTCTGTACAGGAAGTCATGTCAGCTCAACCAACAAATAATACCAAGGTTTAGAGTCCCTGTTCTTAGTTTCTTGTCACTAAAATCTCACTGAAGATTTAAATAGCTTTTAGTCACAAAACACAAGTGTGTGATATGCAGAAATCAGATCTAAATCCAGTCTCAAACCTAGTCATGTGAATTAGAAGCAATTCTGCTTCATACTGATCACAAAGAACAGTAATAGTGTCTTCAAATTAGCAAGTATCATGATACAGGAATAAAGTAGGGTAATTATCTTCCAATGATTACACATAAAAGGAGTAAATATAACTGCTGCCAAAACTTTGAGGTCACACCAAAGTTTAAAAGACGGTGATTTTTCTGGCAATACTGAAACACATACTTACACTTTCATTTGTATTGAGGGTAAAGTTGATGTCCGAGACCCGATCAAAAGAAACACTACAAGAAAAAAGCAGATATACTCAATAAAACAAGATTTTCTATTGTGACATGAAGACATTTAATTTCTCTTTGCCTTATTTTCCAATAATCTAAAAATAGAAGATTAACGACAAAGTAGTTTCCATGACAAAACAGTAATGTTACACACTGAGGAGGGCTGGCATTCCTGTGATTTTTCTAACTGTCAAATATTTTTTTTAAAAAGCACAAACAACTCCATCTCTATCCTCCAGTTAGTAGGAAAGATGCAGCAGGCCTAAACAAGCATAACTGAAATTATATACCCAAATCCCAAATACGGTACTGTTACACACTGGAAACCTAGGCCTAACCTGACTATGGTCTACCATGATACAATTCAATATTCTGAAAATATCTCTGTTAGCAGTTTTTATATATTTTAACTGATTTCACCATCCTAACAAAGGACCTTCTCAATAGGAAGGAACAAAGTGAAAAATACTATCAAATTCTGTTTCCTAACAAAATAAACCCACAAATATTTTTTTAACCAATCACTGAAGTATTTTCCCAAACATAACACTATGTTAGGCTTGACACATCTTCACATATCAGAAGAGTTAATATATTCTTTGTCACATATTGCAGAGCATTCAGCAGAGCATGTACTACTTCTCCTCTAGTATTCACTGTATTTGTAAAGTAGGGAAGAAGGTAAGTGGTCTGAAGGAACCTAAGTGTGAGTGAATTACTATGAAACCTACCATCTGAATTACTGTACAATAGCATGCTTAAAATGTAGCTGATTCTTGTACAAAAGGCATAATCTTAAAGTATCTTTATCTACAGCTTAATTCAACTCGTGAGTACATCATCAATGTACCTGTCACAAATCAAGACTTCTTTACACAAGTAGTCATCTTTCTACCAAGACAACAGACTTTTAAAGGCATGAACTTAAAAGGAATTCCAACTCCTATCCTTGCCAAAATCCACTTGCTTCTAACAAAGTTAAGGAGTATCCTGAGTTATTTCCTCTACCATCCCATCTTCATCTCTAATCTCACCAGATTACGTGGTATAAAAAGGCAGCAATGCGCCTTAGATGGAACATACAAGCTTCAGTCAGCCACCACTTCCTAAACATGTCTTACAGAAGAGCACAGAGTATTATAAAGATACCCTTCTAAAAACCATCTTCAAGTAATGCTTTTTACTCCTATCTGCGTGTTCTAGCATCCCAGGCCATGAAATCTCACAAAGATCATGATCAACTCTGTGATGAGCAAGATCCCCATTCTTCCCTTCTTCCTTTATTGCACCAGTTTACTTAAAACTGAAGAAAGATACCAGGTTTTGTGAGAGTGTTTTTTTGTTGTGTGCTGGTTTTTGTTTCGTTTGGGCACTTTTTAACCTGACCAAGACAGTTCTCATTTCCTCATCTTTTACTGTAGTTGTAGAAGTAAGTCTTAACTGCCTTGACCTTATAAACAAAGGTAGATTTACAATGCCTTTCCCCTACAGAAAAGTACACTCAGAGACATGTTGTTCCTATCATCTTTTACAGGAAAACTTCAATGTAGAGCTAGCTATTCATCTGGTCATCAGCAGGGGGGAAAAAAAACCCACTTTGAGACAAAGAGAAAGTGAAGGTAACCCAAAGAATGCCAGGTCAATAGAGAGCCATAGCTTTCAAAAAGCAGAGTTATAATTTAGTTTTTTATTCACAAGCACTGTGTTCTCAATGTTGGCACAACCAGGACATTAGAAAAGGAAGAGAAGCTGTTGCTTTCCTCTGTAAACTGTTCAGAGAGGCTTTAATCAATGCACACAGATGGTATAAAAAGACAGAACTTACTGGCCACTACTTCACATCAGTAAATGCTTGTACTTATCACCAGCAAAACCGCAGCCAAAAACAGTAAGAAAGAAAACTCACAAGACTGTAGTCAAAGCCAGTGTAAGTTATACTCACTTGCCAATGTCATCTTGATCAGCAAACTTCTCATCGTTGAAGCCAAACTGGTCAATAAAATTGGACGTCATTTGTTGCATCTGATAATCAGAAAAGGCCTGGCAACCCCAGGACCAACGACAGTGATATAATGATTCTACTAATACTCTAAAATCTATTTGCCCATTTTGCTCCAAAGAAATAAAAGTCTATCTAAACTAAACAATAAAAGGACAGGAAAAGGATTTGTCTTAAACTTTGAATTTTCAATGGTAACATCAACTACAACCCTACTTATATTTACTGACTTGAAAGCCAATCTAATAGCTTTTAATAAAGAAGTTAAATCTGTAGTTTAATCACATTAGTCAGCACCTTTTCAAATGCACCCCAAAGAAACAGTGAAACATCATAGTATACTATATACAAGAAAAAGCTGTCTTTGTTCAAAATAATATGAAGTTATAAATAGTAAGAACCAGAAAAGTAAGATATATAGATACCACAGCACGGCTGCATATTTATGGTGCAGGTATCACTAGTAATAACAGTCTCGGGCACACACACAGCAGCATCTATTAAATATATAGAAGAGTGAAACCACTGAACATACCACATCTCCGTGCGGTGTCACTGACACAACTGTGCTGTTTTTTTAAATAAAGATGCCAGTGGCAACTGCCAGCAGATGGGTATATACACTAAGGTATGTGTGGGCATCTTCTACTATCCAAAACAATAGTTTTTGCCTCTTATTTCCCAGGACTATAATTAAGTAATAAATTATTACACATCCTCTAGTGAGTTTTAATAATATTATTTTCATGTGTAAAATCAGCCAACACTAAGATATTCTAGGAAATAAAGCTGTCATGTAAACTCTCTTGGTTTCCTGCCCAGGTAGCTGAAGGGACACATTATGGTGGTAAAGTTGAACAAGTGAATATGGAAAGAAAACAGAAGAACAGTCAAAAAAACCCAAGTTTAGATTAAGGCATAATGAAACTGAAGGAAAAAGAAAATATATATAAAAGGAGGAGGTATACAGCAAGACAAACTTGAAAGAAGCAGCACTGGACCATCTGCATTTCTCCAGATTAACTACCTGGAACTGCTGGGATTGCCTAGGCACAGCAGGTCACTAAGGGGATGCATGAAAAGCACAGAGATATTAGAAGATCTTACTTTCTCACTAAAGCTGCTACAGATAGCACCCCACTTATCAAGGTTTTATTCAGGTGTACCTTACAGGTACGAAAGCACTTAATCAGATAAAAATGCATCAGATTCTTTAAGCTCGAGCCACCACCCACAATGCAAACTTAGACAAGCAATCATTTATTATAAAAACTATAGAAGATGCATAAAATACCAAAGCCAGTCTTTGACTATGTAGTTACTACACAGCTGTTAGTGTGGTCTGAAAGATTTTGGTTAGTAACCCAGAAAGTAATGCCATGTAAAGCATCTAATTGCATCAAAGGGATCTATTGGCAATCTTGTGCCATAAGGCTCCCACTCTTTCACCACCAGCAAAAGAATTCAAAGAGATATTATGAGTTTGGTAAGACACAGTTGTGTGCATGCACACATGTCTAAGTTTTAATTTAAACTTTCTAGATTTATATTTGCTTGTGAGAGAAAATAAAAATTCCACTGCTTTTTAAAAAATGTCTTAATTTATTTTTACAGAAAGAGCAACCTAAGCTGTTAAAAGAATTCAACTCACCTGCTGCAAAGAAGAATCCTGTGAGAAGCCAGTTTCTTTAAAGTCAATTTCATCATCACTGGAAGAATGAATGTGGCAGGTAGTAACCTACAAAAAGAAATTTCATCATTTGCATAGTATATGATGTACTCGTGTATTTGAGCTAAAAGGAATTGTTTTAATGCTTTGCATTTCTATTCTACTGAAAATTGCGGAGTTTGGAGATAAGTTTTCAATTAAGTTTTACTGTTGGTACAACAAGTACATTCAAGAACACGATTATGTATCTGAAGAGCTAATTAGTGTTATTTATTATAAGTCAGCCTGTAATTCTTCCTCTTTATATGATCCTTCTCTTGGTCTCGACCAAGAAGTACTTTCTACCCAGAGGAAAAATGACATTAATCTACGCGCACTACACACTTCTTCGCATTCACAAGCTCAAGAAAAAATGCCTCATGGAGATCATTTGGTCCTGTCCACAAGATGCACAGTTGTGGATAAACTTTCTATTGCTTCTATTGACACCTGTTAGCATTATACTCCAGTTACTATATTGTGTTGAAATAGCAAATTTAACAATCTATAAGTCTTATAGTCCAAATAATATAGGACCAGCACAAGTTAATGAAGCCACATGCAAAGCACTGCATTCCAGGAGAAGTCACGTATATTAAAATTAATGAATTGGTCTGCTGACATCTGAAACAGTCTCTGCTTATTAAAGTCTCCAAGTGATTACTCTTAGACTGTATTTTTAACATGATTACACAAACCCCTTCTACTTAAGTTTAGTGTTTTTCTGGAAGTGTGATCACTACAGCTGCATGTAGAAGAAATGTGGCAGGTGCACAACTTATACAAGGCTACATGACTTAAGCAAGGTCAGTAACTAGACAGTGAAATGCAGGTAGCATTCTTCTGTTAAACTTGTATTGGGGCATTTTCATCCTGTAGATAAAGCAATTAACCCCAGTTTCAGCACTTTTAGTTTGTGCTCTCAAGCAGACACGAGTTTTTAAGGACACTAACTTGAAGGGCTAAAGAAATTCTCATCCTTGGACTTTCTCTGCAATTAGCTATACTAGGCAACGAAACAGCTATTACAAGCTGAGTTTCTGCATTACTCCTGCACAAAATATTAATGATTTGGCTTTAGCTGAAAAGTAAACTAAAGAATTATCAGTTCCATAGCTCAGCAACTAGAGAGACTCCTTACAAGTACACAGTATTTTGAAAGATTGACAGTGCTGCTGACAAAAAGAAACCATGGTCCAAGTAAAGCAGCAGCAATTTCATACCTTACCCTTCACTACTTACCAGGTCCACTGTATTCCTCTTGTTGGTTTCTCCTAAAGAGCTTGCGCAGAATGTTTCCCATCGCTCTCTGACCTCCTCTGGAAGCTCTAGCACAGAGAACAAAAAAACCCAAACCAATTTGATACTATCAACCATGAAGCATCACTTAGTTTCCAAATGTTTTCTTCTGCTCTACCAAAAATACTGGTAAGAACATATACATCCTCCTAAATCCATAAACATTAATCCGTCTAGCAAACAAGTCCAAATTAAGTAGGTCAGCATCTCTTTGCATCTATTTCAGGAAGCTTTGATACTGTTTGAAATAAAAATACTTAAGCATTAAGGATGACTGCTTTAAATTGAATGTTTCAGAAGTAATCCAGTATTTTCTTCCTTTATCCAACAGCTGCCTTTTAATTTAAGTTTGATTAATTTCCTCAGCATTTGATACTGGAAGCTCTGAAGATAAACATCAGCCCAAGAATGAATACCTTTGATGAGCTGTTGGACTAGTGTGCTGTTTGGCCCCTTATCTGTGCTGTGCACAATGCAGTTTGCTATCCTTGTCAGATGGCCCATGTAGCCGTGCCGTCTTCCTCCTTCAGCCCTGCAAGAGACAAACGCAGTTCAACTCTCACACTCAGAGCAACTGGGCTACTACACGTTATTATAAAATACTCAGCCCGTCAAGATGTTACACAAGGCGACCAGGATAGGAGTTCCAAAGCTAAAGAGTTGCATCCTAAAACCACAGGTTCACAAAATACTCAAAAATTTAAGGTATCAACTGGTTTGCCTACACTGAGCCACTCTAGGAGAGTTAATAAGCACATGAAGTACCGAGCAGGAAGTACAAATACTTTAACGTTTGTGTCTGTGTAGTAAGAAAAATGTACAGCATGAGCAAAATAATGACAAAATTAGCAACAAATCCATAGTTTTAAAGAAATTTCTGTTGCTGAGAGTATTTCGCAAAACCACCAAACATTCCCTCAGAGCTCTGAGACCATGATCAAATGGGAAAAGAATTCTTAAGTGCGCTTTAGTATTTCAGAGCTTCTTAACATTACATTTAGCATACCAACTTAAGTTAGGATCATTGCTTTCCTGAAACTTAAGAACAACGTTTACATGCTTACCAAAGATAAAATTACAAGGCCATTTGAATATTTCTTATAACAGAACTGCTTTGCAGAAACAGAAATTACCAGACGTTAGAGTAGTGCTTTGAACACCTATTATCATTTGGAACCATTCTGAATCTGACCAAATAGCAATAATGAGCGGTCCAATTTGATTCTCTAGCATTTAGCTGCAAGCCAACCAGACTTTTGCTGCATCAAGTTTAAGGTTTTGTCTTTTAAATGAAAACCAAGAAAGACCCACTCACCTGGCTAGACAAACCTCTCACGACTGAAATCTTTATAAAGTGACAGCAGTTCATGTAGTAACTTACATTATGCAAACACAAATCACAAGATCTGATTTTCCACCACCATCAGTTACATGAGGTAACTGAAATTATGTCTGTGCAAGATAGCATGAATCAAACTATCACACTGGTTACAGAACAGCTTGAGAGAGATTCCTGTCTTATTCCCTTGACTGCTTAGCTAACAAGTACATTTAAAACAAGCAGCACATGATAGCAAAGGTTACAGTTTCTAACACAGGATATGACATAAACAGTGCTGGTACTTGACAAACTAGACTAACTTGTCATTGCGTAGCCGGAAAGTCTGGAATACAATTGTATCTTTCATTAGCAAGTGCTTATTAATCCCAATGATCAAACAGCTTTTTACTAGGTCAGATTTTTACCAGCAGAAAGCAGTCACCCTCATGCTTCTAAAGCTGCCTGAAATAACATTAAGTGATAGAATACGAAAGGACTAAAAAAATATCCATTCCCTGAAACAGCTAAGGTAAAAATACCATTAAAGGTTTATCTTTTATAGTTGGAGCCATACCTGTACAAAATTGGAGTGAATTAATTAAAACAGCCTTTTTCCAGGTAACAGCACAACTTAAGGTTTGAAATACTATTTTCTTCATTAGTATTCACAAACATGAGACTAAACATTTAATTAAACCATCCATATGGTAAGCAATGGATCAGGAACAGTCTTATGCAAGCAAAGCTTAAGTTTTAGGTTGAGTTATGGAGGTAACTTGTCATATTTCTCTCCTATGAGAGTCTAATTGCTGATACAGATGGCAGTTCTCTATAATATCCAGAGAACTGATACAAAAGACACTCAAGACAGCATGTTTTCTACAGTTAAATTATTTAAGTCAAATTCCATTTTTTATTACCCCACTCTTCACCATCCTCACTTCCAGGTCAGCTACATTAGCCCTATATTTGCTATCTAATTCACATTAGATAGGAACAGGAATATTTTGGGGAATTAAACTGTCTCAACATACCAGCAAACCAGCAGCACTATCCCAGTTAGTTAATTCAATATTTTGACAGGTCAGAGCTAACACTTAGTGCTCAGTATCTCCTGAGCCAAAGTTATGTATGAGCCTTCAGAGAACTGTTTTACTACCTCAGGTGAAGACTGAGGATTTTTTTCTCCTGCTGCAAAAATGGTTTCAGACAACATTAGCTACTTGAAGCCCATGTCCTTTCAAACACACACTTTTAGAAGGTATTCCATTGCTGAGGAATTGACTTTTACTACTTAGAAGTCCAATACTCCCCAGTATATAATAATGCTTTGATGTGTTCACAAATAATTCTCAATTGCTTACTGGGGAAAAGTATTTCCTGTCCTCTCAAAACCTGCAATGGTTCTGTACTTGAACATGGGTAAACTTTAAAGATCATAGTAATACCTTAGACATGGCAAGAATAACAACTATTGTGTTCTCAAACAGTCACGGGAAAAAGCATTAGAATGCTACCAAAAAGTACAAGAGAAAGCTTGTACTTTTGGACCAAATACTAACATACAAGTGATTTTAGAACTGGCTAGATAACTTCTGAATTGGTTATACATTCATTTCACAACTCAAATCTTATTTAGACAATTGAGGGAATGAGAAAATGAATTACTCACTGTTTCTTCTCATTCATGTCCCATGCTTCAAGTATTCTTTCTATTAATTGGCACTTAAGGAAGAGCTGTCAAACAAGCAAAATATGCTTAGTAAAGTGGAACACTGTTTATGCATTTTACTGTTGATACTAAAGGCTACAAGACAACTAATTTCAGGTTCAGGATATGTATTTTCATTAAAGGGTTGAAAGTTCAGAAGCAGTAGTCAGATCACAACCAAAAACCTAAACCCATATTAATTCTACTCCTCTTTTAAGTGCTGAGTTGTAGTAGCAAAATGCTATTGAAATAGCAATTTTAATTCTTAAAAATAGGAGGAACTTCAAGGAAAGTTTATACTTCCAGCTCTGCACGTGTGCTCACTTTGGGGCAACAAAAAATCTACACTATGGTAGCTTCACGTTTAACAACCTGAACTGGCATTTTAAGTAAAAACAGAAAGATACTCTTTTTCATTCTATACATTAAGTAAAAATTGGTGTATATTTTATGTAAAAGTAACTGCCTGGAAAATTCAAGATACAAAACACAACTTACATGTTTCAGTAAGAGATTGTCCCCAGTGGAATCCTGATCTGTAATTGTGCCATTTTCCGTGTTCTCAAGAGGACTTGCAAGAATCAATGCAATACAGATTTCTACTTGAGTATGCAAAAAGTTATTCCACGTATACTTAAAAAACATGTCCTGAAAAACAAATTCACCGACGTTTACACAAACCAAGATCTTTTCATTAAACATAACCAATATCCTCACCCACCAAATTATTTCAATGACTACACTGAAAGAAATTCTTTTAAGTTTTACACTAAGTATTACTGTGCAAGAGAAAATTTGTGACCTACAAAAACATTAATTCTTATGCTTGCCATTATCTGAACCCAAGGAATACTATATTGGATCAGAACAAGAACTCAGCTGTAACTGGATTTATTGCAGAGGTCAAGAGTAATGCATTTTCAGACTACAAAGATGAGGAGAAATAATGCTCACCACTTACATTACTTCTGCCAACTGCAGTCCAGAAAGTCCCAGAGTCAGAAGCATTATTTATCACCTTAGAAGGCCTTGACAGATTACTCTTTTTTGAGTTCACTTAACCTTCCTGGCATCTACAATACCCTTTTATAAATGTGCTACTCACTTCAGTGAGATTCCTTACAAAATCATATCTACCTGTTTTGAACCCATCATCTACTAATTTTATTCTTCTATTACAGAAGGCTTCCTCAGAGAATCTAGATGCATTTTAAGATGCATCAACATAGCACAAGACAAATGCTGAGGCTGAAATACAATAAATAGCATCCATTAAGTCATGTTCCTGCTTATCCCCATTTTTTCTCTTAAATATAGGAAATATTTTTTCAAGCCTAGTTATTTTAGGCTACTTACTGCAAAACTCAAATGATTGCTGTCACTGTAAAATGAAATGAGTTCTGGAAATATGTGCAGTGATTGGAAGAGTACTGAACAATTTTAGTCTCATTCAAAGTACAGCCAAAGTCTTCAATCTTCCTTCAGTCCTCCTAAACTAATAACATTCTCCCATAAACTCTCAAGTCTGCATGGTAAAACTTGCTGTTTCAGCAAACAGTGCGAAGCACCAAGATTTACACACCTACACTTACTTTTTTCCTTATGTAAAACCTGCAACAGGAAAGTGTGTTCAAACCTCACTGAACTTAGTTTACAAAATAATCTAGTTACAAGAACATGCAAGTATTCACAGAGTGCACATTCCCTTAAACAATGGATCTAGGAAAAACTTCAGCTACAGTGAAGTTAGCTATTTGCATAAAAGTTAGTACCTGTCTGCAAACCCAACTGTGAAGAAAACTTGAGATGAAAACATTTCAATCATACTGTATTAATCAGTTCCAAGAAAATGGAATTTTGGACTAAAACAATTCAGGGTAGAAAAAGTGCTTACACTTCAAGTTTGCAACTGCCTACTTAGAAGTTAACATACTGGATTCAGAAACTAGCCTAAGTTCTACATGATTTGCTAGTTATTTTTTAATCAACCAAGATCTGAATTTCTTAGGTGAACCTAAACAGGAAGAATACATCTGCAATAGTGGAACTATGAGGTAGGAAGTACTCAAAGCACATGTTCACATCAGTAAAGAGCAATCAGTTAACTGACTTTGGTGTACACCACCTTGCTTTGAGGTTTGGAGGCATACAAGCCACCAAGCGTAACTGTTCCTTTATAGGACAGTGCTGAGATACCATTTTGGGGAGCACACATTAAGTGAGGAAAAGGGGCTTTGAGACAACAACTTAGGGAAAGAATGAAAACAGCAGTGAAGCCTGGAACATGGCTGAAAACTTGAGAACATACAGTCAAAAATAAGCTTATTAAGAAACCACAACATGTATTTATGAAGGTGTAACAAATACAAACCATTCAGTGATCGTCGGAAAACGCTGACTTCAGACAGATTAACAGTAACATCCAACACTAAAAGTACTTAAACCAAGCAACAGAAATCACTATACAAACATGCTGACAAATTAGGCTGGAAAACTATCTGCAGTGACAGAAAAAGTGGACAAGATCTTAACAGCAATCCATAAAGAAGACAGTGTGAAGTTCTTACCAGTATTACTCCTATGCTGTTAAGTTCTATAAGCTCCTGATTCACACTGCTTGTATTTATCTGTAAAAGGCTAGATATTAATCTAATCACATTTAAACGTGTGTTTCCTACAGGTGGATCCAGTACACCCCAGGTTGTCTTCATGACGCTTTTCTGAAAAAGAAAAGAGTTTAATACATAAACCCATTAAAATATCTTTTTAAAAAAAACCCAGCTCATCATTACTACACACCATGATGGGGTAGTGCTTAAAAATAGATACAATCAGCCCTTGAGCAACTGTCTTACCCTCACTCTGCAAAACCCCCTATTTTTAATTCCAAATACTAATGCTTATTTTAATTCCATAGACAGGAAGCACTAAAATCAGTCACATGAAAGGACCAACTTTATAAAAATTGATCACTAACTACAGACAGGATTTCAAAGTAGATGAATCCTACTCAGCCTTGAAAGGAATTAGGAGATAGTTCCTAAGAAATGATTCTCATTCATTAATCCAGTTATACTCTACATTACTACAAAATACACAGAACAGCTGGGTGGACAGTCTAAATACATTCTAATGCCTCAGCAACTCTAACTTCATACACTTGAGAACAATTTCACTAAGCAACAATCACTTCTGGTGTCTTATTTTAGCTGCTTAACTAACCAAAACTATTGTCACAGTGCCAACCAAGAAGAAGCAGTAGCAAATACGCAATGAACAGGGGAATTCATAATGAAAATGTCTTCCCATAGTAAGGCACTAGCACATTTTGACAAGGGGACCAGTACTGCCTTCTGGAACCCTACCACTGCCTGACCAGTGCCACCCTTGCATCAGAAAAAAGATGACTAATATCCTGTTAGCTCATTTAGTCCATTTCTTACACAGGGCTAATATCTAAGGATGCTCATTTAACTCGAGCTCAAAATGAGCAACAGATTCAGTCATTTCACTGGATGATTTACTCAAATACTAAGTCCAACCATCAGAAAATACTCAAGTATGTTATGTGACCCTATTTTTACTGTAATATAGAGCTTTATGTTACCATGTTGGTGAAATAAATGTAAGAGTTTCTTTGCATTTTGTTACCTCTTTCACATTTATAAACTGAGTTCTCATTTTTCCAGGCTAAAATAAACTTTAACACTACTTTGATCCCCTATCACATATTTCATACACCTCTGCTCTTTATGTGCATTTTGGCCCACAGGTCCTTCTCCATCAAAATTTGCAGAACCCAGTTCAGGGTGCAGTGCTCCAGCTGAAATTCTGCCAGCGAAAATGCGAGTGGAAAACACAAATGGAGCATAGGTAAACCCCCTATTTATACATTTTTTAATGTTTTGGAAGAGCATGACACAGGTTTCTTAAATCTTAAAAAGCCCAAAAAATTTAACATGCCTACAGTGGAGGGATGTGTCATGCAGCTGGTCTACTTGGATCCTGGGAAAGTCAAGAGAATTGTGCAGGCCTAATTTGCACCATTCCGAAGTTCCAAACAACTTAACCATCTATAGTTCACGTTTCCTATCCAGATAAGATTTCCAAGCAGAAAACAGGACTCATCTTGAAAATATATAGCAAATCTCTTCATTGCTTTCAAAAAAAAGTAATTGCTTCAAGGGTACTTTGCTAATTAAAGTTTATGCTGGAAAAGTGTATCCATTAGCACAATCCATTGCTCTTCATTATTATTGTTTGCCTGAGCCAAAGCTCACAACAGGCAAGGAAGCAGCCTGGGCACTTGCCTGAAAGCTGTCAGACTGGGTTTTGTTTGTTATTATAATCAGCCGAGAACACAGTCACATGGTGAGTCTTGCTTCATTTCATTTGGTAACACAAGGTTTCACTTACTTTTGGAGGCTCAAGTAGGAGCTCGTGGAAGGATGACAGTCGTGCTTTTATGGCTTCTAAAACACTTTTGTTGACAGAATATGTGGAACTGCTCATGCCTGGAGGACAGATCTCTATATGGCCTTCAAATCTAAAACACACACAAGCAAAATCTGATAATATCAAAACTAGTTGTAAAACATCTTTAAGGTATGTAACAGTTCTGAAACGACACAAAAATAATGAAGAAGCAAAAAATGCAAAACCATAGGCTAACAAATACATATAAACTAAGCATGAAGTAATGGTCAAGCAAGATTTTCCTGAACATTAGCCATAGCATTTCTATTTATTGCACTTGAAATCTCCAAAGTAGTTCTGAGGTTAAAAATTACAGTTCTCTTTATTGAAGCAGATAAAGAGCTTCACTTGTTCATCTCAAACAGCCTAAGTTGAATGTGCCAGAGAGATCAGTTCAGCAGTTTCTCCAAATGAAGTTGCAATAACCTTACAAGTAACTTCAAAAAAGAAGTCAATACACAGTCACTGCACTATACATATTTATTCTATTCCTTGTATCCAGAAACAAACTGATGAAATATAGTCTGATCTGTCCATTGGTACTCAAACTAGCTTCTAGAAAAAACTGCAGAAAGACCAGTCATTTGGTGAAAGTGTAGCAATGACAACCACAATCACTTGGTTTGCATTTTCACTCTTTCAGCTACAACAGGCCACAGAAATGGTTTGGTCACAAGTACAAGGAAGACACTTGCTACCACAGGCATAAATCAAGTGAAATAACAACACTTACGTCTGTCGTCTTGTCTCAAGTAAGGTCAATAGGATTTGGATTGCACTGACTATTGCAGATTCATTTTTTTCTTTATGAAAAATATTAGACAGAAGCTGCTCTATGATTTCTTGTCTGAAAAGAAAAGCATCAGCATCAGATAACACTACTACAGGATACAGCTGTCAATAGAAGTAGCTACCATTTGTCCACATAAATTAACAAGGGGATAATAGCAAGGAAACTATTAGCTATTTCAGGCTAGCAAGTATCACTAGGACAATCACTCCCATCCTCAATCATATTTTTGTTCTGTTCACTGATCTAGTTTTTAGTTCTGACAAAAAAAACGGTTTCCAGTCAGATCAAAAACCTGACTCTCCTTGCCATAACAACCACACGAACCTATAACCAGCAAAAGGGAGAAGGGAATACAGCAGAATCTTCTCTGGCAGAAAGATACACTTAGATTAACTGAAGTAACAGAACAAAGCCAGTCTCCCATACTTAGTCTGCACAGTATCAAGCTGACCTCCACATGTGAGACGCCATTAAATTGGGCAGCACAGGAGATATTTTAATGAGAACTTCTCCTCCATGTTCCCTACCAGAAAATCCTCCAAGTGTGCTCTGCTTACTTGCCAAGTTATTTTACATTACACAAACAGAAGATGGGTAGTTAAGAAAATTGACCTGAAAAGCAGAGCTTGCCATTTCTGAATGCCTTCAAGGTCAAGAGTTAAAAACTACTTTTTTTATGAAGTGAGAATAAAATAAAAAATTCAGACCAACTTACTTCTCTAAACTTGCAAGCAGTGGATCTGGTTCTGAACTGTTCTGTACTTGTAACATCTGGTCTCTGCTTAGACGAATAATTTCACAGAGTGACTGTGATGCATTTGAATGCCTCTGGAACACAATAACATCACATTTCACTACAACAGTAATGACATGCTGGACCACAGTACTTCAGGTAAAAAAGGTGAAAGTTTCAACAAGGAGCCTCTTGTATGGACAAGAAGCTCTCCTACTCGAAAAACATTCAGCCAGTAGCTTTATGACATAACTAAACCATAACAAAACAAACAAACAAAAACTTTCAGACATGAGTCAAGAATCTATTTCCAGTATTAAGGTGGCAAAACATTAGAGCTGAATCTTCAAAAAGCACCAAGTATGCCTATGGCTTTGATATGGATCTCAAAAAGGGGGCAGGGAGGTGAATAAAATCAAGCACCCTCCCTCAATCACACTTAAATACTGAAATTAGCTTACTGAAAAAGACAAGCAGTAAATAGTAAAAGTTCTAACACCATGTTGTACAGCTGAACATATAGACCCAGGAGAGTGTCAGACCTATACTTACATCTTCATCTTGAGACGGGTGTACAATTTCCACAAGCCGTTGGATAATTCTCTCCTCATTTAGCCACTGTAAAAGTATTTGTGTAAAAATGTTCGTGTTAATAAGAATGTTTCCCAAGTGAATGAATTAAATGAAATAACGAAGTTGTAAGTAGCCTTCTGACAACTGCCACAAGTCATACTGACAACACTTCTAGGGAAGAATTAACAATACTTTAAAAAAAGGTAAAATTAGTGTTTCTGAAACACAGTGAAAAAGAAAGCCTTAAGTATAAAGTTTCAACATAAACTTTGAAGCCAAGAGAGTGTTTGTTAAGATCCAGAACAATTTTAAAATTGCATCTGTCAGGTTTAAGTTGGATATTAAAGACCAGGGAAGAGACCAGCCACTCGGATTCTACGTTGTCCCCAGCACCACAGGGATTTCACTGGAAATCACTCATTGGCAGCTCAGGCAGAAAAAAACAAAACCAAAAAAACCCACAAACCAACAAAATTCCATGCATCTAATTTCAGCATATTTAAGAAATAAACTTAGTAAAACCAGCAGAAGATAAGCCATCTTACAGTTCACACAGGTCAGACAAGAGTTCCGAGACGTTTTACTTACATTTAGCACTTCTTGCCGGGGCTGTGGAGGTTCTATGCAAGTCAGTAGCCTGAGCAACAAGTCCATGATAGCAGAGGTCCCTATGTGCTTAATAATGAGGTCTACAAAATCATGCTTCCTCTTTAAAAAATCCACAATCTGGAAATTTAAAAGGTAAGATTATATTTGCTGCTTTATATTTTACATGATAAATTACACCAACAGCTCTTAATTTCTCTCTCCTACCAAACTGACAAAAGAGATGAGAACTTCTTAAACACTTCTGCCACTTAAAGCTTGCAGTACAAGGCAAGATAAAACAATACACAGGTAGAGAGTAAAAAAAGTGGCACATGGCAGATCCACACTACATGCAGTGTGTCCTGGGCTTCCTCTCAAGCCCAGCTTGCTGACCATAACTTAGTGATAATCCAACACAGAGTAAGGTTTTCCTTTTATGAAAAAATGAATTACTCTCATCCCTTCTTAGTGAGCAAAGTTCAACACAGCAAAACCTTAACACAATAGGAACAATATCTCAAGTTTGAGAGCCAAGTCATTGCAGCTGTTTGCAATAGAGCCACATGAACAGTGCAGCTTTTCTGAGCAAGGACTCCAAAGGTTTCTCACCTTGTTCTATAATTCTTCACACCAAGTCAGACTCACTCTCACTGATTCAAGTCACATATGCTTGGTTCCAGCAGCAATAAATGCAAATATCATCACATAAAACACTGAGTTAAGCTAAGCCAGAAGGTAGGCACTCACACACTGATTGCATGAATAGCCCAGGAGAATCTGAATCAGATACACCTTACTTATCCACATGTGTTTTTTAATCCTGTGCCTAATAAAAAGGTGTCTTCAGCTAGTATGGAAGCTGAGCACTCTTTTGACTCTGCTGCTACCTCTCAAACATGTAGTCTTAAACCAAAATTGCTGAGTACTACAACTGTATCAGAGCACTAGTTAAATTGGTGAGTTTGCAAATATTTACCTGTTCTGGTTTTCTGCTGATAAGAATACTTAACACCTTGCTGAAGAAACTGGCCAGTAGGGGGTTTAGAGGAGATTCATTTAAGAGGAAGCTGTACAGTTTCAGGAGTAAGGATTCTTCTTCTCCCAACCTATCATTGATCTGTGAGACATCTGATGTAAGCAGCTCACATGATATGTTTGGGTATCTGGAGAAAACAAAAAAATTATCCATCACTCATACTTCAGAGTTGTCATACTTCCAGCTTAGAACCTGGTAAGGCTTCTGACCAAGTTTTCAAGCAGGCTTGGTCTACACTAAAGCAGCAAACTAATACAAAGCAGTAAAATTGCACACTGAGCCTATAAGATCTGTTTTCATTTAAGAAATGGACTACTTTGTTCTTCAGTAGAATACCACTAGGGAAGTGGAGAAAAGAAAGTAAGATCTATTGTTAAATCCACCTGTTCAAGTACTGACCTCTTATTTCAGAAGGCACTTTTTTCAAAGGGAAAAAGTTATCAAGGAGTTAAAGTAAGACTGACAGTACTGGACCAATACTGCAGAGGGAGCAGTGGGTTTCCCCCTTCCTAATATGACAGGGAGTATATTACAAAGGTCAAAAGGCAGATCCCTCAGAATTTTCTGATATACATAGCAATTATGTTGCAAGTCAGTAAACTAGTCAAAATCTGACGAAGTCGGCAAAACTAACTAGCACTGCTTCATTACAGTCAGAAGCACAGTTCAGAACACTGATTAATTAAACTACGAGGCCATCAACACCAGCAACTTCCTGTATTTGACAGTACTATCACCCACACACTAAAGGTCATTTTGACAGCAGCAGCACCTTAAGGCTTTTAAGGGAAAGATGCTTCAACTTCCAACTCTACTAGAAACATTTACAGGAGGCTTGGTTTACCAGAAATGGTGAAGTTCTACAACTAAAGAGTGTAGCTTATTTCACACCATTTTTACACATCGTTTTAAGAAAAAAAGAAACTTTCTGTATGGACAACACTAAAATAGGCCAAAAGCAGCAGAACTGCTTTTATACAAATTGCTAGATTGATTTTGAGTTTGAACCTTCTCAGCAAGCCAGCTTAAGTCATGGCTATACTCCAAAAAGGAAAACATCAGCATTTAGACCTTAAGGACATTCTTCCAAGGAGTACGACAAATAAGCATCTTCAAAACATCTTACCAGTCAACAAAACAAAGCTAACCAAGGAACTATATTACCCAAAGAGGGTTTTTCATTCAACTATTTTCTTAATCACAACCACAGGATTCTTCACGTGATTTCTGGCTGGACTTCTTTTTGTCACTCCTTTGGATATCAACTGATTTTGGAAGCATTTGTGGATAATATGCTTCCATTTGAAAAATATGTATATATTAGAATGATTTATTTAAAAGTTCCACAAAGCCTCCTGGAAACAGATCTAATGTAAAAGACAATACTGTACTATACACCAGCACACAGGGATTCCCACTATCAAGTTAACAAGATTAAGTTAGTCCTCTTTCCACTTTCCAAATCTCCCCAAACCCCAAAAGTTTTCCTACTTATATCGGATTTTTTCATCCATGTCTTGAGGTGGTTCTTCAATAATAAATGAAACTAAGTCTTCCAAACATTCTGACTTCAGCAGAAACTCTATCAGTTTGCGATTCTGAGCCTTGCACTCTTGTAGAACATCCTCTTCATCCATCAATTCCTTCAGTGTTACATCTTCTCTCTCTAGAAGTGTATCTATGTGCGATGACGAATGGAGATCAAATTTCCAAAACATGCTGGTCTGTGTAAGAAGAATAGCAGTATATTAGCAGTAGCCGTTATTCTAACATCTAAAAATAAAGTTAAGCAGGGTTTTACTTACATGAAAGGAACATGCTAATTTGCATTAAAGAAAAAAGTATCACTTTGGTTTTCAATTTACTAAATTTGCTTTTCCCATTCCTTGTTTTTAATCTGTGCATTGAGTCTCAGATTCAGAACAACTTGCTCAGCTTTTAATAGAGCTGGGAGAAGATGAAATGGACAGAGCATAACTGCACTAGAGTACCACCCCCATCACTGAAGAAAACACCTATAAAGGTAGAGGAATGAAAAGAATTTTAGCTTGCAGGCAGCACACTTTAGAGTGCAGGAGCTAATTTCAACACATAGTCTCATCGTACCTGCCTCCACAAACTTGACAGAGCAAGAACAACAAAGGACAGTAAGATGTGTTACACAAACATGTCAAAGGGCAGTGGCCCCAAACACTGAAACACTGTAAGAGGCTGTAACAGAGATGTACAAGGATAAGCAACTTCACTTTTTCCTATAAAATGCTTTAGCACCTCCGTATTAATTCTGTTTCTCTAAGACACCCTGCAAACAGTTGCTACTGAGACAACTGTGCTATCAGAAAAGAGTATTTCAGTCTACAATATATCCAATAAATTCCTGCCTTCACCTCTCATTAAGCTCAATACAAGCATTTGCTTCATTTCTCTCCAACCCCCAAAACAGGGCTTTTACGTGACACTTGACCCTTGACACACTATTAACTGGTGTTAAATGAATGCAGATTTTAAATGGATTGAAAAGAGATCTACAGATAGCAGAACCCAGTAAGAAAAGCTTTCATTTCCTTACAACTGGAAGCAGCAGAGTTTTGAGCAGCACTGTTAAATAAGAAAAGAAACACTCCTTTTGCTCCTTTAGTAAATGTTTTCTGAATGTGAAGGATTAATTCCATGTATTAGTTACTGCTGCGCATTAGCAACATCAGCTGAGAAGACATATAGGTAAGGCAGAGAATTTCAGTGAAGAGTATTATTTTAGTTAAGAACACTCCTGTAAACTCTATGCTGTATACAGGAGCCAGCTTAAAGGCAATAATCCAACTGTGCTTTTGTCACACTCAAAAAACACCATAAAAATTAGAAATATCCAATTCTTTTGCAATCTAAGAGGTAGCATTTAAGCACTTATTTCCAAGTTAAAATTGATTCAGCATGCACACTATAGCTACTTAGAACAGCATTATGTCAGGTTTAGTACTCGAGCAGTTTGGAAAACAGATAACAACCTCAAGGATCTAGCAAAGCTTTTGCGTACACGATCTTTTCATTAGTAAGATTTTCACTATTCAGCCTAAATATTGTAAAGCTTGGTATATTCACTATAAAGATATTTTAATTACTTTTCGGCTTTTCAGTGTTGCTTTAACCTCTACATACTGATGACTTAAGACCAGCTTATTCTGCTTAACCTTTTTTCACAAGTTATAACATACATAACTGGCCCTAGATTACACAGCTTTCTGTTTAAAGAGATGGGAGTCAAACAAAATCAACCAGGAAACGTACAGATATATTCAATTGCAGTATTGGTACTTATCTGACATCCCATACAAGTATTAAGTAACCAGGAAGCAGAAAAAAATTATTTTGTACTAAAAGTATTAGTAAACTTACAAGCAGGGTTTAACACACCTGATCTCACAAATGATCTTAAATCAAATTACACAGTTATGAAAACCACTATCTTGAGGGTAATGCAAGCTACATACAAACCTACTGTAAGGAAGTGAAACCAGTGCATTGTTAAAGTCAGAGGGTATTTTTTGATTGGGATTTTTAAACCTCTAGAAAGTAGATCAAATCCCTCCCCTTGCCCCAATTAGTGAAAGTTCCATCCTTCTAAAGTAACCACTATCAAGGCTAATTCCAGAGGTAAATACCTCTGTAGTGATTAACGCTCATTTCAGTAGCTTCAATGTATTTCTCAGTTACTTATTTCAAGAGAAATTCAACAAAGCAAAATAGCAACAACAAAAAAAGAGGCGTACTACTGCAAACATGTCACTGCGTTATTTCACAAACTGTCTCCCAGGCAAGCTCTTTTAGGGGCTGCTCCCTCAATATGTCAGGTGCCGGCCACAGATTATTCCATCACTTCTCAACAGGAGCCCAGGTCCTTTGAAATAAGGAAAAATAAACAACATAAACTGTGCCAAAGGGAAAGTCCAGGAACCCTGAAGAGAAGAGAATTTTCTTAGGCATTATTACTGACAATAATCTAGAATCAGCCTATCATAGTTTTGATTGGAAGTTTTAAAATCAAAACAAGTTACTGTTATTTTTCCCAGAGCCTACTGTTCTACCCTCCCTCCCAAAAATCTACTAATTCTGAAATACAATGCTTTTTTCAAATTTCAGTCCCATTAACAGAGTCAGCATTAGGCTTCCTTCTGTCCAAAAATCACAGGTGTGCTCCTCCCAAAATTCCACTACCTGCAAATTTACAAAAAACTCCATGGGTCAAATGGGTGGTATTTCTCCCAATGTTACTTCATTTTCAATAAGAGCAGAAAAACACATTTGGACTCAATGCAAGATACAAAAGACTTCCAAATATGAGACATGCTCAAGATAAGATACTACAAGAAGCAAAATAATTTAGAATAATATTAAAAACTGTCAGATGTGGAAAGAAAAAGTGTTAAAGATAGTAAAGCTGCTGCATGTATTTGACCGTCTTTTGTAATGAGTTATTTTTTCAGAATCTCTAGAAGTTCTCAGTAAGCAAGACTGACATCCAATTCATTAAGCAGTACTTATGAAAGTTTACCTCATCTTGCTAAAGCACAAATTATGACAATTCAATATCCTGAGTAACACCTAATATCCAGAAAAATATTGCTTTGTTTTCTTAGTTAATATTGCTAACAGATGCTTCTCTGAATGAATGCTAAACAACATTCCACGTAGTAAACACTTGATTTAAATCTGGAAAATGCAGTTCAACAAAGCAAAGAAAGATGCTGAGATTCAGGTAACGGAAATTCTCACTTTTTCTGCTAAAGGGAAGAAATAAAGCTTAGAAACAATCCTTTCAGACCATGAAGGAAAGTTACATCTTCTGTCTACTACAAGGAAAGAAAACCACAGGTAGATTTCTAACAATAACTAAATGAGTGGTTCTTTCTGGAGGTCAAGTGCTTAAGTGGCATTTCCGTCAAAAAACGTTGGTAAAAGTTGTATCACTAAGTTTCTCTGTAGCTTCAAGTAATCATAGCCATCACACACCTTTCCTGAATAGAGACATTCTTGTTTTCAAGACACGAGACTAAGATGTGAATTCCAGTCAGAAAAGTATATGGTTTAATTTTGGACAATGTCTCCTTTACTGAACCTTTTACAAAACAGACTAACAAGTCTTTAAGGGACCCAGAAGTCTTTCAGTAAATAAGAAAACTACAGTAAGCTGCTCGTTCAAGTTACACTTTAAAGCATCATACTTAGGTTAAACAAACATGAGAAGTATGCTTTACAGTGAGGTACTTCCAACTTGGTACCTCATACTTCCACCTAACAGTTGAGTGTTGGTAGCTATAAGCAGACATGGGCATCCAGACTAGTGCAGAAGGAAAATCAGAAGGATCTCAGTAGTCAGCTGAAGGC
Source organism: Atrichornis clamosus (assembly GCA_013400975.1). NCBI lineage: Eukaryota > Metazoa > Chordata > Aves > Passeriformes > Menuridae > Atrichornis > Atrichornis clamosus. Next base: position 17,253 of record WBMZ01006157.1, on the reverse strand, counting down.
TCTTTTACCTGACAACAATATAGATGTTAAAGGCATATACGCAGAACTTCTGGTAGGAACTTCAGAGTTTACTGCAACGCTCCGTTTCATTTTTCAAGCAAGAGACACTTTAGTGTCAAGGTGAAGATTCTCTAACAAGTTAAAGTCTGGGAAATGCTACATATAGAGTCGTAACAATTACTGCATTATAAAAAAACCCCAGAATCTGTTACTTTTCTTTGTGCACCACTGTATTTTCTTGCTGTACGGTTCAAGTACATTGATGGAAAAAAAATCAGTTACTTTTGTACCAACAAACCTTTCCATGACTGAAACACACCTAAAGTGATGTAGCCTACTTCAGCAAAATAGGTTTTTACAAGTCCTGTGTAGCGACTAGCAAAAGACAACCTAGTTGTTGGTTGCAAGGAGAGCAACCACCAAAGGAGTCCTTGATCTTAAGGTTTTATGATGGTCTTGCATTTCTTAATGATAAAAGCATTTCCAATGCAAAGAATCCCTTGCCTCCTAAAAACCAAGTAGGAAGGTAAGTTTAAGGAAGGACAAAGAATTGACCAAGATAAATTATTAAGCTTTTATAATGAAAAATTTTGGTAAATTATCTTCTAAGACCCTTAAACACATTAAGAGACTTACTTTCAATACCAAGCATATCCTTCTGCCAGCTTCACATAACCTCAGCTAGTTATTCTCTAGGTATATTTAGTTAGATTCCAATTTGAGGTGGGGTTTTTTTTCCCCTTTCTCCAATCAAAGGACAGCAATAAGACACTGTACTAGCATTAGTAAAGTGCTTATTTTGACACAAAGTGGACCACCTGTTCAAAACAAAACCAAGCACGAATGCACAGCTGAAAAAAATTTAGAGCTAAACAGAATTACCAGTGACCCAAAATGACAGAGAAAATACTTTAGTAGCTACTTTTTAAACTGCCTGTTGTAGTCATCCAGAGAACCACTCCCTGTGAACTTGCTGTCTACAACTACCTATCCTAACTTATTTAAAAGAAAATTATCTTCAATCAAAGCAGTGAGGTTCATTGAGTACTATTAGCTATAAAGATATAAGTTGCTGTTCCAAGTCCCTTGATTTAATTACAGTACTTCACATTACACCCAGCAATCACAAAAAAATAAAAGCAGTAATATAGGAGAATTTTTATGGTACAGTTGCTACATTTCTTAAAATGTCAAGACGAATTTGACATAGAATACAAGTCTCAAGTGAATGCAAAATAACATGTAGCTGTTTCTTCAATGTCAGAACACCCTCTTCACATCACAAACGTGAGACCTAGCGGAAATTAAATTTTGATAAATACTCCATTACTCACATTATAATAAGCTAGTGAAGTTTGACATTAATAGGAATTAAATAGAACAGAAAACACAAACCTCTACCTCAACAATTTAATACATATTTCTAATATCGTGCACATTCCTTCCTAGTCCAAGGGCATAACAAACAAGAAGAGATACTGAAAAAGAAACAAAACTAACCAACAATTCTTCCATGGAAGGCTGGAGGATCTTGTGCAGGCTGGCTGCACTTCTTTCCTCACAGTGGGATTTCTGAATGCTTCACCCCCTCTCAGCCACTGTTGGGCACTGGGGACTGCAGAGTGGGAGTTTACCAAGGACCTCTGGACCCTCCTGCAAAACTGCTGCCACTATCTCATCCTGGGGACCCCAGCCAGGGGATGAAAAGCAGGCTGAAGCTTAGGCACAGGAGGGGAGGCAGAGGGCAGTCCTGTGCCCAAGGAGCAGCAGGCACAAGGGAGCGATCCCCTGGAAAGGGGCCCTTGGTCCACCTAACCGTCCTTCTCCCACATGAGGGCACCTCCCAGGACACACATTCTCCAGCTCCCAGGACAGCCATACTTGGCCACATCCATTGCCACTGCAGTGGTCTCCTGGTGTCATGACAGGATTCCCTCCAGACACCACACTCATTTAGAGCACTTACGCTCCTCTGCTAACTACTACTATACTTTCAGAGGGTAAGTGCATCCTCCTGAGAGAAATGCAAGCAAGTGATGCCATGTGGCAGTCTCTTCTTGACTGGGAGAAAAACACGCCGGCAAACTATATGAAGACAGAGAACTCCTAACACTCTCTTTACCAAGCTGCCACCTCCTAATGAGGCAAGTTATTAAGTAGGGACTTTCACTCTCCTATCAGGCAAGAAAAGGAGGAGCCTGCTATTGTTACAGAACAGTTAAGAAATGAGAAGTGAAATCACTTTTATTTACCAACCCTTATTTATCAACCTAGTCTCCCTTATTCATGCACTCTACCTGCACTTCTATCTAGATCAGAACTATAAATACACATTTGTGGATGAGGCAACAGTGCCCTTGTGGCCAGGAGGGCCAATGGTATTCTGGGGTCCATCAGGAAGTGTGTGGCCAGCATGCCAATGGAGGTGATCCTGCCCCTCTATTCAGTCCTGGGGAGGCCACATCTGGAGTATTGTGCTCAGTTCTGGTCTCCATAGTTCAAGAAAGAAAAGTTGCTACTGGAGAGGGTCCAGCAGAGGGCCACGAAGATGATTAGGTTTGGAGCATCTCTCTTATGAGGAGAGACTGCAGGAGCTGGGCCTGACTAGTCTAGAGAAGACTGAGAGGGGGTCTCACCAATGTGTATAAATATCTCAAAGGAGAGGACCAAGAGGATGGTGCCAGACTCTTTCCAGTGGTGCCCAGCAACAGGACAAGGAGCAATGGCCAGAAACTAAAACACAAGAAGTTCCACCTCAACATGAAGAACTGCTTGATATTGAAGGTGGCAGAGCACTGAAACAGACTGCCCAGAGAGGTCATGGGATCTCCCTTTCTGGAGATATTCAAAACCCACCTGGACACATTCCTTTGTCACCTGGCCCCTTGGCAGGGTGGTTGAACTAGATGATCCCCAGAGGTCCCTTCCAACCCTAACTATTCTGCAATCCTATGGTTTCTTACATAATATATATCTATATATATATCCACTTCACGTGTATATACACACACAACCCTATTACAACTGAATGCCCCAATAATCAATAGCTTTGACATGCTGAAGTGCGTAAATAAATCCAAACTAGCTAAAGTTTACTCAAAGACACCAATCCCCTAAAATTCAAGAGGTCATAACCGTGCAGAAGCACAAAAATCAGGTGAAATCTACAGTCTGCAGTGAACTTACAAGAGCAATTTTATACCAAGCAGCAAGTATATCCTTGTCAATTCCTACACTTTCTCAAACTACAGGTTAATAAGTGTTAACAAATATAGATCTTAATTACCTGTAATAATTACACATCAGACATTAATCTTCCCTGCCCAAGCAGAGAAGATGAATCACTTGTTAGTAATTCCATGCCAACAGCCAATTACAAATTTACAATATTCACTGGTCACAGAATTCAGTTAGGTTTTTCCTAGTCTGAATTCTCCTAATTAGCTGCAAAATGAAAATGAAGGTATCTATGCACTGAGAAAAGCACATGATTCCATAATATAAAATGCAAGTTAAACAATGCACAGCCACCCAGAAGACATTTTTACACTGAAACATGCAGTTTGGTACCAAAAACTCAGTTGCAGAAGATGGTATTACTTCAAAATAATAATCTATAGTGCTGAACCTCACTCATGCCTAATATGTATCAGTTCATGAACACATTTGCTTTGAAACTTTCAAAAAAAGGCTGGGCAGCAGATATGCTTCCTGGCATAAAAGCCAAACACTGTAAAACAAACAGAATATCCACAACAGCATGTCTAGATCACCCCAGATTGCCACAGTAAACCAAAGAAGTGTTGAGAAAGAAGTTGGTGCAACAGCAGGGTGGGTTAAAAGACAAAGTTAGAATCAGCCAGCTAGAAAGTAGTCAGAAAAAAGCTGCAAGAAAAGGGAAAGCATGACCACGAAGCCTTAACTGCAGAAGGAACTGCAGCTTAGAAGGTTGTAAATGCAAACCTACAGGAATTACGTGACTTTAGTGGACATCAGGGACATGAAAAGCTTAAACTTTAAGTGGTTTCGGAACGCTTTAGGATAAGGTTTTATAGACGCAGAAGCTAAATCTACTGCTGTAGGTGAAGTTTAATAGTTTCTTACCTGTTAAACACAAAAGTTTTTAAAAGTTAAAAAATCAGAACGTTTGGTATTCTCTCAGGCTTCTTGCCCATTACAGGGTATCCTGGCAACACCAAAAAAATCTTTCAATCTACAGTACTAGCAGATTAGCAGGACTGAATTAGCATTGAATTAGATGAAGCAGATTTCTTCCTACAACGACAAAAAAAAATTTTATAATTTAATACTGTTAACAGACTCTATTCAACAGTTCAATAACTGCATGAACACTAAGGACTGTTTTGCAGCAAATACAACACACAGAGCAAGGAAACAACTTGCTAGGCAGAAAAGTGTCAATTCAGTGGAACATACACGGAAAATAAATTCAAAAGCAGCATGTCATCTGAAATACTTATTTACTTTTAAACGAACTTTAAATATTTCCCTCCATTCTTGGGAGACAAAGGAAGAAACTTCATTGCCTCACTGATATGAAACTGCCTTTATAATCTGCACTTGACCAAAATCTAACACAAACCCAGACTTCTTTAAAAAAACGATTACCAATTTCCCATAAACTAACATCTTCAGATCTAGAAGATTTGAAATACCCATTTCTAGAGCTTTCTGTAGTAGTTTTTTTCCTATCCTCATAACTATTCTCTTATATTAATATCTAATTTATCCACAAACCTGCACAGAAATAAACTAACAAGCATTATTGGCACAATTCTATAAAGAATTCATGCTAACTTGGAAAAAACAATACAGACCACATACAGGCTTCCAAAGTAACAAGCTGTATTAAGATGGCATTCAGTTACCATAAAAAAAAAAATCTCTACTTTTGATAGTTTAGTGTTACTTTGCTTTACACTGGCAGAATTAAAGAGCTCCATTAGATATCCTGAACTGGTGACACTTACCTGTCTTTAGTCAAGACCAAATAGGCAAGAAAAAGTATCCTATCAATTGATGTTTCTTTCCAATGTAGCTGTTTGTAGCAGTTGCAGCATGAATTTCTAAAACAAAAATTCACCTTTACTTTCTACCACTTCGAGGGGCTTTTTGATTTTGCTTTTTAACACAGGTTTCAAGCAAGACAAGACTTTGGTTTCTATAGAGAACATGGGCAAATAGTGTTCATGGAAAACAAAGTATAAATACTAGCAACTAAGAAGGGTAGCAAAATTGGTAGTATGTTTATTAACTCAGGACAGTAACTACCCAGTATTTGGCTAAAAAGCTCTGTTATCAGTTTGCCACAAATGTATAATCAGTTAAAAAACCTATTCACCTCAAAACCATTTCAAGTATTCCGCCAAAGAAAACAATGATTTAACTTTACACTTTCTACATTAAAGATAAGGAGCTGGGTCTTCAAAGCTGGTTTTTGACCTTTGCAGATGATTTAACAGATGGGTCTCTGTCAACCTAAAGATCACAGAATCAAAGAATAGCTCGGGTTGGAAAGGACCTTAAGATTATATCTCATGCTATTTTAGTAACCATGAACTAAAGTTCAGTATAATACACTGACCATAAGACTGTAGAGGTCACGTGTGTTTTTCCCCTGTAGACCTTCAGGTGAACACATGTGACAGACTTGCCAATCCCCTGGCAGTCAAGTGATTAACTAGAGCAGAAAAAGTAAACAATTTTTCTGGACTTAATTTGCTTTACTGAAGTTTCCTAGGTTATTGTTTCTGCAGTTTAAATGTGTACCTATGTTCAGAAGCAGAGATCCAAAAAGGGAGAGAAGATCACTTCCTCAATTACGTCATGTGGAAGCAAAGTAAGAAGCCTGCTTAGAATAATGCACTTTCAGAAGAGTTTACACATTCTTAAGATCCACAGATTTCAATTGCTGGTAGAACTATACAAATGAAAACCACTATTATTACTCCCCTTACAAGGATGTCTTTGTTATTTCTCTACTCTGCTTTCTGCTTGAAAACTTCAGTGTCTAAATATTGTAGTCTAGCACCAGAACAGTTGGCTTCTGAATTCAATACAGTACGATTCCACAGTAAATAGAAACCCTAGTGTAATCAAAATTAACAAGATACGTGCAATGCACGTATCATAGCACACCTTTTGAAGGGTGTTCTACCAGAAGCCTACTCTGGTCAATCAGGACCACCTCAACATCTGCAAGAGTAGAGAGGCTGGTTTAAAGAATGACTTCCACTTAGTGGTACAGATTGTTTACTGGCTCAGACTGTTCCTCTCTGCAGCCCTGATTAGGTATTGCATTATGGATAAAAGGGGAGAAAAAGAAAAAAAAGCCAAAACAAAAGACATAGAAGGAAAAGCAGAAAAACCCAAAAAAAGTGCAAAAGCACAGCAGCTCTTTCCATAAAATAATACAAAAAAGAATCAACTGAGTGGATGAGGTTCAAGTCTATTTAAATCTGACTTTTCTACATCCAGGCATGGCTTACATTCAGCAATAGTTCAGCCACATTAACATGGATCTGCCATAGAGGAGTGATGCCATGATAGCAGGTAATTTAGACCTGAAGGTAACCTGCAAAGGCAGGATTACATTCAAACATAAAACTATGAGGACTCATCATCACAACTAGGAACACATCCATGTTCACATTTACCTGATACAGCCAAAAAATAAAGCAAGCCACAACTATCCAAGGTGTGATCCATCTTCACGTGGAATGCAATAGCATTGTAAGGACTGTTTTAACTATCACCTTACAAACTTTGTTTACACATTTTTATATAAGACAAGTTAACCACTATGTGATCAGCTGCCATAAAGAGGATTAAACTAATTTTATTAATGCTGCATGAACTGGGCCATGTCTACTTCTAAAACCATTCCCATGCATCTCTATTGGCTCAAACTGAAACTAAACACATCTCTCTATTAATAGAAACCAATGCAACATTTGTGCTTCCTGGTAAAAAAGTGCAAGAACTGGAAGCTGCTGAATAGTGATGCTCTTACAGTAATTCATTGCATGCATTAACTTATATAACCTACTATATCTGAAATAAAATTGTTCTGTAAGTTTGACAAAACCACTAGCAGAACACCAGCATCTCTTCCAGACAATAAGGGTGTCTGGACTACAATTAATAATGGGAAGCACAGGACACAGCATGGTTAAGTTCTATCACCTCTTTGGGCCAGAACAAGTGCAAGTATTTTCATACAACACTGTGCTTGATTACAAAATAGTAGCTTTTTTTCCTTTCTTCCAGTGGCTTACTGGCCCAGAAAATCCCCCAGTGAAATTACAATCTAACAATACAAAACTGTTTAATGTTAAATTTAAGCAGAGCACTGTGAAATCATAATTTAAGACTCAGCATTGTCCCTTACCACACCTCTCCAAATGTCTGGTGAGAAAAATCAAAGTAATGTGCACTCCTTAGAACATCATGTCTTAGGGCTTATTTCACAAGCTAATCAGAAACATCTCTTCCCAAAAACTTCTAAGTAACCCCTTGAACAGCTGGTCCTCAAAAAAAATTGACCTGAAAGTGTTGTCCACAACCATGAATTTGGTGGGACAGAGAGAGCCAAAGCACCAAGCCATGGCTGCATCTGAACCAGACTAGAATTCTCATTTGTGAACTAATTAAGTTTATAGAAAAATCTTCATGATAACTAAGGCAATTTTTCAACACTTAGAAGCATCTCACTTAGGTTAGGACTTACTTAAACTTTGAATTATTTGGCTATCAGTTCCAAACACCTTGCTTAGAGGACACATTTGTATGCTAAAACGTCACCGTCCACACTCAGAGGATAAGGACTGAAACTCCTCGCAGTCTCTCACAGGAGTGCTTTAGGTTGCTAAACTGGCTATGCAAAGCAGCTCTGCTCTACCCCTTGCTGTGCAGTCTCCCTCTGTTGGCTCACCAACACTGATGAAACTTCTGCCAAGACATTTCCAAGTGAAAAAATTTACTCCGAAAGTGGCAAATGCAGTTGGTGGAGGAAGAAGGGAAAGAGTTTTTCTGCCATGTTCACGGGCTGTAAGAGCTCAAAGGGTCTGTCAATCATCAGGACCAGTGCAGCCAAGGAAGAGGGAAAACAGCATTTGGGGCAGGGCAATCAGTCTGACTCTTCCGTATTTGCCCCAGATTGTATCATCTCAAGCCTGCTCAGGATTGCAGAGCAAAAGTTCTCCTGAACCTGATAAATAAGATGGGCAAAGTTGAATTTGGACAATTCAACAACAGTTCTACTGTTGTCTCAACCACCTGATAATCTGCAAGTGTAAATGAGTCCTGAATTCCTGTACTTCTACTGTGGAAATGAAAAAAAAAAAAAAAAAATTCAGTAATGCTGACTGATTGCTTTGGTACTAAACTTTAAGCTACAGTAGTTGTTTCTAAAATGTTCAGACAAAAAAGTTAAAGACACAGCCTTAAGTTGAGATGCATGAATTTTACCAGAGGTTTCTTTTATAAGCATGTGCTCTATTCTGTTCACTGTACTAGTTCAGAGACAGCATGGATTTGGATCTTTTATCCTTCAAGTTCATCTTCCTTTTCTCCTTGTGGATTAGACCTTGAAAGTTGGACGCAAATCAAATTTTGAAAAATATACTGAGGTAAAAGAAAGCTACTTCAGCAACTTCTAACCAGGACACCAGTGTTCTTTCTGTATAGACAGTGCATTCGTGTCTGTTATTAGCTTTTTTTCATGCAAAATCCCAGTCTTGTTAAAAAGAACATTTAAAGACAATTTGCAGTTCAGAAATGGAAGTCAGCAGCTTCTAGGAGCCTATCAATGCTTTGCCTCCTGAAGCTCCAGTCAGCCCTAGCTGCTGCAAGAACTGGAGTGGACTCTTGCATTAAGATAGCAACTTTAAATAAATCCAAAGTAGTTTGTAACTTCTTGCTTAACTCTTCACTTTCATTAAAGGTTTTTGGGACCTGTTGTTCAGGTAACCTGAATTTTCACTGCAAGTTACATGAACTCCACTAGGCTGTGGGCAAGGCTATCTTCCTGTTTTTCCTCATACTAAGGTTTACAGAACCATTAAAATAAGTTTTGACAGCTGCAAGTTCTCAAGTTCTTTTAATTATATCAAGAAATGTGCTACCATATCCTGCAAAAACTGACAAGTGTTCAACCCATCCTGCACATATACAGAAGCTAAATACTCCTCTAATTACAGTATCATAAACATGTTTTGCTTTTCAAAATGAAAGTTGGAATCCCTAACACTCTTTGAAGAGTGTTCAGGTCCAACAGCAAGATAAGAAAAGTTGATGATATTTCCTCTTTTTATCTTTAATTGAAACAAGCGAAGACATCTTTTACTTTGATTTGCTCTTGGGGAAACATTAGTAAATTGACTTCACTTACCAAAGAGCTTAAGCCCCATCTATATTTTTTCTACAACCCATATGTTTTCATGTTTATCAATACAATCTCTAAGACAGAAGTAGAAATGTTATTCCCATGCCAAGTAAGAGAAATAAAATACAGTAGCAGCACCTGGATGCTACTTGAGCATATTCGCTTATCTGGATTTTGGAATCTGCATTTAGAAATGCTTTAGTGCCACCTGGAATCTTCCCTAGTTTAGTGCCAATGTTATGGCTTTAGTTGAGCCTTTAACCAAGTAAGAACATGCTACTTTCCTTCACAGAACATACCCCATATATTCAGGGAAAACAGTCTATACAACAGTTTCCCCACCTCTGCAGATATCCTGAGGATGAAGGTAAGTACTTAGAATAGAAAAACGTTTTAATACATATGAAATGTCATTTAAGCACCTCATGCCAAAGAGGCAGGTTAACTTATCACTCAAAGACTAAGACAAGTGAATAGTAACTCAACGTCCTCCTTCTGTACCACAGAATGCTACGAAGTCAACTGCCCAATGTGATTTAAACAACAAGCACTAGAAAAGCATGACTGGCTTTACTTTTCTGAGACACTCATCTTACAAAAACTAAGAAAATACTACTTTGAGTGAGAAGATTTCACCAAGTCTCACCTACTTAAGTTTAATGAATCACTATCATTTTTATTTAGGTATATGCAAAAATAAATTCCTAGAAAATGTGTTCTGGAGAAGAAATTAGAAACCCAGCAAAATAATGAAAATTCACTGAAAAGGCTTTTTGCACATAGTTTGAAGTGGCTGTTTCCTCTATAATTTTCTTTGTGCCCTTTGAAGAGAGGGCTACTACAGAGTAACTCACCACAATACTTTTAGCATCCATTCCTTCCTACAAGTTCTTTAACTACCAATGTATCTGCCAACAGTTTTCTCCTGCTGCAAGAAGAGTCTCAACTCTCACCAAGTGTTACTTTACTAACTAGGAATTACTGAGCACACAATGTTAAAACTAATCCAAATGCCAGACTGAAAACAGTGCTGAGAGGTTATAGTTACAGAAAACTACAGTGATACTTCTGTGCTCTATGCCTACTCAAGGGATTTGAAGAATTAAGTATCAAAGAAACCAAGCCATTTAAAACGCAAGCTCAAAACTTAAAATGGTATTTATTAAAGCATTTCATGACACAGCCCTAAAGAGGAATACCTGCTGAGCTGAAAACTTAGAAATCAATAAGACTTATGACCTGAATTTAAGTCTTCTATCCTTTTAAGTAACATTGAGTGTTCCACACAGACTTTTGTCAAGACAGTCTATTTACCATTCCAAAAAGTCAAGTCACTACTATGTCAAGTGGCACAGAAATTAATTTAGTTTGAAATGACTGAAAGTCTAAAACAAGACTTCATAGGTGGTTTAGCTGCAATTAAGAAAGAAAAAAAAAAAATTACTTTATCCCTTCCCCTCCCTAACTTTCTTTATTTAAAACTGCCCGTTTGCTTTCAGTTTGGGGGAGCTGGATTCACTGGCTGTTGCTTGCAGTTTTTCCTATAATAAAATTGAAATCACTCTGTTGTCTACAAAAACCAACTGAACAGTAGAACACATTTATCATTTTTACTTGCATTCTGTTGCTTAGTAGTTTCACAATATAACACCCTAGTTACCAAATCATATTCCCAGAGAATACCTTAATCTTCACACTCAATATTCACTACCTCTAATAAACTTTTAAAAAGGAAGAGACATTTGGATAACCGATAATACCTTCCTCTCACGAGGATGAGATCAGTACCATAGTTACAAATTTTTGTTTTATCTATAAATAATTTTCTTCTTGGCTGCATGGGGCTACAACTTCAACAAGGGAGGAAAAAGAGCAAACCCACTGCATTCTAATCTCCAGCCTTATGGCTAGGACTGCAAGTTAAACTTCAGAATTCCGAAATCTAGAGGAGGGGAAGACTGAACCAGTGTATTTCAAAGAAAAAGCTTGTTCAAGTATTAACGTCACTGCTTTCTGATATGCCCTAAAAGATATCCAATTTCCTATCATGAAAAACACATGCAGGTGTTTCCTACATTAAATAAATAAATAAACCCCATGGGTTTTCCAGACTTTGAATCTTTTTTCATACCCTCATATGTAAAAGATCCAGAATTATTCTCGTCTGCCTTCAATATCCTATCTCTACAATTCTAATCTGGACAAATAAATTCCCTAGTCAATAACCAAGGCATTAGGGATTAATTTATATTTATAACTTGCATTTTTGAGAATTATAAATTTGCATTTTTGAAGCAGAGCATCCAAGCCAGGTGTGGCTGATACTCAGTTCAGCTATGTCAAAGTTCTTTGATTTTTGTTCTCAAAATAAATAATACTTAAGTACAGCAGGAGAGTATACCAAAACAGACAGTCACAGGAAAAAAAAGTATGTGCAAATCTATGACTGAAATCATATTAAGACAACTGCAGCTGGTACAACTACTGAGCAAGTAAAGCAATCAAGCATTAATGGGTTGAGAAAGAATAAAGTTGCAAGTTCAGTCTTCAATCACATATTACTCGTCTCAGAAAAACGTATAAAATTTGTAGTCTAAGTGTCTCTAGAAGAGAGCCTTAGCCCTTACAGTACAGGCAAGCGACATGAAAAGACTCCATTTTTTATGCTGACGATTAAGAAATACAAACCTTTCATTAATGTTACCTCTACCACCTCCTTTACCAAATAAATTTCATCTAAATATACAGTGTTCAGTGAACAACTTTTTACTACTGAGATGTGGCTTGAAGCTGTAACAAAGAGCCCATCATCAGCATCAAGTACACAGAGGGAATGATGAATGTTTGCTTATCAAAGCCAAAAGGAAGAACTGAGACTTCAGAGCCAGCTCACTCTAACTTCTACAGCTGTCCCTCACAGACAGGAAAAAACACCTACGTACTATTACCCCTCAGAGCTGCCATGAGCAGTGACCAACTCCTCCTTTGTAACAGCCAGAAAGAACAGAGAAAGACAAACATGAACGATGGGAGTTAAACCCCCATGCTGTTGCAACTTTTAAGTGCACTTTCATCTGAACTGCACGCTGACCAACATCAACATATGGATGGTGAGTTCCTACAGAAGCAAGACACTTGCAACATCAGTAGGAACCCCATCTACCCAGAAGCAGATCTGTTGCTGCCACCACTACAGCTTTGTTCTAGCTGTCTCTAAACATTCCATTCTTTTTCAAGAAGTTTGGTGACAGCAGCTAAACTTCTCGAATACAATCTAGCACTTATTATTTTCTAGAAGACTTAGCTTTCAGAGTTACTGGGATATCTGGCAAGTCCGCCAAGACAGTAACAGAACAACATGAATTCAAATTCTGTAGTTCACACCACACCTGAAGTTTCCTGCTGAACTTTAAATTGGAGACAGGTTAAATGCTAAGCAAAATCATAATATGGAGAACCCGATGTCTGCATATCACAGAAAGAGAGTTTTTTCACCAGGACCTAGCCTATGATTTTTGCCCTAATGTAACTTAGAGCAATTAAAAAACAAACAAAACAAAACCATCCTTTCTTCCCTCACTAAGTATAGTGGAAACAGAAGGCTTGGTTTCCACTGTACTTACGCTAAAAAAGCAAAGGGTATTGTATTTTCTTTGAGAATCACCAACTGTATAACCACACCGCTACAAAGATGCAAAAATCCACCCTGTGGAGGCAGTGGCTTATACTCCTTTCACAATGCAAACAGCACTGAAATAATATCAATTTGTAGCAAGGCAAGCCTTTAGAAATGGCTGCTACTCCCTTCTTTTCTGCTCTAACACAAAGGCTCAAACCAGTTACAATACAATAGAAAAATGCAATCACACCTGTACTAGCACTGCCTACAGCCACTGCACAAAGCACTACTTGAGGCTTTTAAACTTGCTTTTCATCTATCAATTAGGGTACTCATTCAAGAGAGAATGTGCAACACTCAACTGAGGACTAGGGTCTTAGGCTTTGCTCTTCTAAAGGAGCATAACACATTTACAGAAAGCATCTCTCTCCACTACTAGTTTCAGAAATAATGGTATTCACTCCAAAAACCCATAGCAGAAATTAAATTCTTACAACAAATTCTTATTTTATATACTGGGATCCAGTCAGAAATCCTGCCAATGGTCACTCCTGAAGGGAACTTGCCCACTGCTTAACAGGGGTAGGAGGCCTGGGAGATTCCCTTTAGTAACTAACAATCAGAATACTTTTACTGGAATACTGGAGTAGCTATTCTAGAACATATTTAATAAACTCAGAAATTACTTTTTACAAAAAAAAATTTGAAGTTTCCATCCTCCATCCCAACTATGTTGTCACCAAACTGGAAACCACATGGTCATTTCTCAAGCCTCACCCAGGACTTGCCTGGTCATCATAAAAAGGCTTTAGAGTTCTCAACACGTTTAAAAGCATCTATTGGCACCACGAACAAGAGGTGCTCCAGTGCTCATTTTCCAGAAGACCCAGTGGACACAGGCCAGGGACCACTAGGCCATGTACTCCACCTCCTTGCAGATGCACAAATTAAAACTGTAGATAAATATTTGGAATCATCTCATTCAAAACTAAACAGGACAAAGTTTTAAGAACATTCCAAGGAAACTAATTATCCATCAAATCTCACCATGGGGCAGTTTCTGCTTGTGCACACACACATTTTTTTACTCTTCTCCTTTACTCTGCCTCCCTCCATTAATCAAATCCCCACTATGCATTTCCCAGGCACCCTTCTTAGCCATTTTGCCAACATGTCCAACAACATAAACCACTCGCCCAGTGGAGTGTATTAGAGTTTCACTGGTCCGTAAAGTTGTATGTTGAGGTCCTTTTGACACCCTTTTCCACTGTTGGCATACAACACATAGCACAGATCTGTCACTGAGCGTTTCAAGTTTGAGAGGAAAAGATACGTCCATTTAACAGGATTAGAGGATGACTATATGGACTAACAGCAAGAAGAAAGAAAAGTCAAAGGGTTAGTTTGGAACATTTTAACCTACTCCAAATCACATATACTAATCAGATATGCTTCTTGACACTTTATGGAAGCTATTAGATAAACAAAGGTCATGAAAAGTCTTGTATTTCATACCAACACATTTTTTGCCAATATAGTGTGAAGAACTATTCCATAAGCAGGCAAGCTTAAACCAAATGTCTTCCAATCTTTTCTACTCAGTCTATCCCATTTCCTGAGAAGTGTCCCACACTAGCTATAAAGCTACATATAATATCCAAGAGTAGAAAAATATTTTACTTCAGTTGCTTAGTAGCATATAGCTTCTAAAACAAATGCTGGCATCCTGACACACCACAGAAACAATTAAACATGCTATGCAGAGCTTTCAACATGATATTCATGTTCTCTATGTATCTTCTGCTTGATCTTTCAGGCTTGCTTCCCATCCCAAAAATACCAGGATCACTAGTTTCTCAAGTTCACTGCTCTCTTCCTCCAACTTAGGAAAATGACACAAGTAAGATATTTGTCATTTACCCCTATTTGTTTTATCACTGTGAAAAGTTTTGCCAAAAACAATAGCTCTACCTCTTGCTCTTAGGATAACCCAATCAGACATCCGGTCTTCTAGAATTTGAATGTGAGATATAACCTTGAGATGACACGCTATTCCTAAACCTGGCATATAAGATAGCAAAGTACACAGCAATCTTAAGGATCACAGAAGAAGGTGCTAAAGACTAATCTAGATGGCAGACAATATGCTTAAGACATCCTACCTTACCACTGAAACAGATCACTCTGCTCATACCACTTCTGTCCAAGCACAACAGCCATGGTTTCCATCATAACGTCCAAAGGCCATAAATTAACTCAGTTACATGAGAACAGAGAATATACAAGCCTCCTACCTACAAATATGTTGTGCAGTATGCTGAAACACTGAAGCAAAAGTGTCTTATTAAAATATAGTAACACAAGGCGATCTTAACTGACTGGAGAGTTAAGTACATACTTCAAGGCTTTTTAAGCATTCATACAAAACAGGACATTAAAGGACAAAAAGGAGTGGGGATCATACAATTCTTCAATGCATTTCTCCCTTCAGACTGTTCCAACCCCATACTGGTTGGTTTTGAGGCAGCTCTTTAGCATTTCACAGCAGATGTATATCAAGCTTAAGCTGAGTAGAGAAGCAAAGATGCTGAGCCACACAATAGAGTTCACTCTGTAAACATCTGAATACTAAAACTACTTACGCAACTTTCTGCTCTAATACTGCTAAGTTGAGATTCCATTCTATTAATTCACTTGAATTTCACTCTTAGAACATGATCTGATTCTGAGTGGTACACAGGCTATAGCATCACCTCTAAGTGATATACTATGCTATAAGTGCAAGACAGTAGCGTTCTGAAGGAAAATGTCACTTTTGTTCACTTCAGCTACTCAACAGAAGTGAGCAGTTTGCAGGCTGTATTGTGAAAAGACACATAAACTACTTAGTATCTTTAATTTCAAAAGGGAATAACGGCTAGGTGTATTTAAAAGAATCCAAAGCTGTGGTGCTTACAGCAGTTTACATACAAATCTAACTTGCTTATAAAGAAGCTGAAATGCACTACCCTACTTAAAGGCATTCCTACTAAACAGGTTGCTTTTCTGGTATTTCTAAGCTACAACTTCCACTTAACTCAAAGTTTTCCTTGTTCATTGTAAACAGACCTCATCAGTTCTTCTGGCCAACACAGAATTTCAAAGTAGTTTTAGAAAATAAATTCCCTTAGTAACTCAAGACAGTGTAGGATTCAATAATGCATATGCATTCTGCTTTACATATAGAAAGCAAATAAGAAGAAACACCTATGTTCAAATCAAATCACAGGTGGACAAAACAAATAATTTAAGTGAACCTAAACAAGTACTTAAAAATACAAACTGTCAGGAAAAACATGCAGATTGGCTGTCATATCTGCATTACGTCTCACTAACAATTTACACAATGAAAGGCAATTCTGTAGTGTTATTTTATATTTGTATATTAAAAACTCTTGCAAGCTTCAGTTAGTCCATGCCTTACTACTGAAAACATAACACAGAGCTAAGTAATCAGACTCTCACTAGAATGTCTGTTACACTAGACATAGACATTGCAATTCAAATAACTACAGCAATCTACCAGCAACACTTAAACAGGGTGCCTTCCCATCTTTCAGCATTCCAGAAAAAAAAAGCACACGGGTATTTGTGCACTCCAAAGATACACTGCACTGTTAGAGTACATTTACACTCATTCCACAGCAGAAGATTTTAAACCTAAGTAATACACAATCTTTCATTTTTAAGTTGCCAGCATCTCAGAAGGACCCCTTCCTAAAGCTATCCACCTCCTCATAAGTTTTCTCCACTTAGAACACTTTTTTAAAATAGCAACACACCCATTCAAAGTATCCCACCGTTGTGACTTAAATAACATTTATGCTGACAGAAATGATCTTTAACCTCAATTGCATTTATGTCATGTAAGACAGACTCATATGACACTAGATAGATTATAACACTAATTCCCTCTTACACTTTCGAAAGTTCTTAGCAACCAGTGCAAAACAAAACCAGAAAAACTGGCAGGTTCTAAGTGAGATTTTGTCAAACGTATTTAACTTACCCAACATTAAAGCTTACCCAAACACTGCTATGCTCTTAAAAAATAATAATTCAAATTAGTTGCCTTGTTAAAAAAAAAAAAAGAACCAAAAGCCCAACCGTCCCATCAGAGAACCCCCGCGAGAGACCCAGGGGCAGAAAGGGCGGCGGGCAGGGAGGGCTCCCCGGCTCGGCCCGGCCT